>JAWNMG010000145.1:0-390000 GCA_035044245.1 Drosophila nr. fundita
AAAAAACAAAAAAAAAAAAATAAAATAATAATAAAAATTTGTTTTTATAATTTTTTTTTAGCATTTGAATAATTATTACTTGAAGTATGTAGAACGAAATGTTCATTAAATAGAAACAAAACTCGAAAAGAAAAAAGAAAAAAAAAAAATTGTTACCATCTAAGCAAAAAAAAATATTGAAGTAACCACCATCCATATCGGATATTCAGTTAAGTAACCATGTAGACCACCAACTTGAGGTTTAGTTTTGTATTTTTAAGTTTTTGCATTAAAAATTATAACTTTATGAAGGACATAATGAAAACATAAGTTTATTCTTTACCTTCCTAGTCATGGGGTAGAAAATTGATTTGAATTGAGTTTTGCATTTTGGGACCTGCAGTCATACTTACCCTTGCAGGTCATGGTCGGGTGGGTGCAGAAGGTGTGTGTCGAATGACACCAAGACCACACCGCCGTCGTGACTACCGACGTACCCTTGGTTTCCCTCCCCCATCCGTCTTCCTTTCTCCCATTTTAGTTTGCCTTTTGCTTCCTTTTTTTTTAGTTTATTTTTTTTTGTCATGTTGAAGTCGGATTGACCGGAACGGTCAATTCATTTAAAGATTTCCCAACAGGGCCTTTAGGGACTCTTATAATTAAAATTCGCGTAGTGTGCCGAGATAGGTCAGCAAAAACCCCGCCCACATTCCCGAACAGAGCTAGTTCGTCAACGGGTCCCGAACAGCTGAATATTTCTGGCGAGTGGAGAATATACTGTGTTCCCTCTTACCATCTGAACAATCAGTCCACTAAAATCACCACTACCGATAGCCACAGAAATTTTTTTTTGCCGCCCAACGTGGGGCATGGAAATTTGTGCGGCTATCATACACATACGGATGGAATATTTTCCAATAGATTGATGTGTAAATCAATTCGTAAATGAAAAATAATTGTACTAGTGTAATTAAAAAGTGTGTGTGGGTTTATGTATAGGGTACATATAAGTCTGCAAAAGTGAAATTGTGAGCCCTTTGGACTTTGGATAGTCGAAAAAATTTTCACTTCACACTTTTCGCACTTTTTTCTACATACAATTATCGGACTTTTAATACCTTTGGTATTCGAAAAATCTGGAAACCAGTAACTGGCGATTTAGCGGACTGTGTATGGATATGTAAGTACGTTGGATGTACTTATCTGGATATGTTTGGAGTGGTTGCTGGGAAAAATCCACCGATGCGAGCTGGGGCGAGCTGAGGAAAATTGTCACAATTTATCCGGCTCGAAGGACCATGAAAATGTGGGGGGGCGTCTTTTTCCTTGTCTTCAGCTTCCTTCAATAAAAGGCAGCTTGGGTTGTTGTTCACTGTCTATGTATTTATTATCTCACTTGAAATATAAATTTCACATGTGTTCTTGGTTGTGTTACAGGTACTTCTATCTTCACACTCAATGCTTATGTTAATGATAACAGCGCTGAGTGCGCTGTGAGGAGTTTGCATTGCAAAGAGAGAGGCTGTGGATCGTGGGTTATGTTAAGCCAAAATGACAACAGCTGATTAGCCCTGGCCCAGCATAATCCCACATAAACACCAGCCATGCAGTTCGTCTGCTGGGACCCGGTTGTTCTTCTATGGCCTCGACGACCCCCGTAGGCCACTCCGCTCACATGAAACCTTTTTCCGGAAAGCAGCCTAGGTTAGCCACCCTACAGATTTTGAGACCCAGCCCCGAATTATAATTTACAAATTTGGCGGCTGGCGGAACCGTTGCAGCGTGGCTATCCACGTTGCACTCCAAACGCGGTCGCTTTGCAACTGACATGCGGCGCTTGCGGTTCTTGACCACTATGGGCTCTGTACCACCGAGCTGTTCCTCGTTGAGCGACAGATTGGCCAGGCGTCGATTTCGCTTGCCTTCGACAATATTACTTGTAGTGATTCTGGCAGAATCCTGGTTATCAGTTGACACAATATTGAGCGGCTTTCGCACTTGCCGATCCTTTTTCTTAGCTGCTTTTTTAGACTTTTGCTCAGCTGGCAACTGCTGCAACTGCTCCTCATCTTCATCACTTCTGTCCATCTCATCTATTGGTTTCTCTTTCTGAGTTGGTGGCTGATTCTCCACATTAACCATTTTCGCAGCACGCAGATGCATACATATAGAAATATGTATCTATATGTAGGATAGTGATCTAGACAGATACGCTTATTACGTCAACTAAGACGGGAACAGTTTGTCAAACAAAGACACACTACACACACATTTCTCATTGTTAATAAGCATACTCAATACAACGTGTAATACACACAACATTAAGAAAAACACACATAAATACACCTTAGAGGCCAAATATTTAGGTAAGCTATTCCAAATTACTTTCATAGTGCGGATGATAAGTCACATTGAAACGTTCTTCAAACCGCAAGCTGCACCTTAAGAAAATTAGAGTCAATCGAGAATCGTCGGAAAACGCACTGAGATCGAGATCGGGAGTGCAAGGTATACAGATAGATCCACAAAGGCCAGCTATCAAAATGCATATTGAAATACAAGCTGCGTCGAGCTTTGTTATTTCGTATCTATACAACAATTTGCCACGTCGACGAGTCAATATCTTTGGGGAAGAGTTGGAAAAAGCGTTGCGTGACAAATTCCAAGGACACTGGTATCCGGAGAATCCCATCAAGGTACTTAAATCTTTTGCAAATATTTCTATATAAAACAAGTAAGAATGTTGTAGTCGAGTGAGACCGACTACGATATACCCTGAACCCAGTTGTTCAATATGTTCGAATTTTATTTGCAAATTTCCCTTTAAAAAGTCTTCCACCCAAATGTGAGAAGGTCCTCAAGTGCACTCTTTTCTTGTGGCAGGCAGAAGGACTGAAGAGTAAAACAAAACTAAGCCAGCTCATATTTTTATTCACAAGCTCGAACTGACTGACAAACGCTTGCACATACATACAATCGCGAAATCATAGCTAACGGGGCTGTGCAGAATACACACAAAAACATATTGACGCTTGCGGCGATTATCATGCCTTCTCTTTCTTACACATGCGCTCGCTTATTTATACGTACAGAAAATGCTTGCGGCTGCTGATAGAAAGGAGTTCAATATGAGAATCTACTTTCGACTATAACTACTGTTGTGTTTCTTTTCCTATATTGATGAAATTTGGACAATTGATTGACAACATGTTTTTGCATATTGTGTATTGATAAGAAGGTTCTGTTTCTTAAATTGTGGTATTTATTGCTATCGGACATCGAAATATATCGATATTCCAGAAAAGGGAAGCTATTGATAAAAATAATCAAACTTGATCTGCGTCGGGTTTACGTGAACCTATTTGCCAAATTTGAAGTCTCTGTAACACGTCTATTGGTTCCCAGTGGGCAACCTCGGCTAGCTCAGATTTCTCAGGGTGGGGTAGGTCCAACCCTGCCCATAGACGGTACAGATCTCAAACAAACTCGACCTTCACAACACTACACATCACCCTACATGCACACACACAATAAAATGCAACAGTTGGCCGGCCTGGTGTATATGGCCACGACGTACCCGCCCTTCCTGCGATGAACCCATGGGGTTTTGTTGGTCCATCGCCCTAATATGGAATTGGCGATTAATCTACTCCATACTTCCGGAGATTCTCCCCTCCAAACGAATCTACTCTAGCTTCATAATTTTTCTATATATATTTTATATTCATTATCAACTTAATATCTATTGCTTATTTCCAAAAAAAATCCTCTATATATATAGATATATATCGTAGCAGCTGGTACCATAGAATATACCAAAGTTATGCTGCAAATCCAGCAGATCAATCACAAAATCAGCCAACTTTGTATAATGCTGCGATTCGATATTTTCAGCTATATTACAGACGCCTAGTACATCATTTTTAAATAGCACACTCTTGACGAGTTTGGCATCCTGTTCGGTCCAGTTTTGGTTCATGTACCTGCGAATATCAGTTAGCAACCAACCGTTGTGCTTGCGCCACGAATAGTTGAGCAGACAGTTCAGCTCCGGAGTGCTGACGTGTGGCGAAATCAGCAGACCGGTCAGCTCCAGCTTGTTGTCTTTACTGGCGTTGGTTGTTTCGTCGCTCCGCTGATCATGCTCGTCCTTCAACAGCACTGTTGTGGTCAGTTTGCGCTTATGCGCAGGCTTCTCACTCACAAAGAATACCTCGTCATTAGAGCTTTCGGCTTCGCGTTTATATTTGTTGATATTGCTATTGTAGTCCAGCTCACGGTCCTGTCGCTCAGTTACATTTGGTGCCGGCGTTGTGAATCCCCTCTCCACCTCCTCCTCGTCTCCGCCTTTATCCCACAACTCCTCCGTATCGGAATCATCGCTGAGAAATTTGTGGAGTTGGTTTTGGTCCACGGGCATCGAGTAATTGGGTTTATTGGGATTCTTACGCTGGCAATTCTTGTGAAAACTACGCTCACATGTGCGACATTTATTTAGCTGCTCTGGCGATCCGGGCAAATGGCACTCGTAGCAATAGGAAACCAATTTCTGTGATTTGTAGTTTTTTGACATTTTGCTCGAAATAAAGCGATACTTGTTTGCGCTTGGCACCTTTCTTGCTCTTCGGCACCAGAATACCCAGCTCTATCCCATAGTCCACGGCCTGAATGGCCTCATCTTTCAGTTCGCAAAAGTTAAAAAAAAAATCACAAACATGTTGAAACAGAAAGCAAAAAATGCTCTTTTTACATACCTGCCGACATGAACGGATGCAAAACTGTTTCCAATATTTTTCTGGATACGTGATTGCCATTTTTTTATTTTATCCATCCAAGTGGGCACAGCAAAGGATCGGATGCTGAAAACCATTTTTCCAAACTTTTCGAAATTAAAGACGTGCACAAAACTCTGTACGATTTGCTGAACTGTCAAAAAATTATGGCTGATGTGAATTGTGTTGCCAGACATTCGTAGTGTGCTGACTTTGCAACACTACAGTCAGCTGTTATTTTTTTTCGTAGCCTTGAATTGACAGCTGCCGATCTCTACGGTCGCTGTCAACTGCGCTCCCTCGTCCTGCAGGCTGCCGACTAGCGTCTTGGGGCTGTCCTGTTCGGCTCCCGCTCGCCCCTTGGTGGCGGACGCCGGTGTCCGTTTCCCGAAGGGCAACATACTGGCGTACGAACTCCAATACGCCCGCACATCCAACAATAATCCAGCGTGGAGTTCGTGCACTCTATTGCTATGTGTCCCTCCTGGCCACAGAGTCTGCAGGCCGTCTCTGGATTATGTATATGTGTTTGTATGCTGTCGCGTCTCGTCCTCGGGGCTGGCCTGGGTCTCGCGTCGGCTTCGGCTCTCTGTGTCCGGCCATTGTCCGCTAACCGCATAAGCCGTGAGCCGTCTTGCCTTGGCGCTGGCTCTATTTGGCTGTAGCGACTCATTTGTGGAGCCTCCATATGTCGTCGTGGTGGCTCCCTGAATCTCTGTAGAGGTTGTACTTGCCTCTGCTGCGTGGCGTTGTACCTCGGCTGTTCCATATGTCTCTGCTGAGGCTGTACCTGCCTCTGCTGCGGAGCGTTGTACCTCGGCTGTTCCGTGTGGCTTTGCTGTCTCAGCTTTTCTCTGTCAGCCTCGAGCTCCTCGAACACGACGGCCAAATACATCAATTCCTCTAAATCGCCGAATTGGTCTGGCCGGGCGTATGCTCGCAGGTCTGGGAGGCTGTTGTTATATATTTTGAGCAGCTGTTTGGCTGCCGGATATTGCAGTGGCCGCATGAGTGTTTGCATGTCCACCATGTATGCTTTGAACGGCTCGTTGATAGCCTGCCGTCTGTGGTTCACTTCCTCCTTTAAGGTTTCAAAATAGTCTCTTGGAAGGAAGTACCTTTGAAAACTCTGGATGAAAGTTTCCCAACTTGTCCAGTGATGGTTGTTTGCGACGTACTACTTTAGAGCCATCCCCTGAAGGAGTTCGGGCATGGCCCTGGGGACCAGATCCAGGTTGAGCACATAAGTGTCTGCTGACCACTCGACTTGCTCCAAGAATTCGAGCGGCTCCGTTGTGCCGTCGAAGCGAAAATTCCACTCTCGGACCTGCTTCGCTACCCTTGGGTATTGTTGGGTCATAGTCGGCGCCGTGTGTTAGCGTATGGAGACTCTCTTCGATGTTTGTGGTGTCGGTGTCTCCCATGCTGTGTGGTTGGCGTCTCTCGCACGTGCTGCGCTGGTTGTGGGTACACTTAAATGAAACGATATCAACGTTTGTTGCTTCTCTTGCATCCGAAACTTTTCCGCTTTCCCTCGCCGGTGATGCTCTGCCACGTATCGCTGCCAATTCCGCGATCCGCGTGCTGTATGGCAGTTTTGATTCGTGAGTGTCCACCCACTCTCCGAATTGTCGACGCATCGCATCCATTGTTCCGCTGAGCTCCACTTGGAATTCTTCTCCATGCTTTTGTATTTCCTCTTTTTTGAGGTTGTAAACCCACGCACGAACCATTTTTGTTCGTTTAATATATAAAATGTGTGTTAATTATCGCAACCACCAACGTTGGGCGCCAGTTGTAACGAACCTTTTAGCTTAGCTGGGCTAAACTCAGTCGAGCTGAGAGTTCGAGCAACAAATTTATAATTGATCGCGATGCGATAATTAACAACACATGGGTTTTTTTGGATATGTTAAATTAACTATTGTTTTATTAATTTTCGCTATTTTGGTTTTTGGTTTGCACCGTAAATGGTTTTGACTTTCGCGAAATGTTCACTGCGGCCCTTGGTTAGCTTGAAGAATGCACCTGTTCGCGAGAGTCTGCTCCAGGTAAATCTGCGCTCCAATTAAGAGAATTTGAGAAGCCTGTCTGTCCGACAACGTCGTCATACGGCGCTCCGGTTATGCACCTAGATTCACTCGTATGCGCGTCGTTTGAACACAGACTCGATCGTAGCTCGGGGTCGTTGGTTTTCTGCGGATTTCACCTGTTACCACAACTCAAGCGTGGCAAGGATTTACCCTTCTCACTAACTTCCGGCCCTCAATGTCTTGCGTTGCCCTCAGGCCTGGTAGCGTCGAATCCTTCGATACTCCTTGTGGGTGTATCGTCCTGTGTGATACACCTCCACTTGTATTATTCACTTGTTGTTGTTTGATTATTTTGTCGCACGCGTACCGTTTTGGTCATAGCCTCCGCTTATGACTTGTAATTGCACCGTTGGGCAGAGTTTTCCCTTGCGCATGGGCTCTGACTGAACTACCTGCTGTTTGTGGCGGCGCTCCTTTTATAGGCCCGCTCACAGCCTTTTGGTCGCAACTGTACCAGAAATCACGCGATCGTCTCGGTGGCGTGACTTCCGGTAATTTTCCACTGCCATTTGCTGGCGCCAGCCCATGTCTGCCGTTAGTGTGAGTACGGATGGCGATTTTGCGCTCGCCATACTCCTCACACCATAACGGCACATGTCCTAGTGGACGGAGTAGCCATCCGTACTGCGAGGACTCGCTGTTTCAGTTTATTTATTTTTATCTTTTGCTTTTGAAATCATCACGCTGATCGTTCGAACCTTTGTGCCTAGCACCATTCTCGCGATCCTGATGATTCCAAAAAGCCATTCAGAATGGGCGCCATTCTTGTAACACGTCTATTGGTTCCCAGTGGGCAACCTCGGCTAGCTCAGATTTCTCAGGGTGGGGTAGCTCCAACCCTGCCCATAGACGGTACAGATCTCAAACAAACTCGACCTTCACAACACTACACATCACCCTACATGCACACACACAATAAAATGGAACAGTTGGCCGGCCTGGTGTATATGGCCACGAAATACCCGCCCTTCCTGCGATGAACCCATGGGGTTTTGTTGGTCCATCGCCCTAAATGTTGCATTGATCTTTAATATATTTTCAACAATATCGATTCGGCTGTTGACCCTGGTGGAGATGCTCCCATCTGCCTACTACATACATTTACACAAAACCATTAAGCCCTTTTCACCCAATTTCAATGGGTTCAGGGTATAAAAATATATTGCAATTTATAAAGAAGTTTATTACTTTAAAGGGCTCGGCATATCGTTGTCTCAAAGCCGGGTATCCTATTGATTCGGTGCTTGGACGTGCAGCTCGTGAAAGTGGTGTACCAATAAATGATATCATTGAGTATCTACCTTATGAGTTATTCGTATGGGTGGACCCCGATGAGGTTTCGTTTCGCATCGGCGATCGAGGTGCAGTTGAGGTAAGCGGTTACAGATATGTATATGTATGTATACATACACATATATAAACGATACGATATATGAGTTATATAGAAGTTATACTAATCGCAGATATTCTATACGGTAAACAATAAGAATCGTGAGGATAGCCACTCGGCGGATCGAAAGGTTGCGAAGCCGCTCAATCCGGAGGCACAATGCTTTCTTCCCAGGACCATGAACAACTTGAGCTTAAGTCCGAAGGCCGCTAAGGCTCCGCTAACATTTACAGCGGCCACCTTTGCCCTGACCAAATTCGGCAGCACCAAACTCAAGACTAGTTTCAAGCAAATTAACAGGTGAGCATGTGATTCTTGACCAGAATCCCAGCCCAGCGTAAATGACGTGCTTCACTCTTGCAACTTGCCACTTCCAGTAGCTCGTATCGCATGTCGCCCTCTGAATTCTCAAACTATACCAAGCAACGTGCCATGCAACAGCAGCTACATCATGGCCACAGCGTTGGTGGCTCATCGGCGGTGGCCTTTGGAGCTTTGGACGCCGTATCCCCGGCACGTTCGCTCTCACCCAATCCGCTGGCATTGGGTAACAATAAGACCGCCCCGACTGATGAACCCTTCTATTACGCCAATATGCCAATGGGCCTGTATCCCCAGTATAACGGGCAGCGCACTCTCTTTGAGCCACACTATAACACGGAAGCGGCCAACATTAGCGTTTGTTTTGGCAGTGCGAACACAGCTGCATCCACTAGCAGCAATAGCTACAGTACTTATCTGGATCCGTGCTACTTTTCCAACGGTCATGTCAACACGAATGTGAATGCTAATACTACTGGCGCTGGAGCCGGAGCTGTTGGCGATCAGCAGCAGTTGGAGCATGCTAACAGCAGCGAGACCTGCTTTGTATTGGACACAGATAGCCGCGTTGCTGGCGCTACAGTCGAGGAGTTTGGCCACGAAGCTGCTGGCGTAGCAACTGGCGAAGCATCAATCGATAGCAGTCCCATTACCACGCCAACTGATGTCATTATGGCCATCCCAAACACAGTCCCTACATCCGGGTCAGCTGCTGTGTACGAATCTGTCAACCAAGATCCCTCCGCTTGTGTTGTTACCAACAGCTCGCTGAAATAAATTTCAAACTCAATGATTGGATAGTAATTGCTGTCAGTATATGCATTAATAAAAATTATATTTTGTTAGCTTACTTATTAGTCAACAACAAACTATATGTTGAAGTTTCAATTGTCTGATTGCCAAAAGTCCGATCAAGAAGAGAAAAAGATAACACAGCCGAAGGAGACTGAACATTAATTGATCATAATACATGGGCTTTATTTATTTGTGTGCAATGTGTGGGTGTGTGTGTATGTATATATATTTTTATATGAACAATTGTAATTTTTATAAAATAAAATAAAGTAAAAACAGTTTTATACTTTTTATACGAACTTACGTAAAATAGTTTGTGCTAAGTTCATGTTTTACCATCAAACCGATGTTTCATTATAATAAATCATATTGTACAAAATCAGTTCTAATGAAGCACTAAATCGAAACAGTTCTTTTTTTAACTAAAAACTCAAAGAAGCCGTTTAATCTATATGTAGCGTTATATTTGCTTAGTGCCAATACTAATATGCCCCAATCTTTCGTGCCGCAAGCGATACTCTGTATTATTTTAAGTATTTGACACATATAGGAATATCGTAGCTGAATAGTACATCATCTAGGATAATTTCATTACCAGAGCTGCTAAGTTGTGCTATTCCTTTGGCAGTAGCATGTATCCATTTCCCACGTATTGCAATCGCAATTTCCTAAGGTATTGTCGGATGCTTCAGAATCTAAGATAAATAAAGCCTCATTTTAAGTTTCTGGATCATCATGCTTGGCACTATCTTCAGAGTTCGCAAAGACAAGAAATTAATCATCTAAATACTCAATAATAATGCTTTTGGCATTCACTTCTGCCTTTTTCCAATCTCTTATTTATTTTTTATCAATAACGCATAATTATTTTCTTATAATAGTGCCCTAATGCGAAACTTCCAGATTGAGTATTGCTCTCCATCAAATCACTAAGCAGACAATATCTAGAGGATAGATATATATCACCAAGAAACAAATTCATTATTTCACTTGACTTCTGGGCCCAGACGTCTCTATGTATTGTCCGCTTAGTGATTATTTCTGCTGATTTTATTCTGTGTACACAGACACACATACACAGACAGACACACTTCTTCGCCGCAACTCCAGTCTCTCTCTGGCTCTGTCTCTATCTCTCTCTTTCTTTTTGGTTTTGCACGCAGCTTCTTCCTTTGCCTTGTGCAATTTCCTAGGATTCCCTATAGTTTACCCAGCTGTTAATCAATGCATATCAGTTTAGTGCTCACGTCCACGCATCTTCTCCATAACTTTGGAGCTATGGAAATTTTGGTTAAAAGTGCAAGATTGCTGTGAAAAAAAAATGTTATGTATAAAAACATTCAAGATATTTATTATTAAATCATATTAATAATGGTACCATTTTATTTACGCGAAGACGCTACAGGTACATTAATTGGCTGACGCTTACTCATCTTGCTCAGATAGATATAGTATTGACAAATATGTGATTATTACTTTTGAAAATGTACTACAAAACTAATTCGTATCTCTTTAAAAAACGTGCCGTTTAAAATGTTCAAAATGTAAAGTGGACAGAAAATAGTTGCACTGTGTTATTTATCTTAATAAAAATCATTTGGTTTTGTAATTTTATATTCATTGCAACTTTTTAGAGATGAAAGATATAATA
The DNA here is from genome assembly GCA_035044245.1 of Drosophila nr. fundita. NCBI lineage: Eukaryota > Metazoa > Arthropoda > Insecta > Diptera > Drosophilidae > Drosophila > Drosophila nr. fundita. The sequence continues at coordinate 11,002 of JAWNMG010000145.1, forward strand.
CATTATTCTAACGTAAATTGTGTTATGACAGCTTGTTGACAGGTAACACCAGTAAAAGAAAGCAAAATGCTCCGACATTTATACCGATATGGAGTAATTCGATTCCGTAAACACCTGGTACGAATTTTCTGCAAATAATCAAAAATGAAATTGAAATTTTAGTTCACATAGATGGTATATATATATAAAACACGTATGAATCAGCCTCAGTTTTTAAAGAAATATGCAAATTGGTGCAATTGAATGAAGAGTTTTGGCGTTTTGGCTAGCAACCAAACTGATCAGGATCTTGGGAAAAATCGATGGAACATTTTAATAATTTAGAGTTACTATCGACAAAAATTAATATGTTCCGGCGACATTGCTCGCAGACTATCTGAGCACCATTATCATTATTTCCGGTAACGGATATCCACAGACACTTGGAATAACTTCTCTGCAGGAAGGCAGACCACACAATTCGTAATCACTCTAGTTAACATACAATCCGAAGTGGGCATTTAAAAAGGTCGACTTCTTAATCAGAGTGATGGTAGAAGTCAACGGGTGATTCAAAGAGTGCCAATACGGATAACAAGGAGATAAACTGGGTAGTCTAGCAATTCCGTTACTGGTGGATTGGGCTCATTTCATTGACTCCATGCAGTAGGTAAAAAAAAAGCAGGATACCTGGATAAAAGTATCTAACACACCCAACTATATGACTTCGTTCTTCTTAAACCATCTCAGACAACATGTTTAAAATTACCTTAGGTGAGCTACTTACATTGAAAAATAATAAAGTTCGACTAGTTCGAATATTTAATTACTCGATTGGAATAATTTTTGTAAGCATACCTGTTGAATACGTGGTTGACTTTGGTAGGTTCACTACATCACGTCGAAAAGTCGAAAGATTTTGTGTAAACCTAATAGTGCAAAGAAAATAAAGAAAAACAAAATTAATGAATGTTTGCTTCATTTTGCAACGGTTCTGTTAAATTACACAGCTCCAGCTTAAGGAGTTTTTAATTTAATTATTATATCTTTGGTATGCCCAAATAATACTTTTTCAGTCCACTTTCCCACATGCGTAGCATTTAAAATATTTAAAGTCATTTGTATAATTTTGCTTTATCCTTACTTTTCCTTATTTTTACTGGATACATTCCGTTCTATACCAAGCATCAGATCCTCGAACCACTGAGCCATTGTCTGCTGTTTTTCAACTGGTTGTCCACGAATAATGCTTTCTTTTAGTGATCTATATGTAAAAAATGGTACACATGAGTTTATATATTTTGAAACATAGAATATCTTTACCGATAATAGTCTTCGTAGAGAAGTATAAGTACCAATAACGGACGGGACATTGACCATTGGTTCCGACAGTCTTCAGCAAGTACATTATTTAACAAAGAGGACATCATGTTCTGTAGCAGTTCGGAATTCAATTCCACTACCTATAAACATAAAATAAATAAAAATAATTTGTCAGTTGTTGTTTTGTAAACAAAAAAAACTTGATTAAAGTTATCCACTTCGCAGGACCCACAGATACTGAATTAAATCAGGCATGTAAAATCACGAATCACATCATAAAGCGAACACGTCGTAGTTATTCAAGACACGCCATTTTTAGCTTACGTACGTGCAGATTGTCTTGAAAATTAATATTAATAAGTAAATTGAATGAAATGCAAATGCTTCTTCCCTTATAAGTTTGGTTGAAAATGGAATCACATTTTTGTCATCATCATTAAACAATATTCAAAATTTATAAAAACAAAAAAATGAACATAATTTTTATAAGCGGTTTGAAAATGCAACATTAATAATTTTTAGTTTTTCACCAAAAAAATACATTTTTAGTTCACACTAAAAAATTCAAATTGATAAAAGGAATTATCACTTGAAATAACATTGATTTTAGTTGCTATTTATATAGACGTGAAACTTAGAGGTAAAGGGCACATACATGTTTATAAAAACAAACCTTTAGAAATTGTGAATTCTCTCGTGTCAAACTTCTCAGCTTCTTATTAGGGAATGTTGAAACTGTAACGAAGAGAGAGAATTATAAATAATTTGAAACCAAAGTGTGTTCACTTATACTTTTTAATTGGAGCTGCTTAAAGATGTATGAGACAATACTATCCAATATTGTGCAACAGCTGATGTAAATTGCCGAATCTGTAATTGAAAAAAGTTAAGCTCGGCACATATTTGATGATGCAATTATAAATACCTAGTGCGGCAAGGCCCTTTGTCAGACTTTCCAATATGTAGACAAATGCTCGTGGCTCTAAAGCAACAAGATATGTAACATGATCTTGAGATAGACAGTTTAATAAATTGTAATAAGCCGAGGCCAATTTTGGGTATTCCTGTTTATTTTTTATTTTGAAAAGATTAATTCTTGTTTTTGATTCTTGTTTATTTTTTACTTGTCAAACTTACCAATAAATCACTTTGTCGTATAGACAGAATTAGTTTGGCCATGATATCAAGGACGTTGTGTAATGTATCATCACCGTATAGTTTAAAGACCCCACAGTTGACATAGTTTCCACCAAGTGAATTTTTTAATATCAAAAAGCATACAGATATTCCCTTTAATTTCATTGGGTATAGTTGATCATCAGATACCTCTAGATGCAGAATACGATTGCCATAAATGCAAATCAGTTTTGATGCCTCGCGAAACAACAAAATACCCATTGGACTAGACACGTTGCCAGCTAAACGCTGTGTCCGGCAATGCACTAACTCAGCAAACAACTTTAGCACGGGCGTAGTAATGGCAGGTTCGTGGGCCCACAGTTCAACTGCACGAAGCAGTATGGGTAAGTAATCAGTGTAGTAACTGTAATCAATATAATAAATAAATAATAAAGCTAAACAATAAACTAAATTATATTTAAAAAGTCAACTTTCATACGTACAGCCATTCGAAAAGCATAGTATACTGAATACGAGCGTTCAGAGGCAATGCTAGCCCACGCAAGTCTCGAGCTAGCCCAATAATCGTTTTCTTCACTTCGTCATTAGGAAAACACTTTGTGTCCATTAGCACATTTCCAAGTGATTCAAACTGATCTAAGGAATAACCAAAATTTGAATGCCACTTTGATACACTTTCATTTTTTTTTTCTTTTTAAGCAAACTTACTTGTTAGTGGTGTCAAAAAATTGTAGAAACGCTCTTCATCCTCTCCCAAATCAAACATTAATAAGCGACTAAGTGAAGTGTAAAACATGGTGCGACAACGCATTTCGTTGAGAGATGAGCTTGTACCAAGAAAAGGAAAATGTTCGCTTGTATGATGTGTTAACATGAACTGAACTTCCTCTAAACGTGCCAATTTCCGCACTGAATTAAAGTGGACAGAGAGGTCGGATAGTAACATTAAAGTTTTTGTTATTATTTGCTCAGAACGGCCCCAGTACTTAAGGTTGGTTATACTGCAAATAGAAGAAGTTAATTACTCGAAACCATAACATTTTAAAAAAAATATACTTACATTTTACGGTTAATGAAACTTAGCAGCATTTGCTCATCATTTAAACCAAAAACTTCACTAAGGCGCTTATATACAGTAGCCTTTTGCGCCTGGTCACTGCTATGCATCTTTCGAACCTGATCTAAAAAGCTCAAAATGGCCAATTCCAGCTTCTCACAACCGGTCTGAGGTAGGCGTGAATCGGTCAAACTCATCAGTTGCAGCACACGAATTACAAGCTCTGCATCCATATTGTCATGCTCGTCGCTGGTTGATACAGAAAGTCTACCCACAATCGCCGATCCAATCATATAGACCAACCAAGTCAATTGCAGCTCATGGACAGTTACATCTAAGGGGTTTGCGTTGAGGGTCTGTACGAGGTTTTCGTACTCACGCGCCTTTTGATCAAAATGCTGCACCAGAAGGTTACAAGTCTTATTGTACTCGCAACGTTCGATTACAGATAGCTGTTCAAGTTGCTGCTGAACCATGCAAAGATCATCTAATGGATCCTCCATACTATCATGAACAATTAAAGGCACAGCATCCAAGCGGGATTCGATATACGCCTTTATCACTTCAGGTGTATATGTGCCAAGTAAATGCGGATCCGGTGATTTAACATATGGTACAGAAGCAACCATACGCTGCCAAAGGGTAAGTAAATAGTGCACACTATTTGGAGCAAAGAGCCACATCTGCAAAAATACCATTTTAATTTTTTTTCTCCAAATAATACTTAAGCAACACCATACTCACATGTAACGATTGCACAGTAAACTTTGCTATTAATTCAATGGCTGCAGGGTAACAGGGAACGGCTATGAGTTCGCCCAGTTGATAATTGGACTTCAGGCGCGCTAGCAAACGACAGAACTCATGGTAATTATCTGGATCGCTAAGACCCTAAGTCAAATAAAATTTGTATTATGTCAGTGGTGTTCAAATGTATCAGTTACTTACATGCAAGTTGGTGAGTATATTTTTCACACCTTCCACTAAGTTGGTCAGGAACTTTGTTCGCTCAGAATTACTGAACAGTGATCGACGTACAGATGTCATTTGCACTAAGCACGACAATGAGTAACTAGCCAATCCATTCGGTAGAATTTGATATAAGTCGAAAAATAATTTCAATGTGTTTGGGTCAAGAAATGCAGGACGCCAAGCTGTTGGTATCTGTATGTAATGTATATGGAATTTTTATCGTTTCTTAATTTTATATTTAAATAAGACTGGCGTACCTGAACATTATTCATATCATCGGCCGACTCATCTGTTGAACTGCCAATAAAGTCAAAGCTTAGACAGTTCTTCGTAAGCCGCAATACTTGGGATATTAACCTGTCGCAGAAACAGAATATATTAAATTTACAATAATAATCGAATTACTAAATGGTGTAGATTAAACTTGAAGTATGTAAGACGATTGACTTGAAAATGAAGCACAGAAACTCTTGAAATGAGCAATTAATTCTCAAATTACAACCCATTAAGTAACCCATATCTATATATATATATATATATGTTCAAAATGTTCAATGATTTAACAACTATGAGCCTAAAAAAATCAATCAGAATCACTAGATACATATACGTATATATTTAGTTTGTCTATCTTTATTGTATTATATATTAATTTACATAAATTAATTTAAGTCAACGGATTTTCTACTACTTACTCTACTATTTTCCATGAATTATTTGAAAAATAGTACTTCTTTGCATGCACTTGAATAGGGGAAAAGTAAGAGTGTAGTTTGAAAAATTGCTGCATAACAAATCGGCGAGCAGACTTTGTGTATCGAGCATCGAACGCAGGTCATTTTGTGGCTTGCCTTCGCTGCAACATGTCCTCTAGTACAATATAAAACCTTCCGTGCATGGTTGCGACCAGGTACGGACTTATCTGCGAGGTCCTAAAGGTTTATGAATGTGCGAATAAGTGCGAAACTAGCAGCAACATTGACAAGGGGACCGTTGAAAGTGTGTGAAAAGAGAAGCAGCACTCTATCCTTGTTTAGATTAGATAAACCAATGTTTAGTTTAGATAAATTAATGAACACAAATAACACTAATAAAATACTGTATTCAATTGCGAAACTTCAATTCAACTTTATTATCTCCATCGCAATAATAGGGATTGCTGACACCAAAAGGATACGAGTCTGCGTGGGAATTTCAAGACAAAACAAATGAAAAAAAATCCATAACCTTAAGAGAATTACCATTTCATTATTTTTAGTCAATTTATTTCGAGCAAAAGTAGTTATTGAAAGTAAACATTTTTCTAAGGACCCCTACCAAAAATAAATATCATTGTAATTAATATCTAATAAAGCACTGAAAATACATATAGAGCACAAATATGTATCTATTGATTTCGATTGATTTTTTATACCCTTGTAGAGGGTGTTTTCAATATGTAGTGTAGTACCAGAGATTTTCGAAAATACACATTTAACAAGAGTGCTCAATATATAAAAATAAAATATGTCATTTTGTTTATTTTCAGTTTTAAAATTTAGAATTATTAATTTTATTAAATTGAATATCCCAATGCCCCGATACGGCTCTTGTCAGCCTCCACAAGATGTTACAAGAGACTAGGGAGTTTATAATTTGCAACAATGCAAAGGATCCCACTGCCATTATTAAATACAGCGAGAAAGTGGTCCACTCAATGCTTGCTACACCCTCTCTGAGCGCTACACTTGATTATTTATAAACAAATGATGGTTCATGGTCGCACTCTAGTGAAGAGTCACTAGCTATCCTCCTTAACACTCATATACCGGTATGCTCCCAGCTATCGAGAAACTATAAGAATAATGTCGATGGGAATACCTCCCTCACATCCATCCTCTGTAAACATAACATAAAATGGGCAATAAACAGTTTCAAGCTGATTAAGTCAGTCCAGCCCAACACAATACACGGGTTTAACAGTTAACCAGCTATACGAAATCTTCAAAAAGGTTCTAAGCACTTGCCAAATTTCATCTCCGTTGCTTTCAGTCAACAATTAGTTTCATTCCCAAAGCTGGTAAGCCATCTTACACGAGCGTTAAAGATTTCCCCCAGTCTGTCAATCCTTTTGCTTAAAATAAGAGCATCTTCTAAGCCTACATCTGAGAATAGGCGCTTAAATACAGAACTCTCTATTTTGCAATGAAAATACATTAATAGCATTACTAGACATTGAACAACGTCACCCCAGAAGCGATGAGTGATTAATCAATTCCTCACATGGTGATTTAGTGACTTTCCTCACTATCGATTTTCGTTTTAAGAAGTCTTTCTTTGAGTTGCAGACGTCAAAACTACAAAACTTTAAGCCCCTCTGAGGGGATCTAAAGATGGGAGAACGTCTGTATAAAAGTATCATTCACATTTACATATATATTTGTGCATAAGTAAGGATTTAAAATTAGTATGTGTTAAAAAAGATCAACTCACGCTTGTTGCGAATCGTCCAGAAAGTTCAAGTTCTTGCTATTATCGCGCGCATTTATCAAAAGAGAGCAGGATAGTAAAAAAGTATCATACAGCTGCTGGTCTCGGTAAGATGTAGCTATTTTTCGGTTTTTTGAAAACGATAAATGTGCATCTAATTCCACAATTGAATTCATTTCTGATACCAACTGTGAAAGGATTTGTACGCCAATAGTGCAATGCTCAACGGACCCCTGGAAGGAAAAATATTGTTATTTAAGCATTTTGGTTTGGCACCTTCAGTGCTTACCTGTAAAAAATTTTTGACGTCCTCAAGTAAGTTTTGAAAGACAAGTTCGCCCTTGTATGAATCAAACCAACCATATTTTGTGATTTTAGCAAGAAGCGTAACAAGTGCCTGCACTACGAAGTGTTGCAAATTTAGCCTGGTTGCCAAGTAATTAAGAGCATAGCTGCGAATATCAAAGCGCTGTCCAAGAGTTATCCCCTGTATAAGTTTTGTTAGGGTAGATGCGGCAAGTAGCTGTGCGTAGCTGCTATCAGCTCGGTCCAGGAGTAACTGACACTTGGGTAGGGCGTCCTGGCTATTGACAAATGTGATAAGTCTCTTTTCAGCATCAGCTCGGACACTCGCATCTGTTGCTTCATACAACTGCTTGCACAGTATTTCCAGTTGTTGGATTTCCTATATATAAAAAACGTAAAGAAATGTGTAAAAATGCACTCAAGTAAGTGTACGTGGAAATACATTTTCGTATGCATGCATAATTACAAATAAACAAAAATACAACAGCAAGTATGAACATATGTATGCTTATATATATGGTGATATACATTTGTCAGTTAATATGTTAAAACCGAGTTAGGATACTTGAAAAATAGTCAAAGTAATAGTATGTGAGTATTTACCATAGTACTTTATTTGCCCGATCGTTTGATTTCCGGTTCAAATTAAGTTTCTTTACTTGGTATTTGTTGCGCACTGGCTCCCGAGCTCAAAGAGCCGAGAATTTAACGAGCTACGGCAACTGTGATGGAATAAATACAAATACCGAAATCAGCAGAAATACATATGCAATCGAAAACTACACTAAGCCATAACAAAGATATTTAGACTGAGATGTTGATTTATGTTATCGGCATATCGTTATCGTATCATAGCAATTTAATTCAAACTCACATTAGGCGTGCTCCCTCTTTTAATTGCTTTCAAAGATGCGACGTTTCACCAATTATTAGCCAACCAATAGTGGATAAATTTGCAATTATTTTTATTCTGTTGTGCTTATGATATAATTATATTTTTATTATATTATATTTATATTATATTTATTATTATTATATTTTTATTTACAACATATTGTAACTAACCTTTTAGCTTAGCTGGGCTAAACTCAGTCGAGCTGAGAGTTCGAGCAACAAATTTATAATTGATCGCGATGCGATAATTAACAACACATGGGTTTTTTTTGGATATGTTAAATTAACTATTGTTTTTATTAATTTTCGCTATTTTGGTTTTTGGTTTGACAACCTGCGTACGAAAGAGAGAGGGCGAAAGAGAGCGAATTCGCCGCAACTGCAATCAGGGCCGGATCTCGGCCTGATATACAGTTACTGTGAGGGGCGCATATAGCATAAATGTATATTTCATATGCATTTATTTGTTGAGGCTTATATGGCTCCTCACAATATATTCGCTTTTGTTCACGCAATACATCGTTTGGCTCAGTTCGATAACAAGGACTGCCGGGATGCACTGAGGAACGATGGTAATGTTGGAACAGTTCTGAAGTCATATCAATTTTATGGAATGTGAATTCAAGCAAAAATATATGCTCTACCAAAAAATGCAGCATATTTTTTGCATCTCCATGAGATGTTCCGAAATCCATTTGTTGCACTCTATATTATATATATATATTTTGCATATTATATATTGCACTTAATATTACTTCGGTCCACTACTAAAAGTTAGACTTTTAGTGCAACACTGTACACAGGGTTCGAAGACGATTAATGTAAAAATATTATACTCAAATAACATAGAGTAACATCTCGCGGAACTCATGGTAATTTTTCATAGATGTGAAACGCTGTTCATATCGGGAGCATTAGTACTAATCTCGGTTCTAATATCGGTTGCAGCTGTTAGTTGGTGGAAAAATGGTTTCGACCTGCTCCATTTTGAAACATAAGTTTGAAAGGATAGAAAAAAGAGATATGCAAAGTAAATGTTCAGCTGTTGGCAACTGAGTGCAAAGAGCAACGAACAATTGACCATTGGGCTACTTCTCAATTCAAATAATAATTAATCCATTTTAAGGAATTAATTTTTGGGTTTGAAGAAATTAAACGAATATATAATACATAACAACCAAAGCCGCATTGGTTGCAAACCTTTGCTAGTTAAAATTCTTTCCTGTGTTTTTTTCGAAATGCATCTCCTTGTTGCCTCAAATACTTTTAATAATTCATGTTTGTATCGAAGAATTCACGTCGGGGTCACCAAAATGTTTGTGTCGAAGGATTCACGTCGGGGTCGCCAAAATGTTTGTGTGGAGAATTCACGGGAAGTAATCAGCACATGAACTGACTACTAAAAGGCGTCGCAACTAGCACTTGTAACTAGTTGGACTACGGAGAGTGAGATCCTTCGATGGTTTGAAGGGAAGTATTCAGCACATAAACTGACTACTAAAAGGCGTCGCAACTAGCACTTGTAACTAGTTGGACTACGGAGAGTGAGATCCTTCGATGGTTTTGAAGGGAAGTATTCAGCACATAAACTGACTACTAAAAGGCGTCGCAACTAGCACTTGTAACTAGTTGGACTACGGAGAATGAAATCCTTCGTTGAGAACGATGATAGAAATCAAACTTGCGGAGTTGACGATCAGATTCGAACTGCCTGCTCCTGATGAGCAGGGCCTTTATTTATACCAAATGCTTAAGACTAAATGCTTATGTATTGTATAGTATATAGAACATGTATATAGCATGCAGCTGCGACCTAACGGTACTGTGGCAGCAAGAAGTGGAAGTGGAAGCGGAAGTGTGCAGCTGCGTGTAGGGTAAATGCTTGGCGGTGACCTAACGGTACTTTAACGATGACTGTCGTCAGCAAGAACAATATCTGCTTGGGACCAAATACTTATAGTATGCAGCTGCGTGTAGGGCAAATGCTTGGCGGTGACCTAACGGTACTTTAATAGCTTCTTGGAAGTGTGCAGCTGCGTGTAGGGCAAATGCTTGGCGGTGACCTAACGGTACTTTAACGATGACTGTCGTGGGTCATCTTACTACATATGTATGTATATATAGGTTGTTCATTTTTGAACAGTTATTGACCGCAGCGATCGCGATATTATTTTACTTATACGCTGTGGGTATTCGCAATTTGCAGCGCACATATTATTTGATTATATGACCTAAACAATTCATGTAATTAAATAAAATAGTCTTGAATTTAATATTTTATTGTATTAATCTTGACGGTCGCACATTTTCTAATATTAATTTAAATATATTTGTACTGGGTGTATTGATGCTTCATGTCGTTTTGCGTGAATCCAGTATTAAATTTTAACGTTGTTAACGAAATGAAAAAAAAACATCAAAAATAATCGGTTACAATAATTAAAGCGAATCGCGTGCAATTTTTTTTAGTGATGTTAAACGCTGTAAATACGAGCAATATCAGTAGCAACCACAGCTGAAGGTTACTTAAAAAAGATTTACGTAAAAAATTTATTGTTTAATTTATTATTTAATTCATTTTTAGTAAGAATCGAATTGTGTTGATGCTGTTTGTATTACTCAAATATCGTAAAAATCAGAATGGCATTTGATGCTTGATATCGAATTTTGGGGAATTTTGCTGGAAACGTGGATGCAAACACTGTGGAAACGTGCCGAACAAAATTGTAAGTTATCATCTCAACTTTGAGCGCACAGCAATAACCGATATTATCTGCTCATATTTTAAGTCGAACTGTTGTTTTTAGATATACGTATGTATGTACACGCCGGTTATCCGAAGTTAATTTTGTAAAAGATATTTTACATTACCCTACCATTTATAATAGTGTGACGGTTAAACAGCAAATAAGTTAAATAAGTAGGATATATGTTACTGCAGGCTTGTATTAAAACTAAAATATGTGCATGTAAATATATGTATATCTCTTTTTGTATGTGCATTCATAAATGTACATACATACATAGTATGTACATCAGATGTGTTCGTTCGTACGTACTTATGAGCACACTTACGTTAGAATACCATAAAGGAAAAATAACCGACAAAAGTCAGTGAAAATCGACAATAAATATATGCACATATTTATGGTATATAAATACATGCAAATTACATATGTACATATACCTTTGTTATATGTATACATATGTATAAATTTGAGATATAATAAATCATAACACGTGTGCACACATAACTTCTGGAAGGCAACCTAAAAATGCGCAGATCATTATATTCATTATTTTATTTTCTACTGGTGTGTTTCACTTAGTGTCCCTATCGTCAAAATAATTATTTAAATGTTTATGTGTGTGCTTGCATATTTTGATCTGCAGGTGCGTGCACGATCTGGAGTCTATTTAAAAAAGTTACTTACATATATGTATGTATGTCGAAAGCATGTCGCAACATGTTGCATTTTAAGTACAAGATCAGCAACAGAAGTTGTGGGATTTTCAAAAAATTAACTACCGTTTTTAGAACTCCATGATGTTCGCTTTAGGCATTGTTACCGAAAGAACAGCTATTCGAAGCACGCCGAACATAACATTCCCATTTCGACCGGAGTCAAACTGCCGACAACTATATTTTAGTCTAGAGTTCGGCATATTATGTCTTATACGTTTAAAAATAAATAGTATTTAATATTCAATAATCAATATTCTCCATTGGCGTAGACGAACATGGCTTGATTGATTGACTCGGCTAGTTAGTAATGCTGATCAACAAAATATATACAAATCATGGATTTCTTAACTATATACAAGTTAACTTTTTTTATATACTGCAGCACCGCATATAAGTTTTGGAAATATCCGTCCGCGTGGACACTATTGTAATTAGAGATTTAAAATTTTTTAGATTGGGTCCACGCCTGCTGGGTGTTGACACATCAAATACCAGTTATGAATATAATGTTAGCTGATATTTTCCCTATCATGTCGAGTCACGTCTTATACACACATCTTACGTTTAATGGCAACGTTTTCACATTTTTGTTTTATTTTCCAAATTTCTAAATTTTTTCAGCGAATCCAGTCAAGACCTTTTGCAAAAATGTATATATTATATGTATGTAAAAATTCTTAAAAATTTCTTTTCCTGAAGAACAAAGTGGTTGCGTGGATGAAATATGGATTTACTGTGTACGGAGAGCATAGTAACGCATCCCAAACAGTTGTTAAATAGTTATAAGAAAAAAACGCCGATTACAAAGCCGTACTGCAAAGGAAGCACCTTACTCTGCTCGCCACCAACCTCGTCCACGGCAGAAGATGTTAGAGGCAGTCGTGATATACTATGCTCTGTAACCGTACCTATTTGCAATATGAGTAAGGTGGTTGTTGTGTTTGCCTCAGTCGCATCGCCGGTTGGTGCAGCAAAATCGACAAAACATCTACAACAAAGCCAGTCGGTAAATTATCAATCACCGCAACAGCACTATCGACACGCCATCAGCTTGACTCCTTGCGCAACAGCGACAAATGTAACAGAAGGGGCAACAATAGCCGACAATCATTTTGATTATGGAAATGCACATATGGTCGTTACAGATCCTATTTTCAAATCGGATCGCTGTTTAGAAAATGCTTTAAAGTCGGAAGAAAAGCATCAGCACATTGTCGAAACATATTTCAAAACTGTACAGAAGGATATTACCCCGCCAATGCGCAAAATTGTTGCGGAGTGGATGATGGAGGTGAGTAAAAAAGGAGGGTTCTCATATGGGTTCCAAATACTTCTTTCCATTTATTAATATATTTATCGCCCAAAAAAAAAAGGTGTGTGCTGAAGAGAAATGTCAGGAAGAAGTCGTTTTGTTAGCACTGAACTACATGGATCGGTTTCTGTCAACGAAGTCTGTGCGAAAAACTCACCTACAAATATTGGCAGCCGCCTGCTTATTACTTGCTTCCAAGCTACGTGAGCCCAGCTGTCGCGCGCTTTCGGCTGAGCTTCTGGTATTCTACACGGATAACAGCATTTATAAAGATGATTTAATAGTAAGTAAAAAATAAAATTAATTATGTTGGATACATCCTTAGTTTATTTTAATGTATGTGTTGGACGTTGCCCTTGAAACAAAACAAGTTTTGTGTGTAATTAAGAAGTTGAAAGCGAAATCTTTTTACAATTAAATATGAATTTATTCTAATTAGTATTTATTTTCCCATTTTTATTTAAAACAATTATCATTTATCGACACACATTGGCCAGATGTGGCCCGTTGTGATACCGTAATTTAGATGCACTCAATTCCCAGGGTGATTAACCTTTTCCTGGCAAGTGGAGATTCTTCTTTTTCCTCAGTTCGTCTGCAGAAATCATTATAGGCATGATTGCCGTTTGACCAATGGCCGATATCTGAATGTTTTCTTTGTAAGGAATAATTGTAATCCCTGCCAGAGCGATTCAACGATTTTATAAAGTAATTGGGCACAAAGTTATGGCTGAAATAAGCTTTTGATTGAAACTAATTCCGCCGATTGTAGTAAAATGTAATGCCATTATTTCAGATGTTGCAGTTGATGAGTTGGATAGATCTTCAGCTGGAACTGAAGACCTTGGTGACGTATGACGCATGTCCAAATATAATATTAGATGTGCTCGACGTCCTCTCTTTCGTGAAAGAATTTCATTGTTACATCGAAGCAGTTTATTGGCAATATAGATATTTGCATATTCATTAGAGACAGCCAAATATTGACCACTGCCATATTTAGTCCCCACAGCATGTCCTGTCCGTCAAATCAACTATAGGCAGGCAGCGTTATTGCAGCACTCTTCAATAGCGAGACGAGTAGCGTTTGTGTCGGGGAATATTCACGCCGGGGTCACCAAAATGTTTGTGTGTTGTTTAACGGGAAGTATTCAGCACATGAACTGACTACTAAAAGTCGTCGCAACTAGCACTTGTAACTAGTTGGACTACGGAGAATGAAATCCTTCGATGAGCACAATGAGTGCGATGATAGAAATCAAACTTGCGGAGTTGACGATCAGATTCGAACTGTCTGCTCCTGATGAGCAGGGCCTTTATTTATACCAAATGCTTAAGACTAAATGCTTATGTATATATTGTATATAGTATAGTACATGTACATAGCATGCAGCTGCGTGTGGGGCAAATGCTTGGCGGCGACTGATCGGCGCCTAGCACCAGCTACCTAACGGTACTGTGACAGCAAGAATAATAGCTGCTTGGGACCAAATACTTATAGTATGCAGCTGCGTGTAGGGCGAATGCTTGGCGTGGCCTAACCCCAGCTACCTAACGGTACTGTGACGATGACTGTCGTCAGCAATAACAATATCTGCTTGGGACCAAATACTTATAGTATGCAGCTGCGTGTAGGGCGAATGCTTGGCGGCGACTGATCGGCGCCTAACACCAGCTACCTAACGGTACTGTGACAGCAAGAATAATAGCTGCTTGGGACCAAATACTTATAGTATGCAGCTGCGTGTAGGGCGAATGCTTGGCGTGGCCTAACCCCAGCTACCTAACGGTACTGTGACGATGACTGTCGTCAGCAATAACAATATCTGCTTGGGACCAAATACTTATAGTATGCAGCTGCGTGTAGGGCGAATGCTTGGCGGCGACTGATCGGCGCCTAACACCAGCTACCTAACGGTACTGTGATAGCAAGAATAATAGCTGCATGGGGGCGACTGATCGGCGCCTAACACCGGCCGTCCTGCATAGGTCATCTTAGTACATATGCATGTATATATAGGTTGTTCATTTTTAAACTATTGAGCGCAGCGTTCGCGATATTATTTTACTTACGTATATGCTGTGGGTCTGCGCAATTTGCAGCGCACATATTATTTGATTATATGACCTAAACAAGTAGCTTGTCTATTTTTTTTTATTCGGGCCCAATGAGTACATTCAATTTATTGGATATACCAGCAACAAGCAATCAAATCTAACGAAGTCTACACTTTTAGATTTGCATTATTTTTACATTTTTAGATTTAACTATATGTTTTCACCATCTTTTTACTTTCAGAAATGGGAGCTATATGTGTTGAGCCGTCTAGGGTGGGATCTTTCATCTGTTACGCCCTTAGATTTCCTGGAGCTCTTGATTATACGTCTGCCTACTGGCAGCAAACACTTTGCAGGCTTGAACATCGATAAAGTGCGCCAGCATGCTCAAGCTTTCATATCCTTAGCGGCAAAAGGTAAGCAAAAATGCACATAATTCGTCTGTCAGAAAAAAAATCAAAATTGGTCAGAACAGTCTTATACTATTTCAACGTAGCTTATCCTATATATATATATATATATATATATATATCTGTATTAACCAATTCTTAAACTTACTTTGCAGAACATAGGTTTTCTAAGTATACACCGAGCACTATTGCAGCATCGAGCATTGCCGCATCAATAAGTGGGCTTAATTGGAATTTGTGTACCGAACATAATATACACTTCCTTTTGAGCCTTCTTACGGATTTAACAAGTGTGGGACAGGTTTGGTTAACGTTAAGCGAGACAACTACTCAATGTACTAATTCACACTATTTCTTCAACGATAGGATCAACTCCAGCAGTGCATGATATTAATGGAAGCTATATTTGAAGAGCACAGTCAAAAGCTACAACCGAGAGAGAAACCGGAATTATTAAATGGATATTATAATGATCGATACTAGCATCAGCAGTATCCATCCCCAACGCCAACAAACACCTATTGTGTCCGCTATGCCCAACCACTCTCAGATGTGCAAAATGCAGGCACAATCGGAAAAGGAGTTACATGAAATAAAGTCTTAAATTATGGAAACAATTGGAAAATGCGTAACACACAATATTTAAGATTTGATTTTATATACTTTGGCCTGTCATAAATGAATTCCGCCGACTGGACCAGCTTCAACTCTTATACTGCTATATAAGGTCTTAAGCTAAGGAACACCGCCAAAATATACTAAATACACTAGTATGGCAGCAGAAGTCTTATTAAGTTATTGTTTTAGTTTCATTTTAATCGAACACTCATCTGTCTAAAATTATGATTTGTTATTCTTATTATTAAGAGTTCGCTTAATTTTATGATAGTTTACGAAACGACGCATATTTTTTAATCACATTACGTATTTGAGCATTATTTTTACTTTGTACATACATATGTAAACATAAATCAGCGAAAAAATTGGACGTAATGAAATACATAGGAAACTTTGAGCCGAAAAATGTGAATTATACAGAAAGGAAGCAGCTAAAAACGTTACAATATGAGCTTATGCTCATATGCTCTGTTCCCAGTGTAATTACAGCTGAAAACTGGTGGGAAGCAGATTTCTAAATTGTGGGCGTTAATGATTCCCAAACTCCTTGGATTTTAATACCAAGACATCTTTCACTGCGATTTGAAGGCGGCAATGTTTTTAATTTATATTTGAAAAAGGACATCAATAATCCAAGAAACGGAGAGACATCCGGCATACACTGAATTTATGACAAACAAAAAAAAAAAGAAAAGAAAATACACTGATTCACCTTAATGAACAGAATATAAAGAGGGTAAAACCAGAAAAAAGAGACTGAGTGTAAAGCGAAAGAAATCACTTATATATCTACTTTACAATATATTGCATGCACTAAAATATGATTATCAACTTACATATGTATATGTATATATATAGCCAGTAATTTTATAGTACCTTAATAAGTATATCTACCACATGTAACATTGCAGAACTATTATTAAAGTTATTTTCATTTTGTAAAAGCATTAACAAAAATGTGTGGCCTCTTGAAAACCTTGAGCAAAGTAAACCGCAAAAAACACGTAAGAATGCTCCAACCAAAATAGATGATCTAAAAGTTTCTTACACTCAAATGTAAGCCGTTATGCAAGTACTACACTTTCTGCCGATCGTCGCAGGCGCTGAAGTACTTTTTCCCACAAGTTCGAACTGAATTATTGAATTTTCTTACATTTATCATACCGACACCTTCTCACACATTAACGCGCATAGTTATGCACACAAGCAAGCATTTTGTTGCTCCTGCCGATAGTTCAGATATCAATATCGGATTACGTCTTGAGCTATAAATTGGATGTTTCTTATCTGATCTTGATGATCATGATATATGGCAATACCAGTACGGCTAGTCCTTTAAATTATGGCATGTATTTGAATCGGAGATCGATTTGTGCCGATATTCTCGAATCGAATTCCATTCGAAAATCTGCAGCTCTTATAGTCTGTGAGCGTGCATTGAGCAGGTGCATTGTCATATAGCGCGCTTGGCGGTTGGCCCCTTCCAATAAAAGTATGACCCTTTGGGACATAGTTAAGACAATTTTGTGTGTATGTTTTGCTATACATTTTAATGAATAATTATATATATTTACGCATTTCTAGATAAGATTACATTTTAAGTCTCTAAAACAAATTTAAATACAATTACGGGTATATTTTACATTATTTTATGCAGTCAAACAACGTTATATGTATAAGCATATGGGGAAGCTAGAGAAATTAGAGTAGTTAGAGAAGCTCGACCTGACATTGACTTACATCATTTACTTACATCAATGTATAGCCGAACTTCAATAACTCAAGCTTCCTTTGTCGCGTTTTCAATTACACCAACTTAATTAAGTTGCAATCGATCTTATTTGAAATAATTTTGTCTACGTAACTTACATTACTCAAACATCTCTATGGGTCGAAAAGAAGTTTGACTCACTCAACATCTATTTGATAGTGGTGTGATCCAGCTGACTCCAACAAAGGAACTGCCTGCAGAAGAAATGCAGCCACATCCACAAATCCACCATTAAACGTAGACAACTTTGCAGGGACAAAGACAGACAGTCAGAAATGTCGTTGCGGCTGTTAATGGGATCGTTCGTGTCTTGGCTTCTATACATTTGGTGACATATATAGTGCAGTATTGTGTGTACTGTTGTAGCTGCATATACTAAAAAAAAAAAAATACTTTCCTTAATTCAAAGTCTCTAACTAAATTGTCAATCACTAATCTGATTCCAATTCTTTGTTGGAGAAATAACTTCTGTTCAAATTTATAGATTTTGTTTAGTTGTGTTCATTTCAAGTGCATTTTTTATTTCTATTTGAAAAAAAACTGCTGCAGTGTCGAGAGGAGATGCATTTACAATTATTTATAATTATTGCGCTAATATGAAACTTATTGTTTCGACGGGTTATGTAAATAGCATAAACAATTTTGATCTTTTCTCTATACTTGGTATAGCTCCAAAAACATTTTACCGCCTATATTTAGTAGCATTTGCTACACCCTGAAGCCATTACGAATGGGAAAATAAATATTTTCTTAAACAGAAACTTTGCCAACAGACAGCCGCTAAAAGTTTCATATCACCGACAGTTTTTTTTTTTTTTTTTTTGATAGATATAGAGTCGAATTATCTAGAGATTTTTGTGCCAGCATTATTTGTATGTGGACGTATGTCGACTTTTCTTGTTAGAGTCAGAAAAGCACGACTGTGCAAAACGTAATAGTAAAAAAAAGTAAAACGCAACTACAAACTAATACTGCTGACTGCAAGATATTGTTGTCAAGTTGTTACATTTTATTTAATTAACGATATACATGTACAACTAAAAGATAAGGTAGTTACAAAATACAGCATGTTGTAGAACAGCAACGCCCAGATCCACTTTTACTCTTCTGCCTTTGATCTGAAAAAACATAAGAGAAATAATGATTATAATAATTTCACTTTTACTTAATCTACTAATATCTATATCTATCAAATGATGTGTAAGCATATAAATGATTATTATGGCCAGTTGGTCTGTGGGCGTATCAATATAACACATTGTCTGCCTCGATATATACTTGGAGTATCACGTCTCTAGATTTAGTAGAATAAAAGAAAGCTGTTCTTCTACATTCGGACAGTTTCTGTGTGGCAAGAATATTTTTGGACCAAAGTCCAATTGCCGCACTAAGAATTAAATTAACGAAATCCGACACCTAACTAGGATCGGGTCATCAAATAAATGAGATCTTTTACAACAAACATCAAACTAACGCATGAGAGACGTTAAATTTTGGAATAAGAGTTCCCGAATACCCCGGGCATCGATTGAACTACAATTTTATGTTTCTTATTAATTTCTAATTTGCATTGATATATTATTAATCAACTGGGCAAATTTCTCCAAAGATCGGATAAGAAACACCCAAGCTATAGTCCAAAAATGATTATCCTATTGGGTTAGAACAAAACTAGAACTGCTGTGAATAGGTCGAAACTCCAAAATGCCATAACTTCGTCAGAAATCAACGCATTGTCAAAAGCAAGGGCGTATTGATCAAAGCTTTCTTTCGAGTTGATTCCTAGCAACCACCTTCGAAGTCTTTATTCGTTCTAACCTAGAAAAAACCTGTTTTACAGAATCTTGAATAACTGTACCCTGACTGCGAATTTCGTCAAAGAACTGTAAAGTTTATATGCGAGATGGATCGACTCGTCTATGTGGTTGGAATCTCATTAGTCAAAAATGGTTAAGTTAAGTTAATCTTGATGCAAATATTATTTCAGTCTAATTCTTTCACATCAAATTGCATTTTTATTACTTGTTCATACATCACTGGTTCAACTGTCTAATTTGCAGCTCAAGTTCCAAATGATTTTCCAATTTATGTTTCACAATTCTTGCATTAATAAGTACCACTTCAGTGTAGATTCTGAGAGAACTTTAGAGAGTAACTTAACATACCACTCCGGGCCGGACTAAGTTGTCACTCGGACCGTGCCGCGAGTTAGCTTGGCTGGGTGTCGCGTATTAACAAATAGCTCAGTCTTTAACGGTGGCATTACACCCAGGTAATGCTTAGCCACAGAGACTTGTCTCTGCTGGAAGAGGCCATCGTAGACGAGAGCATTGCGTCCGGTAGATTGGACACTGCGGTCTGATTCGTGGGCATTCACTTCAGGATTGGCTTCCTCTTGATTGAATGCTCCGATGAAGACTCAGCGGATTGGCTGAGAACCATAGCGTCACGGCTACAATCAAGGGTGTACTCCTCTATTGTAAGGTGGGAGTCGACATACTGGTGCCCCACTGCATCACGAAATTCTGTCCCAGAAGCGGAGAACGGTCTACCGAATCCTTACTGGTTCTGCTGAGGAGCCAGAACAAGATGGAGACCGACTCGTGGAAGCTCATTACTAGAAGGAATGAGGGTGGAAGAGCCCTCCTAGTCATCGGGGTAGATGAGTTATCAAGGAACGAGAAAGTCGAGAAAGGGCACCACGTCTTCTTTCTTTACGGAACCATCCCTGTAAATGGCCTATTAGATAACGTTGGGGGGATAACGCAGCGCGCACCTACAAGGAAGGAAAATACGGCATTGGTGGAAGCGCCTTCAATTGACGGACCGAACAGTCTCTTACCACGACCCGCCGAGTTGTCTGACGAGCGCCTGACAGACTTTATATGTAGATATAATATAGAGCTCGGTAATGTCGAATAGACACTGACGTTTGTAACTAGAATAAGGGAGGAGGTGCTAGACATAATTGAAATCAGTCGGTCCCTACAGCCTTACCTTACGGAAGAAGGTGTCTGACTATCGAAACATCTTATTTATACTAAAATTAAATACAGATAGCAGTACACCATGCCGCAAGCCCAGGAAGACAAACTGGGAAAGATTTAAGTCGGCTTTAGAGCTTAACTCCACCATAGGAATCTCAGGTCTACTCAGAATTTCGCTGGGCTATAGATAACCTTAACAAAAGCATAGTTGAGGCTGACGCAAATTTGGCATTAAAGCGTAAACACAACTGCTTTACGGGTAACCACATGTAAAAATTGGAACTACTTTTCGAAACGCATTTTCCAGGCAGTGCATCCCTTCAGGAAGATACTATCGAAATTGAGAGTAGATATAGGCCGTCGGCCGACGACTGTGCCAAGTCAACGGTCACACCAGAAAGGCTAGTGTCACCAGGGATATTCAATGTCTGGGATATGCCGATAACATTGTTATCAAAGCGCGAGGCAAATTTGAAGAAACACTCTGTGACATAGTCCAGTTGGGGTTGAAGATAACGGGTGACTTGTGTGAGGAGGTTGGACTCCACCTAAACCCTAAAGCCTATCAGAAACTAGCAGGGAGGTAAAATACCTCGGATTCACATTTGACAGTAGGTTAAACTTTGGCACCCATTTCCAAAATATGATATCGAAGTGCTCCAAAGCGCTTTATACATGTCGTCGCATAACCAAAAAATCATGGGGTACAGCTGCAAAAACTGCAGAGAATGTCCTGCGTAGGCAATGCGCACCTGCCCACCAATGGCCTTGGAAGCCTTAATGGTGCTCAAGCCTCTCAACCATACCATAAGGCTCAAATAGAAAGCAATGCTTCTAAAAATGTCAACAGAAGGAGCTGGCAGCCCAATACTTATTCAAACGAAACTTTAAGCTTCATATGATCAGCAAGAGGGACGACATTAGACGAACTTCATCCTATGAAACCGCACACCATAAAATGTTACAACGATGGATCACTCACCAAGAAGAGCAAAGGCCTTGGATTAATGGGCCCTCGGATATCCTACCTTGAGTCCCTGCGAAAGTATACCAGCATATTTCAAGCTGAGGTATGTGCGATAGGGAGATGTGCGGAATTCAACTTGAAACGTAACTATCGGAATACGGATATATCCATCCTATCTGAAACGCAGAAAGGCAGAGGCGAGAACGGAGCTGGGCAGAGGCACCAGGAATCAAGCCAGAAGTTTTTTTAGGTGGCTATAACCAAAAACGATTTAAGCAAATACTATGCATGGGGAAGAACAGGCTTAGGATACTTCTCACCGGTCTATTGACAGGACGTTGTTGACTAAGAAGTCACCTATACAATTACTTAACATACCAAATGCCCATTATATAGACTACAGTGGTTTACGTAATACAAAAACATACAATAATATAAGTAGCATACTCGTAGATCCCCCCGCTGAAGAGCGCAAATTTGATTTTTTCGTGCTCTTATTAGATGGTGTCCTTACATTTGAAGATCATCACTCAGTGCTGTATTAGGCATAAGCTAGATTCAGATTCAGATTCATGCCACATGACCCAACTTACTTAGGAGCAGCCATATATATATATTCAAATATGTATTAGTCTTACCTTGCGAATTGGGCTCTGGTAAATTATCACGCGGTACTAAGTGCATAACAGTCGTTTTGCCTAGTGGAAGTCCTAATGCACCCAACGTTACATTGCAATGTAAAAAACGGCCTTGATAAATTAGCCGTAAGATTTCTGATTTTGAAACAGCTTCTTGCGCCCAATCTAAAAAAGAAGAAGAATATAATCAAATTTAAATGGATTTTTTTTATTTATTTATTTTTTTTTTTTTTGTGTAAGAACCGATTGTGCAATAGGAAGATGTGGGAATTTCAACCTGAAACATAATTAACGGAACACGGATATAGCCAACCTATCCGACAGGCAAGTAGCAATAAATGCTCTTAGGAGGACGAAGATGAACTTCAACTTAGAAACGCATTTTCCAGGCAGTATACCCCTTCAGGAAGATACTATCGAAATGGAGAGTAGATATAGGCCGTCGGCCGACGACTGTGCTAAGTCAACGGTCACACCAGAAAGGCTAGTAGATGAACTGCTTAACAGACTTGTCACCAGGGATATTCAATGTCAGGGATATGCCGATGACATTGTTATCATAGCGCTAGGCAAATTTGAAGAAACACTCTGTGACATAGTCCAGTTGTGGTTGGATATATGAATCCTATCTGAAATGCGGAAAGACAGAGGCGACAACGAAGCTGGGCAGAGGCACCTGGCCTCCGTCAAGCCAAATATCTTTATTTGGTGGCAATAATCATAAGCGATTTAAGCAGTTAAAACCCACGGGAAAGAATTGGCTTAAAATACTCATCCTCGATCTATTAGCAGGACATTGTTGACCACGAAGTCATCTATCTAAACTGGGTAATACTAGCGAGAAGAAGAGTCCTCAGAAGACATAGAAAAAAACGTCAATCACCAAAGATTCATGCAGGAGTTGGAGTTGATGGATGAGCTATAGGCTATGAAGGGGTCATAATAGATCTGCCAGTTTGCAGTGCATAAATCCCAATAATAATTATAACGGTTTGTTTAGATGTTTATTTTATTTAATTATCGACTAATATCAGTCGACACAGATAAATACAAAAATAAACCATAAATTAAGTGTAAATATAAAATTTAATATTTAAATTTCAAAAATATAAGTTTTTAAGATTTCTGGAACTGTAATTATTATATATATATATATTGATTGACATCGATTACGAGATACACTTTAAAATGTATTATCAGCGCCTTATTGCTACATTTCTATATATTCTCTGGCGCTCATAGTCCCTAAGATCTGGTCAATTTTTTGATAAGTGTTACTTGTATTCCTATCCGTATTCACGTTCCTCAGACTGCCATCGGAGCAGCGTGAAGAAGCTTGGAATTTGATTTTTTTTTTTGTTTGTGTAGTTCAACTGAACTCTCCAAGAGGGTGCCGACTGGTAATAGCATCACAATGATCCGCAAGGTACTGATGCTGTCTAAGATAGGTTTCCTGAACTTCGGACATGTTCTTGGTAAATCATGATGCGAGGTACCACCGTGCCAAAAATCAGCCGAGGGTCCGTCAGCTGGGAGCCCGTAAATAGCCCAGTCGATCACGGTGCATGTCGGTTACCTGACGGCCTCCGATGTTCTCTAGCCTTACCTGTTAAAGCCTGGCCAAAGCTATCCACAGGCCAAAGTGGTTAAAGAACCTGGTGCTGGCGTAGATGGCAGGAACCCTGCCGCACTCGCCTCCAGGAAGGAAAAGCAACGCAAAAGTGCAGCTAATTTTCCAGCAGGAGAGGGTGTGAAAGGAGAACTTTCAAGCACCAGTGCCCTAACAAGAAAATTCCGATACGCTGAGCGGCGGAACGCTGCCAACATACTGAATAGGCAAAACGCAGGGGCTAATTTACCATCCGTATGGCTGAATAAAGTGGAATGGGCCAAGAGCCTATTGCCCAAATTCAGTAAAGATGTGCCTAAAAAAAGAGCAAGTCGTGGCAAAGAGGATGAGCTCGCAGGAGGCATCAGAACCAGTGGTCAAAAAAGCCAAGGTCGAAAAAGGAAGATCATTCACTGAAATTGCTAGGAAGAAGATCCATATAGGGGTCCTCGCCAAAGGCAACAAGGAGGGAAGGATCCGCCGAAACCAATGGAAATGGGTGGAAGGAGCTCTTGCTGTCCGCTGTTTCGAAATGATCATAGATGATCCCAGAACGCCACCAGTGTGTCAAGATGCTGGATGATATCAGGGAAACATCAAGGTCATCGCTTATGACTACGCACACTCCATGGATGTGCATAAAGCGGCAGTAGCGAGCGTTGGAGAGGTTTATCCGGGCCAAGCTGGTCACAGTTGACTAGAGCCAAGTCCTTAGTAGACATCAAGCAAGCATTTGGGTACCGACGGCAATGAAAGAGACGGACCAGGTGCAACCCGTCCCTTCCCACCCAAGACTGGAGGGTGGTGAAATAATTAATGATTAGCTTATGGCAGGCAATTACTTTTTTTCTTTGACATTGTGCAAAATAAGGTGTGGATGACTGTATGTAGTTATAGATAATGCGTAACAACATGTCGTGACTAAATGAAACTACCCATTGCAATGGGAGTAAAGGAATTTTAGTTTGACTTACCTGCAGGCCAATTTTCGAAAACGGTTTGAGCAATATCACCGGCAGAATCTGATGGACTAAAAATAAATTCTTTTGTTTTACCGCTTACTAGAATCAATCGTAAGTTGATCTGAAAAAAAAAAACAAAGAGACAACCGTCAGTCTGGAGTACTCAAATATACATGATACCTGGTAATATCCAAAATGACAGGGGCCGATATGGTTTTTAAAATTCAAATTTGATTTTCACTTGTTTCCCGCCCGTAAGATCACAAAACAAAAAAAAAAACAAATAAGAAATAACCTCTACTTGGCATTAGTCAGGATTCATTTGTAGTCAGTTCATTAACTTATATAGCTGATCAAAGTTATATTTGTTTGAAAGCATTATTTTGTAAATTGTGAGTTATCGATAAAATACAACTATAAGTAAACGCGATTTGCGGGTGGCATACAATAACTTACATTTCAAATTCGACTATAGCTAAAAAAAATCGATAACGATAATCACAAATTTTACGAGTAGAGTAAAAAATATGGTTTAAATGTTTTTTTCTGTTTTTATTGCTATCGGAAAACGATAATTATCGATTATTGAAGCAGAGGCAGTTATCGATCAAATGAAGTAAACTTGTTCTGCCTATAGCATAAGAGAAATTATATTTGAAATGTGTCTCTATCCATTATACACAGACAGACAGACGGACGGATGGCTATATCAACATGGCTATATCGAGTCGTGTCTTCCACTCGAGAAGCGGACCTTGGGAATCCAAAACTCAAGATTCAAATAACAAAAAAATGAGTAAAAAAAAGTAAAACAGACAAATATTTGATCTTAATGTTTATTTTAAAATTAATCTCACATAATATCTTCAGGAAATCTTTAAGATTTACTGGTTCTATGTTTTAGAGTAAATACTTTTTGAATCATATTTCAATATGTATATGTATATGTGGGTATTAGGTTAATATTTTCTATTTTAAAATAATAATTGTGAGAATAGCGATTTTTTCTCTACTCGTTGCTTGTTCTCTGAGGGTTCCTTGATTATCATTTCAAGGATGTAGTTGAAATGAAATGAACATCTTTGCCACATTCCACTGCACTTGGGACGACTTTCAGTAAAAGCTTGATATTCCGCTACTTCAAAACTCTATCTAAGCGCGTTGAGCAGCACACACACACACTTTCTCTCGAACGCAAGTGCAGAATAGATAGCAAAAGCATTAAAAAGTAAATGTATAAGAAAATAACGTTGCGAGGTTGAATAGAATCGCTGGACATGCACTATGTTCTGATCATCTATACACCCATGCCTCACCCATAGCGATAAAGTTTCTCGAGGACTTAACTCAGCCATTAGCTGTTCGAACGTTCGACAATTTGTTTAAGCCAGGCAGTGATCTACAGGATACCAATTCTTCATCGTCTTCAGTTTAAAGCCATTTAAAAACATATTATGTATTATGTGATGTGAAGTTGTTTCATTTTTGTTTATAGATTATTGTTGGTCTTTGGAGTCTATTATTGTATTATGTACAAATGTATGTTATGTATGTATTTATGATTTAAATGAAATCAAAAGATGAAATGCATTTTGAGTGATAGACCATGTTGAATTTGTATTAGAATAATTGATTCCTTATACGGCTTTTGGTATCGGTGTATCACCAAAACACATATACCTAAATTCATACATACTCGTATGTTTATCAGAGAGGTGCCCGAAATTATAGGGCCATAACGCATTTTATTAATCAATATAATAAAAGTGTTACAAAATCGGCGTTCATTTTTGAGCTCAAAACGTTTGATTCACTTTTATTGCATTAAAGCGTTTCAAAATACTTCCGATCTTGTGCATAACTTCAAAAGATTTTTGTGCATGGTTTAATCAGATATGCATCGTAAAAATATGAATTATTCAGTTTGCGTCAGTGTTGTGATCATAGTCGAATATCGAAAGTATATGCTATATTCATTTTGTGCAATGTTCACCGCCGTTCCCATGATGGAGTATCAACAATCTTACGCTTAAAATTCTATATAAGGTAATTTAGCGAACGGCATCGCATCTGTTGTTTGTTTCAGTAGCGCGCGCTCATGTAGTGATTCTCCGATTCGTGCTTGTGCCAAGAATAAAGTTAAATCAATCATATCAATGCATGAATGCATGAGCTGGCCATGAACAAAGCAAATTTACTAGCGTTGATTTCATCATTTTATACATTTGTTTATTTTGGAGAATGGAATATTGAAAATGCCATATTCTGCCATATTCAGAAAGAAATAGAATAAATGAAGCGGAAAGATTTCATAGAATTCAACTAGTTTTATGTTTTAATCTTAAGACAACAACAAAATTAACAAAAGTTGATAGCAATCAAAAATAAATTCAATAATTTTAATTTATTTCAGTTTTCCAAAATTCTGTTTGAAATTATATTATATTTTTACAGTCCTCAACAGTTATAGAATCCCAAAGCGTTTGCTTTTTGCGTAAATTACTATTTATTATTGCTCATATGTTCTATATCTTGTTGAAATGTGTATTCCCCGCCAACGGTCATCTTTAATATTGATGAAATAATATTTTCTGCTAAAATTTGTAAGAGTTGTCCAAAACACTTTTTGCTGAAAAGCATCCCCACACCATAAAACTAGATGAGAACTTTATTGCTCGCTTAAGGGTAGTCAGTCCCCTTATGAAACGGTTCTGTTTTCTTCCGTTTGAGACGTGTTCTATCGTATCCAGTGCAGATATATCATTTGCAGACATTAGCCCTCATCCATAGGAGACGCCTCCTTTTGGGGGTGGATGTTAGCAAGCACCTTTGAATTTTAAATAAGCCTTTCAGCAAGATGAGGAATTCGCTCGAGCCGCTTCAGCAACATTAGCAGAATGATATTGAAAGCCTTCATTGATATTCATCAAGCCGATTTGTGATCCAGATAGAAAACTTGTCAGTAAACATAAAATTACTCACAGAGCACGGTAAAAAGTTGGAAAATGTTTAACTCTAAAACTTCAGAAAACTTTCGTCAATTTATTAATACGTTCGAAAAATGAAATAATGTGTTTATTTGATATTAAGGAAGGTATTTATCAGCTTTAATTAAATATTCCATGTACCAACAAATTGTACTATTTGCTATTTTGTTATGTACGAAACATTGACATTTGATATGATATTTGAGGTCATTAAATTACCTTTCCAAAAAGTATAGTCTGGGTAGTTATTACGTAGACATAAAAAATACTCCAAAAAGTACTATTCTCAGAATGGTTGTCGTACGAATTAATAGTGGTTTGGGTTTATATATAATAATGTCAAACGCTTGAAATATTTTCTAACTTGATAACTAAATGCATAACTATTAATAATAATTTTATTCAAATCTTTTCGAAGGTATTATAATTTTTTCGTGTACTTCAAAACGCATTTACAGAGAATTTTCCGACTCAATATATATTCTTGATCAGCATCACTATCAAACCAATGTATTATTTTCGATATTATAAACTAAATATATATATATATATATTTATGACGACACTGGTTCTTAATAAAAATCGGAAGTCTCTGGCTTAAGATAGTCTTCTATCAATTTGTTTGGCACATTTCTTTGTTAAAAGTCCATATTGAGCTGGACAATGACAGTTTCCGTGTTGATTCTGTTTGCAACAGGTAAGAATTTATTATTTTCATTATATTAAAGATTTAACTGACGTTTCAAATAATATTAAATGGGTCAAGGACATTACTACAAGGCTAAGGATAGCATTGTCACACACTTCTCAATCAATGATCAATGTTGTAAAGATGTTGATGGACAATGTGTACAACTTACTTTGTCAGATGGAATAGTCCGTGTCATCTTCAGTGTAATCAATGGAGTTACGTTGACTTTAGTGGTTGTACTGCACGAAGATGATGGTTCCTCCAACGAAGAAGTAACCGAAGTTGATGGGGCAGAAGAAATCGAAGTATGTACATGCTGTCGTTGCGCCAACTCATTGGAGTTCGAACAGCGGAAATTGGATGCCTGCTTTTGCAACACATAATGACGCTGCTGTTGGTGGACGGCCGCTCTAACAGGTGGAGCCTTATTACATGTTGTCAAGCAAGAGGGAGGATTTAGCATCGAGTGCGTTGCAGTGGTAGATGTGCTCGTCTCAGAGGCATCAATACTTAAAGAGTCCAACGAACCATCCGATAATTTGTTTAGTTTTGTAAACGTCAGCTGATACTGATGGAGGCCTATACTGTTGCTGGGAACTATGGCTGTGGTAGTTGAAATTATCATATTCTGTTTATGGTAGTCCTGTTTCGAAGGTTCCGTTTCAGGCGTTCCATTAGACGATGAAGATGTAGATAACATGGCGCATTTAACATAGACTTTGATAGCAATTTGTTTTTTTTTTATGCACACCACCAACTCAGGGTCAGAAATCAACCACTTAGTGAGGGATTAAGTGCACAGCTGTATTATGAATTTTCTTAATTTCATCCGAGATTTTTTAAACTCATTTTGAACGATCTGTGTAACAATTAATTGGCTATGTTCAAACGGTATTTGCTAAAATTGAAAAGGACATTAATTAGATAACATAATATTATTATTGCATTTCGAAATGGGAATTGTACCTTTCTGATGTCCTTAAAGTTTGTCCCACTTGACCAGCAAACGCGACTTGATTAAATTAATTTTACAACGCAACACTCTCGAAGCACAGACAACTAATGCTAATTATTGGCAGCGGCGCCACTTATTTGATCTACTTTGAATTTTGCTCTTTCATATTATTGTGCACATCGTATAAATATATATGCATGTATATGTTTACGGAACTTGCTCCCATACATAATTATGTATGTAAATAGATACACACTTGTATATAAATGAATGCACGCGCACGCGCATCCATGTCACGAAAATATTATGTTCACAGAAAAAAATACAATATGTAACACATATTGCTTTACTTGTATCAAGTTTTATTTATTATTATTTACTTCTTTTGTCACTTTTATGAACATTTCTTTAGTCCATGATCTATGCCATTTCAGGCTAAACTTTTCGCTCAGCAAAAAAAAAGGTTTTTCCCAACAGAGTTATTTAAGCAATGTAAATAGTCCTCTATGTACATACATACATAAATATGTGCATATGTCACTAATAAATACAACTTTTAGTGAGACCAAAGTCGTGAAGCAATTAAATCCACAGATTTCATCTGCATTAATATGTCGATATGGCACTGTGCTCAAATGAAAATAAAAAAATTATCGATAACAAAAACTTTCGATGTGAAACAGGGAAATATTTCATTTTTTCCGGGTCCCTCACTGTCTATACTCATAGATTTTGTGAAGATGTTCGACGATGTCAAAAGAACAAAATTGATCAATTCTGACAACCATTTCCAAATCAAAATACAATAAGTATCATGTGTGTGGACACATATTTTGGGAATTCAATGCTTTAGAATTTATTTTCCTTCTGAAATCGACAAGCAATTTAAACAACTTCAAATTCATTTCTGAAAGTTGTTATAAATATGGCATAATTTATTGTGGTACTTACGGTATAAATACGTATAAATCCCTTGCTAGATGTGTTTTTTGGAGGTGATGTAAACGAAATACTTAAATTTTAAAGGATGGAAATTAATTTCAACAAGAAGTTAATATCAAGAAAGTGCTTGGACACAGGAAAAAATTAATATTTTCTCATTTCTTTTGCATAAAAATGGGTTTACTTTTTACTTAAAAAATAAATAAGAAATTAACACGTTTCATTCATACCTTTCGGCTTATTTTCTAATTTCCAAATTTTTTGACCCTCTGTCAACTCCCTATTTCCAACAAGCACACTTCTCACATTTTACCTATTTCCACCCCATAAGACGAAATCAAACATATCACTTTTTACTAAGCGCTGTTAAAAACGCGTATACATTTTGTTATTCTTATTCATATATTTCATACCAAAAACGGGTCTTATGATATATTATAATGTGCGCTCAGAGCCCACATTCAATACTAAGTATGGGAAAAGCATATCTTTCTTCCCCACATTAGGAATAAAGCACTTAACACTTAACCCCACAAGTGAAAGTTCGGGGCAAAAGCAATAACAATTTATATTTTTAACATTCCATTCAATATAACAAAGATAGAAATTTGAATTTATATTTTCTGAATTTAAATTTGTTCTCCATGTTAATTAGTTTATCATAAAATCTTTTGTTAGTTTGATTTTAGATTGAAAATAAAATTGCAGTCCTTTTGTATTTATTATTAAGTTGAGCGAAATTGGGGATCAAGGAAACGAAAATGTTATTCAAAAACATTAAAATTTATTTTTGGAAAATTTTAATTCAAAGTAAAAAAATAAATTGCCAGCGCTGACGGGAAAATAGCTAAACTGACAACACAGTTACCAAACAGTCAATTTATCGGTTCATCGTTTTAGCCACATTTATTTGTTTGTGAACTATAATACCCATTCGTAGTTCATTTAGAGAAATGCTTTTAATAATCTTACAAAATGTTTAAACAAGCATTCAAGCGATATAAAATAAAAACAGATACACCTGATCTCCAAGATGTAATTGACTTTGACCATTATGAAGCAACAAATTTCGACAGTGGTTGTCATAACGTAAGTAGATCCACATGTAAGCGGTCAGCAAGCCAATAACAACATACATATAAAATATATACTTATGTATATACAAATATATGTACATATATACATACATATCCACGTACGTGTGTTTTGTATGCGATTGTCTCCAGCTAGTCTCTGAAATACAGATAAGTTCAAGTCTACGAGTGCCGGTTGGCTTGCAATCACCAAATGCTTGGCGGTGTTATACGCTTGAAAATCATCCTGGTCTTTTGGTTATACGCAATCCATTTACACCCACGGCCCAACGCTATTGGATAGCTCGAAGTCTTCGCGATTACCCGCAAGCGCCAAACTATGTTAACTTGGATGCGAAACATTTTTCCGTCACTGCAGTATCCAATTGGTGGAGAGCGTTACATCAGTGCGCTCACAAAACTGTTAATCAGCGTCTTAAGACAGCGATGCGTTGGACCACATTGGGATATCATCACAACTGGGACACCAAGGTATACGATGAGGCAAAGCGGACTACGTTCCCAAGTGACTTGAGTAGTCTGTGCCAATATTTTTCTCTTGTGCTTGGATACGAACCTTATATCCCACAAGCTGCAATTGTTAATTACTATCCGATTGGCACTACTTTATCTGGTCACACGGATCATTCGGAGTTGAACCTTGCAGCACCACTTTTTTCATTTAGGTACATATGTCGACATTTCTATATACATATGTATATATCGATATGTACAAACAATTCTCACCTATATTCTTAATGCAGTTTCGGACAAACTGCTATTTTTCTTATAGGTGGCATGACACTAGAAGAGCAGCCAACAGCTTTATATCTACGTAGTGGAGATGTTTTAGTAATGTCAGAGAAATCTCGACTTTGTTATCATGCAGTACCACGAGTTATGAAAACACACAAAAAGCCATGGAATGGAAACTCCAAAGAGATGCATGAAGACGATCCCCTTGACACTTCAATGGATTCAGAATTATACGATCAAGTTAAGGACGAGTGCTTTTGGATGCCATTTGAATGCTATATAAACGATTCACGCATAAATATTAATGTGCGTCAAGTTCTGCCCTCGGATGTTACACAAATACATATCTAAAAATTTGGTAGTATATAACCGGTTGTTATCCGTTTGCCAAATATTTACCCTTGTAGAACGGAGGTAATGTGCAGACACTGAAATTTTATGTTGTTGTGCGATTGTAACGAATTTTGTTTATTTATTTTCTGTGTCTCGTCTGGCTGTGTAGTTATTGTATTAGAAATGAGTGAAATTTATGTATACGCCTATCGGCATCTCCAGTGCCAGCTAATGATGTGGTGATCCGATGATGATGAGTACGATCAGGTCAATATTTGCTTAAATATACATATATTTTTAATGCGAGAAAAGTCTTTGACCTATTGTTCCTATGACAGCTATATAATGCAGTGTTCACCTCGATCGTCATGAGTAACCGACATTCGGACAGACGCACATTTATATATACTCTATAGTCCCACACAATCCAATCAATTTTGAAGAAATGCTTATTCATTACTTAAAACAAATTTAAAGCTTTTATAGTCTTTTACGGAAGGAATAAAATTATATTGTGCCATGTCTGTCATTCTGTCCATCTCTCCGTCCGTATGAATGCAACTGTTTTCGACACACTTAAAGCTAGAGACTTGAATCTTGTCTGTTGCCCCAATCTGTTAAAGAGATTCCAGCAATCCACCCATTCTGCCATAATGTTTTTGTTCAAACAGTTAATTTTAGAGGAGTATTGAGCTGCCAGCTCTGAGTTAGGCGGTCAGTAGGATGGTGAATTGAAATGTGATACACGCTTGTAAAAGGTTGTAAGGGAAGGTAGGTAAGTAGACGATCATATGGGAAACAAGGAAAATTCTCAAATACCCTTCACACAAGCCTTTAATTCAAAATATGCACAACCGAAACTACACGCCCAAGACTAGAACTGCAATCGCAGGCGAATATTTTGTGCTGAATGGTAGCAGCTGGCATCACCAACAAAGACCGGAGCTTGGAGAGATAGTTTTAAATGGTTTAAGTTCACTTAACTTTATAGTGATATGCATAAATTAAATGATATGAGCAAATAATAATTTTCGCTGATAAAAACAATAAAATATCAATAACAAATATAGAGAAAGTGAATTCGTCTTAATTGATATACGGAAACGGCTTGCTGCTGTGAGTTATGGCTAATACAAAAATAGAATTTTTCTAGCAGACAGCGCTTACTCTCGGCAGGTATACCCGAGCAAGGTACTCTTCAAGTTTGGTGACTATCTTTAAAATTGTGGGAGGTATGCAGTTTTATCGATTTTCGCTTTCAGGAATATTGCTCATGGAGATTATAGGACCGCGGTACACTCGATACTTACCAGTAATATACCAACCAGATTTGATGACTAACTTTTTGTATTCTTTGCTCATTCTTTGTTGGAGAATTGTTCTCCGTCATTTTCCAATTCGCGACGTTTTTGATTGTCGCTGGCAACGCCAAAAATCCTGCCCATGCCTATAGTTAGCCCGACTGGGGACCCACTTCAAAAACAATCTCATCGCTCACGAATACGTTGCGACCTCCGACCTCCTGTTAAAAACCAGAGTGACAAAAATCTGTTGGAAATCCTTATTTTCAAGACAACAGTTCAAAAATTGTATAATTAATCTATAGCTTTGATGACTTACTATACATATGTGGCGTGGCCGAGAATTTTTTTTTGATCTTTGAGGGAGCGCCCACCGACTTTGTCTTTATAAATGAAATACATATCGTTTATTTTTATTTTAGCTTGGTAAAAAAATCGTACGAATTTGTGTATGTATATTTAATATATCAGGTTTATAGTCTAGTCTATAGCTAAGAAAAAAAAATATAGTTCGTAAGTACACATAGTCAGACGGACATTGCACAACACAAATTAGGTCCTCTGCCTTAGAGATCAGTATTATAATATAAAATAAAAAATTATTTAGAGGAAGCAAAAATAAAAACCCCAGCAGGATTTGAGCGGCTTTGGAAAAAAATAAAAATACATTTTCTTCAGTTATTAGCAATGTTTCTATTATCATTTTCTTCAAAACTATATACATTATCGCCATAAATGAAATTACAATCTGAAACACATTATAATGCACGACTGGAATGGTATGGTATGATTCCACAAGTTGCTGAATGATAGCATACAACAATTGTATTTATGATTTAATAGCTTTTTTGTTTATTTCTAATTATATATACGTATATTGTATGTCTGCATGTGTGTGTATGTATGTACATCTGAGTATAATTATGTCCTCGAATTAGTTGTGTGTCAATTGAAATTTCACATTATACAAATAATACAAATGCTATTAAGTTTATACTTGTATTTGCAAACTTAAATATCTAATGTAAACTAATAGGTATTCGGTGATTTTATAAGATTAAAATCTTATTTATGAATTTACGAGTATGTTTCATGTGTCGTCTGATTCTGCGGGTAGACGTAAATGGGAAGCAAACTTGTTACAAAAAGGGTTTGGCTCGCAAAAAAAAAAAAAAAACCATCTCGCTCTTTTTATTGATACAAGGTAAAAATTGTTACCCCACCCTTTAACTATGACATTTTATCCAGCCACATTAAAATTAAAATAATAAATATTTAATTATATTTTGTATATTACATAAGCGTTGCGCTTACTAACTTGGTTTGTTTTCGGGCTAAGGTTGTGATGAATAGAGGTAGGGCAAAAGAGTAAAGTACATAAAATTGGGATGAAGTAATTGAAATTTTAAAAATTTCTATAATTTAAAACAACTATTTATAGTTTCCTAGTAAATTATCATCGACTTAGCGTTACTGGCGGCGCTGGTGGTATACCTATGACGTTTCCAGGCACAGTGGTGTTATGGCTAGCACCAATACCAGACGCATTTGCCACTATACCCATGGTGTGTTCAGGTTCTTTTTTTGATGTTACCGGATGACTCAGGGGATCTCCTGTCATCATGTGCTGTACTGCCATGTTCATCGTAGGCGGCGCCGGTCCCTTCACGATTCCGATTGAAGCCATTTGTGTTTGAGAGGTTTGTGAAGACGGTGGTGCATTTGATTGTGCAATTACGCCTACAACTGGTGGCGGCTGCATTCGGAGATGTGTGGGAGGTGGACCCAAAGGGCCAACCGACGGTGGCGGTATGGGACTTGGTTCCTTACCTCTCAGATGAGCCGCTGATTGCGCCGCATACATGCTTAAGGCTTTTTGCCGCTCTTCGGCTTCATGCCGTAAGGCAGCCTCCATTATGGGGTTATAACGCAAAATGGGTGCATATGGATCACGATACGAATCAATACCCCACGCAGGCCCTGGAGGAGCAAAATGTGTTAATGGGCCACTGACACCTAATGTAGGTGGCATCATGTTGCGGGAAAAATGTGATGCTGGTGGCGGTAAGCCGTGTCGTCCTGTCACCATGAAATTAGCATGATGATGTGCAGCAACGGCTACATTCGCCTGAACAGCTACCAGTGAAGAGGGATGATAGCGTGGATCCCCAACTCCAGCTGCACTCGATGCACGCATGAGCATCACATCTTGCTCCTCTTTTGTGCGGGGATGTTCTTCTTTGATGCGTATCTCTGGGTTATGTTCACTTATGCTACGATGCGGTGAGCGATCACGTTGTGTAGCTGAGGATGCTACAGCTGCTGCCTGCTTATTGCTTTCGTTGATCCGTTGTTGCTGCAGCATACGTTCCCGTTCCATTTCACGTCGCTCTATTTCACGTCGCTCGCGTTCCTTTCGCTCTCGCTCACGTTCTCGTTCTCTTTCACGCTCCTGCTGCTCGCGCTTTAATTTTTCTTCTTTTTCTTTGCGTTCGCGCTCTTCCCGCTCTCGTCTCTGCCGGTCGCGTTCCCTCTGTTCACGTTCTCGCAATTCACGCTCTCGTTCCCGCTCCTCTGCCTCTCGACGTGCATTCTCAAGCGCGGGATCGGTCTTGATGGGCCAACCACCTGGACCACCGGCAGAAACAGGATGATACGGCATAGAGCGTGCCATAGAACTAGTTCTGCAAAATAATCAAATTTATGAAATTAATACAAATGGCATATTTATGAAATTTAAATTGGAAACAAATTTAATTAATTGAACAAGTTTCAGTTTAAGCACTAATCGAGAATGTTCTTGAATGGATACACTGCAACGTGTTCAACGTGAAGATTTCTCTTAAGCTAACCGTATTCTTTCGAATCAAATTTCGGAATATTGAGTGTGCACAGAGGATGACGAATGTTCTAAGAATCTTGTCTGCTCCTAAGTTTGACATGGCAGGAATTTTCTGCCTAAGGTGTCGATACGTTTCTTGGCAAATGCAGCGCAGAAGCAGAAGTGCTCGGGAGATTCTTCCTCGTCGTCTTCTTTGCAGCTTCTGCAAAAATCATTGTTGGGCAACTGGAATCTGTTGGCGTGTATGCCAACCAGTCTCTGCCAACGCGGCTGTCTAGCTTTGAGCCATCTGTGAAAAAGGTTACGGCTGCGTCCATTCCTCCCGTTGGGGGAAGAAGGGTGTCTGAAAGGGAATGTTTGTCTGAACTACTGACACACAGTAGTCGGATTTTGCCGGAATTCTTGAATATCCTTTTAAAATGGATGAGCCATCCCGACTGAGGATACTCTAACAATAGTATTATCTAATAAGTAAGCGTAAGTATCGGAAAGCGATTATCGAAATTAAAAAAGTGAAATATATAAAAATAAAATACTTAGACGGACGGAGGGACGAATAGGCTGCAGAACGGACTGAATACGAAAGACTATATTCTGTCCGTTACAATTAAATTTAAATATATATATAATTTTGAACAGGATCAGCAGCCTACTCGGTGTAGCCGTGATCTGTGTGTTGTAGTTTCTAACTCTTATAGTCTCTGAGATCAACGTTTTGATACAGAAGGTCGGACGGACAGACAGACAAGGTAATATCGACTCGGCAGCTGATCCTGATTAAGAATGGGATCGGAGATGCTTCCTTCTGCTTCTTACATGCATTTGCATAAAACCATCACACCCTTTTTGAGCTATATTTTGATGAAGGATGAAGAGAGAGTTATATGACACATATTGAAAAGGTATTCAGATTTGCTTACCTCCATGCATCCAAATGTCCACCTAATGCCATATCGCGTCCAAAATGCGTCAGACCAGCAAATCCAAATGAACCTACGTATCGGCCAAATGGGGAAACCGCTGTGCCTGTCCAAATACAATGACAACATATAAATGGGTTGATGACCGGCTGGTTTATGAATGTGAAACTTACCGATATGACTAGGTGGTGCCCCAATAAAACTAGCAGCTAATGGCGAAGCTTCAAATGGCGATCTGGCGTACGTCGTACCTGGCGTCAGTTCACCTGACCGATGCATTAGGTGTGGTGATGTTGAACTTAAGGTCAACGCGGGGGAAGGCTTCATACCACCAAGTGCTGTTGCAGATCCGCTTGCCGCCACAACAGTGCTACTTGCCGCTGAAGCAGCGATGTTGTTTACAGGCATGCCAATGCCTCCGCCGACCACATTGCTTATGCTAACTGCGTTTCCAGATACAACAGTGGTCCCCGGGTTGACATTGCCACCGGTGCTGCTAAGACTAGAGCCAACAACTTGTTTTTCTGAATTTTGCTTGTTTTGGTGATAGTAAATTTCCCACGCAATGCGCACATGCATGGCATTCCAACGTCCAGTTTTCTGATTAATAAAAAAGATAAAAGGGAAATTATTACATCATATTGTAGCAACTTGAATACAGAGTGTAAAATGATGCAAGCAAAAAAAACTTCTGCGATCTGCTTTTATTCATTTCCAATGGAAGAAATCGTAGAGGTGAATCAGAAAACTAATAAATCTCTTGGTTAGGATTTGGCAAGTTTTGAAAATAATTAAGAGAATTTAAGCTTTTTTTTTTTGTATTGATTTTTGTCAGTGCACTGCGACTATTTCGATCATTTGTGCATTATTCTGGTATATGGGCAGAAATTTCATGATTTTCTTGGATTCGAAATCCTTATTTCTGTGAGATTTTCAGACTGCTTACTGGCGACAAATGCACAGAGTTCTGGAGTCAAGTCGTTCTGGTCGTGGCATGCTTACTTTTTTCTTCAATTATTGAAAATATTGTTTGCAATGTGTGTGTTTGTTTCGTTTAACAAAGAAATGGGCCAACAACTTTGACTTAATCTCGTTAAGCAACAATGTTTCCACACATAGAAATTAATAAATTGTACTTTGGACATGATTTAATAATTTTATTTTGTTTGTTTGTTTTGTTTGTTTACTGAGTTACACAAGGATATATAAATAATAACAGGATAACACTGCCAGAGCATTTTTATCCATTGACGATGGCATATTCAAATTTCAAAATGTCTCTTAAAACATTTTTTGACCGACGAGATTTAATTTAATAAATTGAATGAAATTTAAAATGATTACAATACGTTTAGCATTTGGTAAATCGCAAAGTCTCCGTTATGTACAATATCGGAATCGAGGAAGGATTACAAGGATTCTCTAAACGGGTTTAGTTAGGAACTTTATTCTTACCTTTGGTGCGAATGAAGTCAAGTGGTTTGGTGGCATAAATGGAGTAGGCCCACCTAAACCAGCATGCAAGAGCCCTGCTGGACTATATCCCGAATATCCAGGAGGGAGGCCGATGCCTGCACGATAAAATTGCGGGTCAACGGCGGTAATTTTGGGAATGTCTTTAAATAGTGGTGGTGGAAAAATCTGTGCTGAACTTGGCGTCGTAGGCGGTAGTACAGTGGCTGCGCCCGACATTGGTGCTGTCGACAACAGTTGTGGATGCTGATGCAGGTGAGTATGCTGATGCTGATGATGATGTAACTCTTGTCGCATAAATGTTGACGAGGGCGACGGAGCTGGCTGGGTCAAGCCAGAGCGATCCAAAAAACGACTATCGAGCTCGCGCCGCAATAAATCTGCCTGATCATCTAAAAAGCAAAACGCATATAATAATTAAATCTGTTTTTCAACATACAGCAACAGGTTGTATTTGTTCATACTTTTGCTTGGCTGAAAGAGAGATTCTGCAGAAAATGGATGAGGTGTGGGTGTAACTGCAGTAGAAACCGTTGCTACAGAGGATTGTGTATTGCCCACTGTACTGATTGATGATGTTGTCGTTGTCGCTGTTGTCATCGTCGCAATAACGGTCGTTGTGTGGGACACCATGGGTAAATGAGATAATGAGGTGCTGCTAATAGCTGTGATAGAAATGGGCGTTGCTGAAGATGAATGTGCTGGTGCAAGAGGTGTGGCAAAGAACGTGTGCTGAAAGTTGGTGACAGGAACATGTCCACTGCCAGCAGCGTGAGGTGATATTGCATTTCCAGCAACCCGTGTAGGTGTTCCTGTGGCGCCGGAGTTCAGTGGTGAGGGTGTGGGCCGAGCATTGCCACTCGACATAATGGGAACGGACGATGTACCCGTCATGGAGGGG
Organism: Drosophila nr. fundita; assembly: GCA_035044245.1. Lineage (NCBI taxonomy): Eukaryota > Metazoa > Arthropoda > Insecta > Diptera > Drosophilidae > Drosophila > Drosophila nr. fundita. The sequence goes on from JAWNMG010000145.1 coordinate 51,114, forward strand.
CTGCAAGTAAAACACAATGTCATTCGCGAATAAATATCATTCAAAATATCATACTTTAACCAGAGTCCTGTTTTTTGGGAATACGATGCTATACTGGGTCCAGCAACTGCAAGAGCTGAATGTGTTGCCGATGACAACGTGGTAGATGAGGAAGCAGAAACGGCACTATAAGGGGTGCTTGGCACTAAACCGCAAAATGACGGACTTAATGTGATGCCTGTCGGTCCGCCTGACACCGGCCCGATGTTGTTTTGACGAACCGCTGTAATGCTGCGAATATAAATAAAGCAGATATGTAATGCACATCCTCCCATTCGTGATACAAGCAAATCATACACTTCTATGTTATGTAGCCAACTATGACAGTGGCTCCTGGATGGCAGATTTCACTGATACATATTAAATCAGCAATCGCCGATTGTTTTTCAAAAACCATTAATTGTTTATTTACGCAACCTTGAATCATCCGTTCATCATCAGTTCATCGGTTGACTAAATGTCAGGCTCGTAGCTCTTTCTTTTGCTTATTATTAATAATGCTGTAGGAATTTCATGAATATAAGTTAAGAACACAGGAATATTTAACAACGACGGGTGGTATCTTAGACACGCCGAAGAGTAGGAGTAGGCTATACCAAATCGGTCTCTACTTGGTAATAAAAACACACAAATTAAAAAGAACCTTGGTGGGGGGTGGAGGACGACATGGTGGGGGGAATGGTGCACCTTTTTATTTTGCTGACTCAAATCTATAAAAATCAGATTTTTGGGGGTTGAGTGGGCATGAAATTTTCTAACCAATCTTACAAGCAAGTACCTAGAAATATACCTTTAAAGTTGGTAGCTCTAGCTGTATAATTACGGGAATCTACTTAAGTCTGTGAACTTTAACTTCTTAAAGCAAGACACAACATAGGACAAATAGAAAACAAGATTGTCAAATGTCGAAAGTGTATTTCCTTTATATAAATAATAACCACTAACCAATTCAATTAAGATGATTCCAAATGGTTGCCTTTAGGAATAATCTGGGTTGTCAAAAGACGACTAAAGCAATCACATAGTTAAGTTCTATGGCAAACAAAAAAATAGCCTTGATCTGCGATTGATATTTGAAACGATAAAAAAACTGAAGTCAACTGTTACCAATAAGGGCAGCATGGGCAGCAAGAACGGTAAAGAGTGAGAAAACTACTTTTTTTATTCACTCTAATGCATGTGATACGTAAATGATGATGAGCCTTTACTGTGTGTATATCTTTACATAATCAAATAAGTACCAAGATAAAGAGTGAAAATGGATCAATCGGACAATAAGCACAACAATTATATATTAGGGGGCGACAATAGACTATAGGCAATCAACAGCAAATACTTGTCTAATTGTGTACATTGATTGATATTACGGTGATCAAGGGACGTCCATTTTCGTAATAGTTGATCTAATTTGGGTTTGTATTTCATGTTAATGTTGGCAAAAACAATTCTATTATTTTTTTGGTTAGTCTTGACCTTATTTTATGTTTTTTTTTTTTTTTTTTTATATATATATATTTGAACAAATATTATATATACCTGTAATTTGCGTCCCGTTCTCTGCTAGGGCTCCCGCTTTTGGGTGAAAGTATTTTTTGAATCACAGATGACGATGCTATAGAAGCATTTACTGACGGCGATGGCATCGCTGTCGTTAAACTTTGTACAGTAAGGACTGAGGTGTTGCTGTTTCCCAAAGCTGAAGAGGTTCCGCAACGTGAAAGCGACTGCTGTTGTGTCGGCGCATGTGGTGCGAATTGTGGATATGAGTTTAGCAATTGAGGAATGTGGGTTGAATACCCGGATTGTGGGAGCATTTGTATTGGTGCAGGTGGTTGCAATTGCGAAGCATTAGCAGCAACGGAAGTTACGGCAGGTGTTGTCAATAGTGCTGTTGTGAAAGCTGGCCCCGTGGTTGAGACACCAAATGCACCTGCACTGTGGGCTGGTAAGTGATGCGATTGCGTACAATTTATAAGAGGTACTGTTGTTGTCGTTGTTGTGACCAGCGTCCCTACAGCCGGCGTCGTATTGCTGTTGCCGATTACATAACCTAGTGGCGTAATAGGTCGCATTCCTGTGATGCTACTGACGCTGTGCTGATGCGATGTAGATGCGCTCGTAACTGCAGTTTTTAAAGACGATGTTGCTGGTGACTCGCGGTGACTGTTTCGAGCATCCGAGCGCTGAGGGGAAGGTGACGTGTTTGGAGTACCAATTGGCAGAACTGTTTGCAGGTATTGTCCATGTGCTATGCTATTATAAGGTGTATATAATGAATAATTGGGATAGGGTGTTCGGTATGGCGTCGCTTGAATTAGCATAGGTAGTCCAGCACCCAAATGAGGCATCGGTGGAGGTACACCATGATATACCAATGAGGAGCCGCCAGCCCCAACTGATATACTTCCTGAACTAAAAGACGCTTTTGCGATACCGGAGGCAGCAACTGCAACGGAACTAACTGCCGTATTTGGTGGCAAAGACATTGGAAGAGGCAGCACCTTATTTCCTGAATGTGGAGAAATACGCGACAAGCCACTTCCAACCGTTGAAGTTACACAACTGACAGATGAGTAACCAGTCAGGAATCCATTGGCAACTGCAGGTACTGAGCAGGTTATGGCCTTCTGTGAATCGACGGGCACAGTTATCGTTCCCCCTTCAATGCTTGGTATTGCATTATCATTTGCCTTTAAGTTGCCTGCAAGCAAAACATTGGACGTTCGCTCGCCAAACACACCGCCATGTAATGATGACATCGAAGTGGGTGGAAGAGGAGTAGCCGATATTAAAGGATTTGTGGGCCTAAGCGTAGGTGTTTCCATCTCTTGTGACGTTACAACTTTAGAGCTCAAAACAATTCCCTGAGCGTTTGCAGATGAAGTCATTCCCAGTCCGCACTGACCAGCTTCTGATGTTCGATATGACTCGCAACCAGCAGAAATACTTACGCTGGTCACCTGAAAGAAAACAGTTAAGGCAATTTATCAAAGAACTTAAGATTGATAAGCAAACTTACTTGTGCGGATGCTGTTCCTGGATGGGTTAACATATTATGCAATAAGTTATCTGTTCCAGAATTTGGCTGTTTATCCCCATTGTCTGTCACAGGACTCGTCGTTAAAAGTGAAGTTGAAATCACACCGATAGTTTTTTGCGTGCTAACGGATCCGGTCGTTGTCTCGTTGACAATTGTAATAGGCCCATTCGATCCAGCGCAAGACAAGATTTTTGACTTTGGGCCTATTTCAGGCAGTGATAGTACCGTTGAACTTCCCATATCGGTTTGACACACATTTGCAGCCACACACTCTATTCGACTAGTCGGTGGTTGTGAATATTCTGTGGAATTGCGTGTCGTGATTTGCCGAGGCGAATCGCTTGAAACATGGTTTGGCGTTGACGGAAAAACGAAGGCTATCAAGTTTTCCGAATTCTGTATAATTTGAAAATGAGTATTAAACAATAAATAAATAATTACTTAATTTTTTTGGAATTAGCATAATTGATGTAAAAAATAACTTTTTTTTCATGTTCCGGTGTTTATGAAATTCGCCCAGTTCATCAATAATATGCATATACATATATATATAATATATATGGATATTCGCGAAACAGGGTCAGTTATCGATTATCGATATCGAATTAAATAAACTTGATCTGCATGAGGTATACAATAACTTAATTTTCAAATTTGTTCACGCAGACGGACGGACGGATGGACAGGCCGACATGGCTAGATCGACTCGGCTGTTGATCCTGATTAAGAATATATATACTTTATAGGATTTGCTCTCTTCTGCCTTTTACATACCTTTGCACAGAACAATTGCACTCTTCTTTTCCATTTTTGATTTGTTCAGGGTAAAAACAATAATCTAGTCGTTGAAGGATCTTGATTTGGAGATCAATACACATCTAATAACTGTTGCTGAAGCAACGCAGCTTAGCATCCTAAAATGTATATATCTTGCTACTTTGTCTGCCTTCTTTAACCTTAAATCACACAAGTAAAACTAAACGATATTTTGGCTTTAGAAATTTGTCACATTGATTAAAACAGCTGAAAAGTTTCGCAGAAATATCTGTTAATGCTAACAAATACAACTATAACAAACCAGGATCTATTTTATGTAGCTTACATCTAAATTTCATTATGAATATTAAGAAATCTGCCAATTATGGAATAATCCGATGTTGACAATTTGTTTCAAATATTGTTAGGGGCATAATAACACTCCATAACTAGTGAGTATGTGGTCCTGATATCTTTTTAATGGTCAGATTTTCGCAATTATAAACATAACAAAACGATATATATATATTTTAGCACCGATGCGGAAGACTCTGTCATATGTGTACCTTGTGGGTCTGGAAATTTTTCCTACAATGCGTTAGAAACATATCAAAAAATGATAATACCGTCTAAAAGTATAGTTCAATAGCATTTAAGTAGTACTATGTATAGTGCAAAAGCCAGCATTTTTCCTTTGAAATGTTCCAAAATATTTAGAAAAATGGATGTAGTGCGAATTGCACCAAGATATTGTAATGCGATTAATTATGAACCAAAATATCCTTTGAATAAATCTATCCTTTTGAAAAATTTACATTAGTTTTGTTTTCAAAACGAGGCATTTTTTACATCTAAATTTTTATTAGGATTATTTACTGTAATTTCTTTTCAAAATTGCATTAACTACAGAAAACTCTGTTCTTATGAGTTAAGAGTTTTATATTAGTAAATTTAAACAATTTCAAAATAATGTTTTTCGAAAAAATAAATTTAAAAAAAAGCAAGGCGGCTTTTTAATACCTATTGATATGAATGTCCAAGATTAAAAAAAAAAAATTTTAAATTGAAATGGATAGAATAACGTTTAATTATTTGCTATTATTTGCTATACAGCTCTATTTCGCATTATTTGTTTGCATTGTACCACCCATATTTGAAGGACGACATCAGAAGCTATATGCCATCCAAAATTGACGACTTTATCGATTTCCAAACCTCCCAATTGAGGTAGAAAGAAGAGTATGTATTCCTGCTACTGTAAACATAATCCGCCCCAGAACGGTTGGTTGTGGTGCGTTATCCAACGCAAAGTACTTTGTCTTTGCATTCACTATCTCACGTGTGCATAAATAAATATTGTAAGGGTTAAATAGAACTTTTGTGTTTACATTGAACCAGCGCAAAATAGACTTGCGACAAAACAAACCAACAAGTTTGTTTGTAAACATTGTTGAGAAAAGTCGGTTTTTGAATACTTAAATAATAACTAAATTAATTAGCAGGTGACCAGGTATTTGGTCTGAATTACCAGATGGTTAGCTACAAAAAAAAAAACCAAAATTAAATTTAAAAAAAAAAGAGCACACAAGTTTTGCGCACCCAAATCTAAGCAGGTGTGCAAATGCTCTTTCTTATAATCGGCACAGGCACAAAATTATGCACAACCCTGAACCGGAATCCCCATCTTACGGCAAACGTTTCCGACGTTTAGGTCGCGTCGATTATCACGCCTTCCCTTTCTCGCACATGCACGCGCTTATTTATTTATATAGAAAATGCTTGCGCCTGCTGATAGTAATGAGATTACACTGTAACTTCTTGGGGGTTACTTATCCGACCTGCAGTTGATCGACAATATGCATATCTTTCGCGAAACGCGAGACAGTTCTTGATCAAATTAAATCGGAAATGCTCAAATGTCTAACAATAATTTGTACATTCTATTTTCGGTAACAGACTATAACAAAATCGAATCCTCAAGTCAGATCCTTCATTTCCAAATAATTTTATGTTTGTCTTTGACAAATCTTATTTTTGTAAATGCTGGCAAAGTATTTTACTTGGTTGCAAACTGAGTTAAATTATGTTGGAAGTGTTTCAGATCAAGGTGCCAATTGCCTCTATTTTCTATTGTTAATAATACCTTGGTCGCAATGTAGATTAACTGATTTCTTGACCACCTGGTTTCCATAATTAAGCCAAAAGAACAAAGATTTTGGATAGTTGTCGAATTGGAAACAATTTGACAGATCGTTTCCATATGAACTATATGTACTGTACCTGACGGCAACAATAATTTCTTTTGGTTCAAACTCACCTTATTCTCGCCCTTAACTTTATCACACTGAAATAAACACAATATATGCATATTAAAATATTTAAAAAAAAAAATGTCTTAGAGAAAATACGTACGATATTAGTTTCTATGTTGTTGCTATTGCAATGATTCGAAATCTATATAAAAAAATTTAAAAAATATATTTATTTCACAAAATATTTACACAAGTTTGCATATAAACTTACAGCATCAAAATTTTCATCAAGATCGTTTTCCTTCTTAATCAGAATATTGGCCCCAACAACCTTCGATGAAACATTTGTAAAGTCTTGGATTTCCATCGTGAGGCCCGCTGCGACAGATGCTGTTGCAGCCATATCGCCTTCGCTGCTTTCTAAAGTTTTCAGCTTCTGTTGGTAATCAAGAGAAAGTTTATATTACAATCCTTTTTGAAATGAATGCACAACTCACTTTGATTTTTGGACATGAGGACGATGATATCATAACGCTAATATGATTGTTAACTGCGGGGGCATCAGATGATGTTGTTCCCTTAAGGCTTATGTATTCTGCTACCACACAATTTGGTGGGTTAGCACTGTTTCCTGAGTCTTGCGATTTACCACCGATATTACCATTGCCATTCCCATTTCCATTGCCACTATCCATGTGTGGCGCGATTGCAGCAATGGACAGCGACGTTGACCGCTTAATATCTGTCGCGAGCTTTTCATTGCCATTCTCCAGTAAGCAACTTCCAGTGGCAGTATTGAGGGTTTTTAGGACGCTTGCACTGTTGCCGTTGGTGACAGCAGATTCAGTTTGCTTGTGTTGGCTTATGTGGTTCGCATGCTGATTATTAGCAATTTGATTTGCATTGTTAATGCTTATGCCAATATTACCAGCGCTTACACTTAGCTGATCCTGCTGCTGTCGATATTGATCTCCCACCCAAGTCACATCCACTTCCGCATCGGGTGCGCTACATATGCTTGGCAATGGCGCAGTATATATTGTACTACTATTGCTGTTTGCAGTATTATTGTTGTTGTTAATGTTAGTGCTAATGTTGTTAGTTGTAGCTGCAATTGTGCCCCCAATGCCAACACCGACTGTGCGATGATGATGATTCATTTCTTTTAAATTGTTGTTGCTCACAATGGACAAACTGGAGAGATTGGTGGCACGCAGCGGGTGAGGTTGGCCTGTATCAATGATTTTTGGCATTTTCATTTCTTCTATGCTATAGGTGCATGTCAGTTCCTCCAATGCCGAAAGCCGTTTCTCTTTGCGTTTTTGTCCCAGCTTAATAGCGAACTGTTGGAAAAGGATATATATATATATATATAAATAAATTCAGGAAGCAATATTAATAGGATTTAATTTAGGATACTTACCTCAAGATCTTCGTAGGTTTTGAATTCTAATATGGCAAATCCATCAATAATCTCCTCCTCTAGCACTGGCGATCTTGGCAACTTTCGACGAACTGGAGGTGGCGGCCTTGGCGGAGGCTTATCGCGCGGCAGTAGTAATGTCGACGACGATGATGTTGAAAGGAGATCTTCATCCAGTGACTCGCCTTCGCTATCACTAGGTGTGGCCATAAGACCAGAATTACATTCGGGCGAATGTGGCGGATTTAATAGCAATGATGCAATACTATCCGTAGGTGGCAGCAAGTTGTTGCTACCGTTGCTACTGCTTGTAAAGTTCCCATTGGAATTATTGCTATCCTCTCCCATGCTACCAGCACTATTTAGATGATACAACATTCCATTGCCGAGACCCACGGCATTGCTGTTATTCATTAACATGGTTGGTGCAGTTACCGAGCCAATGATACCACCACTGCTACTACTACTACCAGTAGACGCACCCAAACCGATGCCAACTCCAACACCCACAATAGATCCGCCGCCAATCAACGTGCCACTCATCGCGTTTAAATTGCATCGACTATCGCGCTCTGCCTGCAGGCGCTGGGCTCGCTCACGCCGGCGTTTTTGCTGGCCTTGCTGTTTTGTGTTTAGACTCACTTGTGAAGAGCTGCTGGTGTTGTTGCTATTGCTACTGATGTGCCCATTTGTCATTGCTAATAATCCAGTCTGAGCTGGGGAACACGTTGATAATGATACTGATACGGGGGATGTGGTTGAGTGATCTACTGCGGACACAACTGCGTTTGTTGCTGTTGCTGCCGCTGCCGCTGCTACTATGGACAGTTCCGTATCCGAGTCAAAATCACTTGCACATGGAACTGGCGCTTGTGCTGCTGGTGTTGTTGGGTCTGAAGAAGTGTGAAGTGGTGGTGTCGGCGTTGTCCGTATGCCTGTAATCGCAAATGAAGGCGGTGCTGGCAACAAACAGTCCGATAAAGCTACATCTGTTACAGAGTCTGCAACACTCAAATTTGGATTTGGTGTTGGTGGCGGTAGGTTTAAGGCCGCGGCAACTGTGTTTGCTGCTATCGTTGTTGTCGTCAGTGCTGAAGTTACTGGTGTACCACCACTGGTGAACGCTAAGGCAGTATGATGTGGATTCCTTTCATCCTGTTTTTGATTTTGGTTGGCACTGACAGCAGCCGCGGATACCGGAAGAATAGCTCGAGCTGTAGCCATATTATCGTGTTGCGCCACAAATGAGTGGGAGTCTTGTACAACGTTGCAACCTACAACAAGTGAACTCAGCTCTGTCGTTGCAGTTGGGCTCGTAATAGTTGTAGTATCCATGTCAATAATGTACCTTCCTTTAGGTTGCTGCTGTTCTTCTTTTTGTATGTGCCTGTGCCCTACTACAGTATCAATAATACTTCACTGAAACGATTGCTGCTGCCTCGACTGCAATTGAAGCTGTAATCATCGAAATCCATCAAGGCGTCCATTATATGACCTTAGCAAGAGATCAATGTTTATCTTGCCTTATCAATGATTTACCTTGCTGGTAAAATACACTTAGATTATAGCGTCGACATGGTAGATGAATCACATTAGTTCACTTGATCGAAAAACTATTTAAATACCGGCCAGACGGTTATCTTGTTTTTTCTTTTTTGAGTAAAATACAAAAATCGATGAAGCGCACGAGTAACTGGTATTTTATTATTATTTGTTTAGTTTCAATATTTATTTAATTGCAGCTCCTAGCTATTGCACAGTTCGAAATTGCACATTAACCGGCCCTGCATTTTTCAATATTCACACAACGACCGGTCGTTAAATTTAATTTAATATTATTTATTTTTATTTAATGTATAAATATATACAAAAACATATATGTATATATACATATATATGTATGCATATATACATATGTAAATATATATACATATATATATATACATACATATATTATTTTTTTTCAGCACTTTTATGACCACCTTGTATGTATGTTTTGGGTAAATACATACATAGGATAAGCATTCAATTCGCCTTTCTCTATCCAACATGAGACACCATCTTTCACACTTTCCATTACACCGACGGATAAGTAAATACATACATACATACATATTAATGTACTTAACAAAACAAAAATCACATATTTATTAGCACACACATATGCATATTAACTTTTTTTTAAAACTGAAAATGTTTTCATGTTGATGACTCTATTATATAGATACGTTTATTGTACACATGCATATTTAAATCTGTATGTAAATATTAAATTATATGCATTGTAAATATTTTCACTGCTCGCTCCGTATTTTGGTGCTCTTCGCTACGTATTTAAGTATTCTTATGTATATACATCTATGTAAGCACAAGCGAATTGATATTATTTTTTTCTGTAATTTTTCTCTATGCTCTGTAGTCGGCTACGAGAGCGCTCGCGCGCTACTTGCCTTGTATGTATGTATTTGTAAGATGTTGTATACAATTATTCTAGTAGCAATAGCCATCTCGCTTGCACTTTTTTTTAGTGTAGTCAACATCGTAGCGTTTTCTACGTGTTGTGAACGCAGCAACAGCTACAGCGCCGCAAACATCAGTACACATCACAGACAATTTGTAATAAATTTAAAATCATTTTTTGCATACATTTCTAACTTCATTCACGCGGCAATATATACACGTACGAATTCTTATAAAAGCTTCAGCGATTTATACCGCATGCATTGTTATTATGTTAACTATTATGTTGCATAAAGAGCATTTATCTATTCTGCAACTTTTTGACTACAAAGTCGAACACGAAAACAGTGAATACAAATCATCGATGTTCGTGTTTGTTGAAATTCGATTAGTTTTCTCCACCAAAATGATCGTTATCGAACATGAAGAAAATACGGACTAATAAAAAAATAGAAACAGTTAGAAAGAGATAATTTGCATATTCAACAAATTTAATAAAAAAAAAATTTCTGAATACAACCAAAAAAATAATGATTGTTTTGGAGATGCAGTTGGTTGAAATTTACTTAGATACTGGCATCCATGCCAGTGTTATTTCTAATAATAATAATAACCAAACATTACTGATTGCAAGCACAATTGCAATTGGCCAACAATTTGAATTATTTTATATAATATATGTTATTATTTTCAAGATTAAATTACATTTATTTGACTTTGACTATTAATAAAAGGAGCATTCAAAAGTGTTCCAGTCAGTCTTATTGTTCCATTGTGAAACCTGGTATCCTCATAGGCAAATAAATCCTTCCAGTCAACTATATTATAGAACACAAAATAAAAGATATAATAATATTGTAGGTGAGATCAAAAACAAAAATCATAAGGCAATTTGGATTGAAAAATATGTATGAACATATATATATGCTTCGGCTTAAATCTTCTTGTCCATATCGACAAATAGTTCTGGCAATACAGAGCAAAGCAGGAAAAATAGCAACAACAATATATAATTCTTTTTCAAGAGACATTTATATTTAATATTTATTATCATATTTTATATTTTTGGGGAAACCCGTGCATTCCGCAATATGTCGCTCTGTGTGATTTGTACATAAAGCGTAATAGGTGAATCACATTGAGCGTTGTGTTGCGGAACGCATGGGAATTTCAAAGTTCACTATTCACTTAGGCAGTTTCAGTATTCAGTTTTGTGCACATAAAATTCAAATTGAATTTTAAAGAGTTTTAAATGCTCTGCACGCTGTTGCAGGACCTGTTTATCGGCGATAATAGAAAAGAGGTAGAGGTATAGGCAGATTAAATCATCGGCTGGCAACTGTTTGCATGGAGCAACGAATATTTGTCATAGCCAGAGGAGTTGTGGAAAGTGCATTTGACCATTGGGCTACTTCTAAATTCAAATAAATAATAATTAATCACATTTTAAGTCATTTATTCACAGATTTTATTAAAGAATTTAAGTGAATTTATGCAATAATATTGGATGAAAATATGTGCTTGAAAATGTTATGGTTGAAATTCTTTCTTGTTTTTCGAAATCAGGATTATTGGCAAACCGTAAACCGTACGTAAACTACTGTTAATATCTTGAAAAAATGATTGAGGGCCATTTTTAAATTGTTATTTCAATTATTTGCACTGATTTTACTTACATTTTAGAAATAAATGCCAATTATTATAAGAGTTTGCATTTTGAGAATGATAAAAAATTAATAAGCATTTATAATTAATCGTTAGTATAGAAATATGCAACGTCAGCAGGAGAATCAGTTGAAGTATTTAATTGATGGAAAATTGTTAAATTGCAAAGTGATATTTTATGATTGATGTCACTATATATATAGATCCATATCAAGACGATAGGCATTTGGTATATTTGCGATATTGCCTGAAATAATAAAAAATAGTAAAATATAAAGCTCCAAGATTTTTACCTTAGAAGTAGTGTAGTAATCAAAGAGGTGGTCATGGGGCAAATAGAAGGTTAGACAATGTAATATTCCAATCAGTTTGTCGAATCGAAATCGCATAACGTTTACAAAATTCCGCTAAACATTTCAATTGCAAACTTTTGTACGATATTGGACTAAGTATTGGTACCTTGATTTTGAGTGGTCGTAATGGTACAATACAAAATTTTGAAAAAACAAGTGAGAACATTCCAGTCCTTGCATGATTAAAAAAAAAATTCAACATCGGAAAAATTACGAAATTTAAATGTTATCTACTATTCGCAAACCTTAATAACCTTATTGTTTCGACACGCAAAATTGTTTCAAGATGTATGTTTTAAACTTATACCTTATTCACCTTAACAGAGTCACCACGTGGTTACTATGGCAAACTTAAAATCAAGTGTGGATCTTATTCCGCTTCGTTTTAAACGCGTTGCGCAGAATTGCTCAACCCCATAAAATGACCTTACTGTGGCGGTGGTCAATTATCGCCTATCGATACCTATTCAAATGCAACATTCTGCTTACAGAAAACATTAAATTATTAAATTAATCAATTAACCAATAGATAGATTCGGACACAACGTGCGGGTACGTCTCCTACCAGGGACACGCTCACATCCTCTTCAAGAGCATAACAAGTATAACAAGATCCGTTACTTATACAGATGGAGAGAAAGACAATCGCGGCTAGATCGACCAGGCTGATCTTGAACCTGATCAGGAATTAATACACTTTATGAGGCCGGCAGTTTAAATTTTTAATGGGGTCAGGGTATAACTAGAATAACCCTAGTCACCCTTAGTTCACCTGCTGCTCAAGTTCATTATAAATTTTATCCAAATCTGATCAATGATTTGTTTTGCTCAAATGGCATTAGAGTATACGTCAGTCAGATAAGCCCACAGCAGACACGCTGGTATAAGTAGCGTATCATAAGACTCCAAGATAATGCGATTTCGTTGGATGTAGTTGAAGGGTATGAATCTCTATGGATTGTTAAAAATGTTTTAACATTGCCAAGTCTTTAATGAATAGAAGATCAAACACTTTATTCACTGTATTATGAATTCAATTAATCTAAGGAATCGCAAGAGCTATTTTGTAATGTAAAAAATATTTTGTCTATGTTGCCTATTTATGACAAAACTGCATATGAGAATTTAGATGTCAGATACAAAAGAGCCTAACCGCCGTTTTTGAAAAATTAAATTGTTAGATTCTAGAAAATTAGTCCCTTAGGTTCACGGCATTCTGAACATTACGATGGTTCAGCGCTACCTGAATTTGGCAATTGATGGTTGAGTACGCTTTAAAATGCTGATGTCAATCAATAACTCAACTCAACCTCCTCCAGTTAAATCCTTCAGAGACTACCACCACCCAGTATAAAATACATCGACATTGCGTACTGAAAATTCAAAATTTTGAATAAAATCATTTTGTTGCACTGTAATAATTATTGGAATTGATAACGGAAAATGTAGGCAAATCAAGTGTAAAGAATATAAATGTGGCTTTTGTTTAGCTGTTGTGTGAAATATAATCATTAATTTTTTAAAAATAAAACCCACGAAACAATTTGAATTCAGTCATGTGCCCAATGCTGGATACTGATATTGATGTTGCTTATGTGAACAGTGTTTCACATCTTTGAACATTCCCATGTGTTCCGCAAACGTCGGTCTATATGTTTCATTCACCTCTAAAACTAAATGACATTCACTGAATATATGTAAGTATTTCCCGTTTAAACATATGAAATTGCAATATAGAATGGTCGAAAATTATTATATTAAATTTTATTAAATTAATTAAAGGCATTTCGAATTATCCGAATTAAATGCCATAAGGAGTCTCGTTGACTGCTTGGTTTTTCGAAAACAATTTCAGCTAGTAGAGGAGGTCAAGATGTTATTTTATTTTAAAGCCAAAATATATATATATGTATATACATACATATATAAATATATATAAATGTATATACATATATATATAAATATATATATATGTTAAATATTAATTTAACAGACTTGTTTCAATATACACCAAACTTTTCAGTTTTCGATTTTTACCAAAAACCTCCGTTCCGTTTCTAGAAGTTTTTCATTGTCGCGCAATTTTGTTAGCGACGCGTGCTTCAATTCCACCGTTTTTTGCGACACTAACTAAACTGACAGACGAAATTCGGTTGTTTCATCTGTTTCATTTCATAACTTTTTTTTCATTTGCGAAATAAAGTCGGAGAAGACTTTTTTCGACAGGTGGTTGGATGTAATGTTAATGCACTAAATATAAACGATTTAAACGCGTTTTTATAGGCATTATTATATTCAATAAAATTGGTAAAATAGAATTTGTTAGAGATAGAAGCAAGCCACATCAAAATCGAAATTCGTGCATACAAAAATAGATATATGAGAATCACGCAGACACATCTTGCGGTTCGCATAGGAATTTTTTTAATGATGTGAACACAACATTTAATGTCGAGGTGTAAACGAGCTGGGCCATTAATTTTATAATTTTATAAAGCAAGCGTTTTTAAAAATATTGAAAACATGGCCACGGCTGAAGCTCAAGTCAACGCGAACACAAATTTGCAAAAGCAGGATCTTAGCAATTTGGAAATCAGCAATCTAACGCCTCTGTCACCTGAGGTGATCTCGCGCCAGGCAACAATCAACATTGGCACAATCGGTCATGTAGCCCACGGCAAATCCACTGTCGTCAAAGGCATCTCTGGTGTGCAGACTGTACTGGAAAGAAACTTTACAATTAAGCTCGAACGCTTGAGCGAAACGAAAATCCCAAGTCTTTTGCACTCCAAGCAGAAGCGCATTGCCTACGAAATGAAGCAGCGTCAGCTGCTCAAATGCCTCGCCCAGCGCAGGCAAAAACAACGCCAAGGAAGCAGCCGCATGGACTTGTTGCCACAGCCGTCTTCTTCCCACACCCATTTATTTGCACATCACACAAGACCCAGGCGCAGTTGCAGGCAGAAATCGCTAAGTCCCAGCCAGAGTAGCGGTGTTGGGCTCGGACGATCACGAAGCCATTCCGGGATCACAACGCATTCCAGCTACCGGCAGTATGCAAAAACATACTCTGAAGCGACGGCACAAAAACAATGAGGGTGTGCCGATCAAGAAGCCCAAAGGCGAGCACATCGTGGAGAACATTGAATGTGTCAAAGTTGTGAATTACGAGCCAGTTTTCTTTGTCAAGTGGTTGGGCTTTGACAGCAGCCATAATACCTGGGAGGATTTTGTTAATCTCTCCGATTGCATTCACCCAAGCATTTCGTTGAGCGCCAAACGCACTTTTATAAAGCGAACATTGACGAAATTATGGGCAAGCTAGAGACACAATTGGTCACTAGTCCGCCACTTGATTTAAGCAGCATTAACATGAATCAGGATGTGGATAACTATGAGCCCTTGCACTTGCATTTAGATCTAATACTGCTGGCCCAGTACTGTGCGTCCGGCAGTCGCAGTCAACGTGAACTGGAGCGCATTGGCAAGCGAGCGCTGCGAGCGCTGCGACGCCTCCAACTCCAACATTGCCACCATGCGCGTCGTAAGCAACTGCTACAGCTGGCTAAATTCGAGAGCCACATGAACAGCATCGAGATGCCAGCACCGCCCATTCGCGTGCGCAACGATGTTGATTTGGACACCATCGATGAGAATTTCGTCTACATACAAAAGAACATATTGAGCGCTGTGGTGCCACGTCCTGAGCTATCCATCGTGGGCTGCACTTGTTCAGTGGAGTGCAACTACAAGAGTGCCTGCTGCTCCCGTCTCGCCGACGAGGTGTATGCTTACGATCGGACAACGCGACGCTTGCGCCTACCGCAGGGCAAAGCCATATATGAGTGCAATGCGCACTGCAAATGTGATGCCAGCTGCACAAATCGATTAGTGCAGCACGGACGCAAGCTTCCGCTGGAACTGTTCAAGACGAGCAACGGAAGCGGCTGGGGTGTACGCACACCACAGATGCTGCGCAAGGGCGAGTTTGTCTGCGAATTTGTTGGCGAGGTCATCACCAACGATGAGGCGAATGAGCGTGGCAAGGTCTACGACGATAGGGGATGCAGCTATCTCTTTGATCTGGACTACAATACGACTGCGGACACTGAATACACAATTGACGCCGACAATTATGGCAACGTGTCACACTTTATCAATCATTCGTGCAATCCCAATTTGGCTGTATTTCCCTGTTGGATTGAGCATCGGAACGTTGCCCTGCCGCGTTTAGTATTCTTTACGCTGCGCCAAATCAAACCTGGTGAGGAGCTAAGCTTTGATTACATACGCGCTGATAGCGACAATGTACCCTATGAGAATCTATCGACAGCAGCCCGCGTCGGTTGTCGCTGTGGGGCCGACAATTGTCGCAAGGTGCTCTATTAGACGCCGGCACGCAATCAATGTCATAATCAATTTTCGCATGTGTGCCCATGTGTGCCCATGTGTGCTCTTAATTGATTAACTTAACTCAACTCGAACAATAGTAAAAACATTGAACAAAATCTGATCGGTTGAATAACTTAAGCCATTTATTTTTAATTATTGATTACCTTAAATCTTCTGCAACGTTTTGTGTATCATTAGATATTGTTTGTCTGTAGATTTTATTGCTAATTTTTTTTCTTTTTTTTTCTGCCAAAATATTATTGAAATTACTCTGAATTTTGATTTGGATTTTATAAAATAATATGAGTATGCTTTATATGTAAAGTGTGTATTTATTAAGTCCAATTTATATACTTGTAATTAAATATTAAACAAAGCATTATTTTATTTTATTTATTTCGATTGTCGGCCAATTTTAAATTGTAGTATCAATTCGGTGCCTTGGGTTTGCTTACATTTCCGCGTTGAAAGCCAAGTTACAAACATCCCCGTCCAAGGCACAGTTACAGAAAAGAAAAGTTATCGATGAATGAAAAACTCTATTTTTGTATAAGCGCTATGAATGAGTTTTGCACACGGAACAATGCAAAAACTCAACGCTTACGACCATCAAGCCGGCTTGAACAGCTGTTAGACGGTGTCAAAATTATGATATAATTTTAATATAATTTTTCGTCGATCTGTAACCTGGGCGTAGTGCAGAAATCACGCTGAATGTTTTCGATAATTGATTGTTGCTTGATGTCTCTCTGTGTAATTTGCTGTTGAGTCTATTTGTTATTGAAAAAATCCCATGCGTTCCACTGAATGCCGATTGGTGTTTGTTGAGCGTATTTGACTCACTTGGGCTCGATATTTTTATTGCTGATAATCGATATTTTGTGATACGTGTTGAAAACAACAGACACAAAAGTTGAGCATCTCTAAATCGCAGCAAAATTAAATCAGGAAAGGGATTGGAAATACATTAGTGCAAATTTTGATGGGCAATGCTCAAAGAAGGAATGAAAACGGAAGGGCGCCGACGAACTCGGATTGTTTTCCTGTTACACCCACATTGAACAAATCGCAAATACCATCATCGAATGAGTTGACGGTATCTCGGCCATCAAGAGAATCACAACAGTCCGTAGAATTCCTTGAATCCGACGCTAACACCACAAATCCCCTGCAGAGAGCTACTGCAACCTATCCAAGACTAGTAGCAACCCGGAGCGGGACCAGCAAAACTGCATCGGTTTCGACAGAAGTACCATTGCTTAAGGTGAATAATTAAAAAAAAAATGTCCGCACATTACAAATCGTAGAACGCATATGTATATATACATATATATAGATTTATATGTATATGTATATGGTTGGCTATTTACATACATGCGGGTGCCCTTTCTAGCATACACATGTATATTTATCTTATCTTTACTTCTGCGTCATAGTTGAAACGACTTACAATTTTTTTTTTGCTTTACAAAAAAAATTGCGTTCTTAAATAACAAATTTGTTTGTGAATTGAAGCCTGCTAAGTGGCTCATTTCCCGCTCATCTTTTTCATATGTATTTTGATATTAAGTCAAAAGTGTGGATTTACGTAAGTTTTTAATAAAAAGCATTTCAGTTTCGCTGAGTAGATATTTTCGTAAACGAATCAAGTGTCATGTAAACTTTACAGATTGAGATATGGATAGTTGCCATTTTGAATCACCACGCTTCTGGGAGAAACGTACAAAGACCTGCTAAAGGCGACGAGCAAAATAAACAAGGAGAATTCAAAATATTAGTGTATACCGAGCGAAACGTTTTGTCTTCACCCGAATACTTACATACAGCTGTGTTCAAAATAATAGTAGTGCACACAGATGTTTTGGAAAATAATTACAAAAAAAAAAACACTTAAATATATAGTTGAAAAAATATGTCAATTTCAAATGAGCACAAGCTATCAATACTGAACGTAAATAAACATTAAAAGATGAGGTAGCTGTGAAAATCAAAGTCATTAAATTTATCACAAATGGCACCGGTCAAAATAATAGGGAAACTTCTTTAGTTAATGTTTATTTGTCACAGAAACTTACAGTATTGCGTATATAAGAAAGCATTGTTGATCGCTGAAGTCGTTGCAGTTATTGATAAAGATGTCTGAGCAGTAATAAGTTGGCTTGTTATTGCTGGTTCTTGAAACTAATGAAACTATCGCGAGTAGCGCGTTGCTGGCTTCATGATATGCTACTATTAAAAAGAGAGATTCGTTGAGTAATTTTTGATGTCTCTCTGTCTATTTCTATGCGAAATAGTCGTACAGATATAAAGCTTTCTTGATAAAACTTTAAATGTGCTGTTGTTTTTGCTGCAATATCATGTAGATGTTTCCCCATCTTTGTTTTACATTTAAAATTTTAATATAAATAATTGGTTAATTTTGAAATTAAGAAGTTAGCAATTGGGTTCCGTTCTTATGTGAATGCAAATATTTTCAGTATAAGAATGAAACTCCTGCAGTTCGATCCTGGAATATTGCATTGGATTTAATTCAAAACTAATATGAATGTATGTTGTTTCTTCAATTCCTTTCTTTAGCTGTCCACGTGCACTTTGGATTCTGACAGCAGCAGGCGCCTTAACTGGAGTTCAGTTGTGTGTAATTCTTTTCGGCACCGTCAAAAACCAAAGTCTAAGAGGTGAGAGAGCTTGCAACATTCGATTACTCTAACTTTTACTAAATATTTTTTATTTCGTTTTCAATAAAAGTTTCACATCGTCACAGGACTCACGACGTTACAGAACGCAATGGCATCGTCCAAAAAATAATTCATTATTTAGTTCCCACTTCAAAGACTTCAGTCGCAACGAGCAGTTCTCCGTTGAGTGTCTTGTAGCCAAAGGTGCCTTTGGTGAAGTATTCAAAGTTTTCAATAAATGCAAGGGCAATCCTAGCAATAAAACAAGCTACGCTCTGAAAGTGATTCCAAAATCGAAGGTATGCAATTTTCTTTCATGCATTTTTTCGTATCTTCCCATCATTTATTTATACACTTTTGTTGTAGGTTATTGCGGATGACAGTGTGCAGCAAATCAAGAACGAGGCAGATATACAAAAGTTGTGTGGTCATCATCCCTTCATAGTAGAGCAAATTGATCTTTGGCAGAATCGTCACAACCTGCATATCTGTATGTATTATTGTGCATTCTATGCTACAACAATCCTTAATTTTCTTATAACCAATAGACATTTCATTAAATTCATTCGACATATTTGTACATGTATTGTAGCCGAGTGGATATGGCCATGTCCGTCTGTCCGTCCGTCCGTCCGTTCTTCTCTCCGTCTGTATGAACATGGAATATAGGTTCTCTTATATTTATCGACTATCGAATTTATCGATTTCCTAGTCTCCTAGTGGACTTAAGGACACTTTTCTTCTTGCTGACAATCTTCTGCACTTCCCTCCGCAGTTGTAGCATGTTCCCGTGCAGTTTGTTACTTCTGCGCATTTACTGGCCACATGCACGAAATCCACATATTCAAGAGATAGACATCCCACATTGTATGACGTGGGGCTCATATGTCAAGCTTTATCATTACATACGATTTTTAGCTATCTAATGATATTGCAAACTATTTAATTGTGATACTCGTGATAATGCATCATAAATATAACAAATGTAACTTTATTTCAATACTTTTAGTGTCCGAGTACGTGCCCAATGGTGAACTGTTTCATAAAATTGATCAGTTCTCTCCTGATTTAGTACGATTGTATATCGGGGAAATTGCGCTTGCAATCGGTAAGTAAACAATCATTTTCGAATAACGAATAATCAATATATAATTGTTCGGTTTTTTTTTATTTTTTAGATTTCCTACACAACGCTGGGATAATTTATCGAGATATCAAGCCGGAGAATATTTTGCTAACGCAAAAATATCACATAAAATTGACCGACTTTGGACTGAGCAAGTGGCTTAAGCTAGGGGCAAACACACATACCATCTGTGGCACATTCAAATATATGGGTACGACCTAACAAAAACTTTAAACAATAATAAGTAGTAATACCGGTAGCTAAGGAGAGGCGTCAAGCAAAAAGATAAGACCCAAATATTGAAGAGCCCAATCAATAACTAAAACATTAACGAAACTAAAGCAGAAAAGAAAATATTATTAAGCTTTAACTGAACTTTGAGTAAAACAGTTTTTGACATTAAAAAGCAAGGGGAAGGAAACTATTATCAGAGAGAAAAACGTCGTCAGAGGGGGGGAGAAGCATTTCACCGCTAAAAAAGGTTGACAGTAGAAGGTCTAGCGTAAATGATATCACACACAAGAAAAACAAAATTGATTAAACAATTAAGTCTTCGAATTAAATTCAAATATGAACGCACGCTCCCAGATATTTGATCTAACCATGGAGGGTCGACAGGTGGACGAGGCAGTGGCCAGCATCTTCCACACCGTTCTGTTTCATCGCTGTTTGGGCAAATATATGTATACTGGAGATGCGCAGTACTCTATTGGTACTGTGGGATATTCAGATGTTGATTGTGATTTCATTGACTTCACTTACGTTTGCTGCACTTCAGATAGCCTTACGCGTAAGGTGAAGCGTGCTATAAATATGTTCAGCGAAAAGTTGCGCTCAAATGAGAGCTGCGGTTCCGGGCAAATAAGTTTGGAGTTTTTCCAGAAAAAGAAGAATCGCTGGCCATTGTTTACACAGGAGTCAATACCGTGGGAAGTATGGACAGTTCATCTGGATTTAATAAAGCACGAGAACGAAGACGAGCGTCAGCTTTGCCGCGAGAATGTATCAGATCTGCTTACCGAAAAGGTTATATACATAACAGAACTAATGAACCGACACGACTATGTGCCGAAGACTCCAAGCCAAAGCGAGCTAGATCTCATTTTCGACACTTCGTTTCCCGATGTGCAGCCGTATTTGTTTAAATTTGATTATTCCACTTCTGGATCGAAGGCACCCTCAATGGGAAATGCAATGAAAAAGATCATCAAAGAGACGCTTGCCATGTGACTGGCTGGGTATGTGAGCAAGCGAGCATTCGCCTAGGGTTAGGTTAACTAACCCAATTTTGTTATGCTGAGCTTAATAATATTTTTGTGCAAACTGCTATTTACATTGCTTCCAAACTCTTTTTCAAAATAAAAGCGTGTAATTCCCTTAAGTTTATTAGTATTTTGTTTATGGTAATTGGCTGTTACTGTTTACTTTTATTTTATATTCGGCAGACGGAAAGAGGTAACAGGAGTATTTTCGATTTTCAATTTTCAATTTCCTTACTAACGTTTGAGTTCCATTATGATTAACAAAACTCCATAGTCTTTAGCCAGGCTTAATACAAGTTTTCCAATCGTTCAACAACAACAACAAAAGCAAGCACAAACTCCGATACCGATAAAATGAAATACACACAAAATGAATAGTTAGTTTTTCAATATACCTTTATACATATATCCTACATTGCCTGCCGAAAGGCTTTAGATATCATTGATCAGATTCCGTGGGTAATTATAATCTATTGTCATTTTTGCAAGTCTTCGAGATTAGCACACTCTCTGATTTTGATGATTTGAATTAAGGCTTTTTGGGAATTAATTTAATTTACATATATATTTGTAATGTCGTTATCAGTTAATGCCTACTAGTGATTTATTATGTTGAATTGTTTGTGGAGAGTTCCATCAAAATCATCCCATCAATAATATTTTAAACATGAAAAAGAAAAGGTTTTACATGATGCCTATGAAATATATAACGAACACAACCTTAAGTTAAAATACATATACGAGTAGCTGTAAATATAGTATATGTCTATAGTAAACACACTTTATATATTACAAACTAGTAAATTATGTACGTGGATAAGATCAAGTGGAAAAGTGAGAACAAGAGTAGGAATCGTTAAGATGAAAGAGGAAGAAAAAATGAAAACGTTACGTTTAAAATTATTGTGATTGTTCTTGTAGTTTTGTAGTTTTGACAGCTCTATATGTTATTGGATTTAAGAATGTAATCCATTAAACATATATATATATATATATATATATAAGTGTATGTCGACGTTGTAACTGTAAATTAAATAATAACATGTAAATTCCAATTTGACTATTGTTGCAATGTTTAAATTAAGTGGAAAAAATAAAATTAACCAACAAAATCAACACACACACATTCAAATTGCTTAAGGGATGAATTTTAGTGGTATTTATGTTCATAGAACTATCATTTACATATTGTATACAGATTTAAATTTAATTTTGCCGATCGTATTTATTTGTATTGCACCAACAAAATTGGTATGAATTTGTTTTCCGGGTGGGTAAAACCATTTCTCCGCTCCATTTTCATTGCAGCGCCTGAAATTCTGTGCGGTGAACCCTACGGCCATGCAGTGGATTGGTGGGCCTTGGGCGTCATCGTCTGTCAGATGCTAACAAAAAAGGTGAGTGCTGGCATGGCAAGTTCTTCATATCAAATATATATCATTTGGATTCATTAAACAGGAAATTAAATTTGATTATTAAATTATTTGATTGGTTTAAATACTGGCTTTTTAGCCGGTTTTTAAAATGAAAAGGCTTATTACCATAAAGGCAAGTGAATATGGACGTGGGAGGTACTTTTGCTTCTTGAGGACTTGCTGGGGTTATTCTTTGCTCGTTGAACTTTTTTGTAATGGAGCGACCCACCTGCCTTCTCCGTAGCGTTCATTTGACTTCTAACTTGTCCAGGGGTATAATAAAGTTGTGCAAAAGTATGTAACAGCCAGAAGGAAGCATCTCTGGCTCTATAAAGTATATATATATATATTCCAGGGAATGATTTATTTGATTACCTTAAATATCATATAAGATAAGCACGGCTCTTATACATTCAATGAGAATGATATATATGTTCGTGCACAGACTTTATATTCAACGTCCCAACCGATATTGTATAATAGTGCTCAATGGGCCGCTTTGCGACAGCGGACTCGAGTCACTTTGTGATCATTTCGGGAGCATAGGGCTATAATTAGACGTAATAAAACTGGTAGCTAGAGTTAGTTGGGCTTAGGCAAATGTATGACTCGGTTTTCGAGCACGAATATATGGAGTGAATCGGGTTTTATTATTCAAACAAAACACTTTTGAAAATTATATAGTAAAATTTAATCCTGCACCGAGAATAACACTTATTTTTAATATATAGCCGAATCGGAGTTGCCTTGTCCGTCTGTCTTTACGAACAAGTGGATATCCGAAACTATAAGAGTTTGTCTTCAAATTTGGAACATAGATTCTCGCGCATATCAAGCTTGTCAACCATATCGATTTCAATATAAACCCAAAGGTTTTTATAAATATGCAATATACGTTGAGATATTATTGATCAACTCTAAACATTTCAAGATCGGTTTAGTAACACCAAAGATATAACCCAACAGGTATTCTCATATTGATTAGTATCTTATATATATCTTATACCGTTTCGCAAATATCAATATTTTTTGAAGACTTTCGATATTTATAAAAGCCCAAAGGTTTCTTATACTATGATTCTGAAGGCATCTGAGGAAATTTGAGGTGCTACATCCACTAGGAGGCTAGGAAATCGATCAAATCGGTAATCGCCAATCGATAAAGGCACATGCCTTTTTCAATTTTAAAGTTACAGAAACCAAATTTGGTTGAAATATTGTTGGCAATGTCCTTTAAAGATGAGCATATGCCAATTTATATTTCATATGAATAACTCATATTTCATGTGAATAACTTATATTTCATCTGAATAACTCATATTTCATGTTGGTATTCAGCATTTTAGATAATTGGCTAATTTGATCCCTAAAAGTCGGTCTGTCCTGTTTGTGAAATTAATTATTTTATGTTAAAAAACGATAAACTATTTTCGGTAGTCGATAAACATATGTCGAATTCTTTTTGAATAGATATGCTTGTCAGTCGTAGAAAATGTCAAATACATAAGTTGATAGTAGCTTTATGTCCAAATGATAACGCAAAGTTTTGTTTCGAAAGACATAATGTTTATTTGTATATAAGGTTTGAAGCGACAGCTAGATCTTCAACAATAGGGGAAAGAAGCAAATAGGGTCGATTAATGGTAGCGACAATACTTATTGCAAGCAAGCGTTGCTTAATGAGAGTTAACAATGTTCTATGATTATGTCTTTCATATATTTTGCTTGGTTGCAGCTGCTACGAATTGTGTCGTTGTGTTGGTAAGCAGGAATAGAGTGGAGTATTTACTAGTTTGTACAAATATCCTTGGGTTCATAGGTTTCGGCGGCTCCTTTAGACTTAGCTGGAATCACCATTTTCAAACGTAAATTAGATGACCGGCTGAGGCAAAGGTGCAACTCCAACAGAGGTTGGCATCTTCAGCCTCTCGCCAAAATAGTCCACTGGGCTGTTAGAATCAAATTCAGAATTTATAGTGGCAAAATGACGGTAAGGTACTTCCTCAGCAATATCGAAAGATGTACTTTCTTCAGATAACTGGGCTTCCTCTGCATTGACAATGATTTTTGTTTGAATGTTGTTCTCGGGCTTGGCTTCTTTAAGGGTGAATTCATTTTCCTCCTCAATGTCAATGTCAATGCGTTCTTGGCGTTCTTGGCGTGGTGCAAGCTGCTCTGTTGAAACTTCTTTTGTCTCAATATCATGTGTCTCTGCAGAACTAGGCTCGAACTGGTCTTCGAAACCTATTGCTGCAAATTCGGTGGCTTGGAGGGGATACGAATTGAACTTCCCAATAATCTGGCTTGGCATTTTGGTACTAGCGACAGGAGCGTCTACTAGGGGAATTCGCTTGGGGGCTCCAATGTGCTCAACTTTGCCAAGTGAGTTTTTTATGTCTGGATTCTCAAGTTTCTTGTCAACTTCGGTCTGGACAGCTGCCGTTGCAGGTATGACGGGAGCGGTTTCTACATCCGGTGCGTATAGCTTATGCTCGATACTTGGATTACCATTGTGTGTCTTCCAGTTCACTGAATGTAAGGCCGTGGGTTCGGTAATTACCTCAGCTCTGACTATATCCTTGCGTTCAGGTATAACATATATGGGACTGGCTTGCATATTTTTGACAATCAGCTTTTCATTTTTTATAGCATAGGGCTTTATTGCTACCTCCTCATCCGGCATCGGTAGCGCTAAAACGCTGGCCAAACAAGCTGCTGCCATCAGCAAAATATAATAGTTCATGCTGTAAGAAAACCGTAAACAGTAAACAGTTAATTATTGTATATTACTGTAAATTGATTACAAACTAAACGTGTAAATGGAAGAGAACATATATGTTCGAAGTGCCGTAGATTAAATATTCTTCAAGACATTTTCGGATCAGTTAATTATTTAATATGAAAATAGGATTTATTGCTTAACTAATTTTGATGGAATCTATATTATGTCAAGGAATATTCATATCCAAATATCCTTAAGATGGTGGGTGGGTTTGCCATTGAATCTTCTACTGCTTTTTTGTTTCATGTTATCATATTTGTGAACCTCGGAAGTGGTTTTTAGTTATACAAACAATTTTCCAGAACTTGCACCAAATACTCACCTTGCACTTTTTACAGTTGTTTCGTGATTTAAAGATGTTTTGCTGTTGCGGGTCTTGTTGAGATTTTCCGTTTTTTTATTCTTTAATTAATTTTGAACCACATAAGCAATCACTGTTGACCTTGGCCATTAGCATGTTCTGGACGGTCACTTTCAGAAACCACTTTGCCGGGCTGCTCTTGCGTCAGGTGGGTTTTATACATTCGGTGGGCCCGCAATTCTGACAGCGTCGACGTCGACAGCGCATTAATTGCAACGTGCTGCGACGTTGAAAACATAAACGGACAGTGAAAAGTGGGCGGATGGAAAGTTTCTCGGTGACTCGACTCATTGACAAATAGACGATTGCACGCAACCGGAGCAAAAGTGCTCAAATATCAGCACAAAAAAATAAAAATAAAATCCGCGTGTTTGCCACAGGCCATAAGCAAGGCAAAATTGCTGCGATCTGCGCCCACAGGAGCTGTCGAACAATTCAAATCATAGGAGTTCAATAATCATGTATGTATGTGGTATGTAACTGTCATATGTCATCATATATATAACATCTAACCCAAAATTATATGTACTTTAGTAATGTTGTTGGACATCGAGAGCTGGAAAATCGATCGATATGTGCAAATCGATAAAACGCATTTTGCAAAATTTGAATAGACTTCTGGTAACCGTCTTTATAGATCGATAAAAATTGGATAACCAAGACCACTGCTGCACCCGAAATCCCCAAAATGTATACTAATGTAATTGTAGGTCGACATGGATCCTAAATTTGAATAGTGAGGCATACATGCCGAATCAAACTAAGCTCTCAACATAATGAATGTAAGTAGAGCTCGTGTCTCAGCTGGAATGCTTTGAAAGTATTTCCCAATTAAAGAACAATAACAATTAGTGCAAGTGCAGCAGTAAACAGACTAATTTAAACATTCAAAACTCAAACCGTAAAAGTATGGATTTAAGCTGACCTCGTCAAGACGTCCGCTTTGGTTAGCTTTTAAAATTACCTCCAAATGACAAAACGTACCCATGCCTCGTGCTCTGACTGCGACTGCCAATTGCTCAATTTAGACGCCGGCAGTGCTGAGCAGAGGTTTTTGATTTTACATACATTTGATTAAAAGGGCTGCAAAAAACTTGTTGAAATTTAAATGGGTATATTTTTTTTTACTTTTTAACAGACTTGTATACACTCTAAAATTTAAATATAAATAGATAGGGTGTTAGGTAGAAAACGGTTGCTAATTTAACATTTTGAGCAATTGCGGTTTACGACATTGTGTACGTTTGAAGCAAATTTTATCCATATTTTTCTGTCGTCCAATTCTCTGCGAGCCGGTTTACGTTTTTGTCTTGTAAATGCGGGAATGACTCTACTCGCATAAGTACCTCTGGTGGGCTAAAAGATCTTGGTCAATAACATGGCAATGCGCAAGTCGATTCATGTCCTGGATACTGGAAACCCAATTTTCAATTTGACGAAACTTCGGCTGACGGTAACAGTATTCTAGCATCTTAGTAAGCGGAGAGATATCTTGTCGAAATTACTGTTAGGGTAATTCTTCTACTGTACCGTCCCGTTATAACTTAACAAGTCTCCAAGCTCGCTTTCTGGTACCTCGTCATTAAGTTGCCGGTAAAGGTTTAGGTGTAACATTCCTAATTAAAGCGCATTCGGCTCTGAACATCCGACCCCTAAGAGCTGTTGTCGATCCTCGCGTGGCCTCCCTGCATAGAAAGATAACCATGTGATTATAACGTAACTGTACAACGACCAGAAATGTTCGGTCGCCATCATAGGGAACTAGGTTACGGACGAGCTCCAATTAGACGCAACAGTGAAAGAGACGTCAAAAAGCGAGCAGTGGAAGGAAGTCACCCACAAAGAGAAGGCCAGAAAGCCCAACAAACGAGTAGCTCGCATTGGGGAATCGAATCCAGGGATCTGGATGAAAGCCAGATGAGATGCGTCAGTTCAAGACGCCGTTAACGCATAAGCTTCACTAGGTGGAAGCAAAGCGACAAATACCAGAGTCTGACTGGACTTCACATTCAGTGATCACCAAGCAATTCACTTTGAAATCAATGGGAGAATGTAAAGACGGCCGCAACCCAAAACAACCGGTGGAAAGGAAACTGTCTAAATGGCGATACTTTCACCGACTCTATACGTCACGCCCAGTCAAGAGACAACGGTCAATCAGCCGATAGCATGGTGATGAGACTAAAATTCGTAACGGATGCTTGCGACCTTTCTATACCTAAGAGAAAGCCAAACAGACGTACAACACGCTGCTGGATAAGCCAATTAAGGAAGGCCAGAATGCGCTCTCAACGTGTCCGGGGCCGCCCATATCTTATCAGTAGGCTGGAGGACTTTAGAAGAGACAAGCGAGACCTCAAGCAAATCTAGCTCTTTTCGGGCAATCCCAGACGAGGTTGTCACAAAGCACTCTACCATTGCCCGAAGTTTAGGGGCTACTACTTTAGTGCCCCAACAGAGACTTTTGTCCAGCACATGATGGGTATCCCTAACACTGAAGAGAAATCCATGATTCGCCATGGGCATTCAGGAGAATTTGAGCAAATGCGAAACTGAGCGGCGAGTAACGGAGAGTGCCCTATTATGTAAGCCAACCCCGTAAAGTAATACCTATTGATGATCTCTCGGGGATTGGGTGTGTGTATGCGCCAACGTCAGTTACGTGTGCATGCAGTGGCCTTCTGTACAATTTTCGGTATAAGCATGGATATAGCGAAAATTGTACAGTTTTGGAATAAGTCTGAATTTATTTATTGCAACACTGTTAGTTATATATTTGATTATTTAAATTAATAATTTAATTTATACTTGCGATCAGTGGAAGTTTTAATTTTGAGATATTTACAGGATTTAGATATATGTTGATTAATATAATGAAACAAAGTCTATATATTTATTAAATCAAATGTTATTTTAATTTAAGAAATTGATTCTTCTGTACATTTGTACTACATTTATTCATATACATGAATACTTCTTTTCACAGGACCCCAATATCAGAAGCTATCTGCGCTCTCGAGATGATAGCAGCCAAAAGGACGGCCTGTCGAATGCACCGTCTATTGCACAGATTAACGGCTACTTGTTAGATAGCGATTGTGATGATTTTTTGCCAAAGGCTGTACAAAGCCTTACAAGTGAGGAGCAGGACGTACTGCGTCGACTTCTCGTTTTGGACCCACGTCAGCGCATACGAAGCGTAATGGCATTACAGCGCATTGCGATTTTCAAGGGATACAAATTGGAAACGAAACGGCTGATGAGTGTACGCAGAAGAATATACATTTTATATACATTTTTCATTTTTATTTTCATTTTTTTTAGATTTCTCCATTAGACATCATTATGAAAGATGGCATTCATATATATGAAGGCAGCCAGTATGAACAATATTACAGAGATCTGGCGGACAAGCCGTTTTCCAACTTCTCGGACTTTGCTTCGTAAGAATAAAATATAATTTGTGTGGAAATTTCGTCTAATCTTTGTGGTATTAAGCTTATCCAATTATTAAATGGAATTAAATTCCAAAAATGTTTTCAAATTTGTATCTGTGGGAAATAATTAATTAGAAACCATACTTTTCGGTGTTTAGGTAAATATGTAAAAAAATATAACAGCGAAATAATTTTCCATTTTAGATGTGGCCGCTCCCAAATTGATTTGCACAGAGCGATACCAAGCATCTATTACCACTCTTAATGAAGCTCCGTAATGTTTAACGGTGCCTAAAAAGTCAGCTTCACTTCATCAACAGCGATTTTCCTAAATCATTTGGTGGTACTTAATATATTGAATTTTTTTCTTTTGATTTTTTGATCCATATATGACATTCACTACGACAAATCCATGTTGTAGCGGAGCTTACACAGGAATACGAATCGAGAATTATTTTCTTTGTTTCTAATTTACATCAATTCATTGCTTATTATTTGTTTGAATATGATTTTTGGTTTCATTTATTTACTCAAAGACTAATTCCCCATATTTGGAATGTGGTTACACTTTTTCGCGTTTCTATTTTTTGACTTATTTTTACTGTGCCCCAGCAATTCATCTTGCGGAATGTATGGGAATCTTACGAAGATGCGAAACGCAGTTCACACACTGAACATTTCGCATCTTGCATCTTTCAGCAGTTCGTTGTATAGAAAATTGTAACTCAAAATGAAAAACCAATGGATTAAAACCCGATATTAACGACGAATAAGAAGTTGCTATTTTTTATGCTTTGAAATGTTTTGCAAGATCTGATTGTGGATTTGGACAAGTATATGTAAATCGAAACAGTGAATTCAAGAACATTTATAAGAAGAGGGGTTTTTGCGGTTCTCCTGAGTTTCCCCAATTCTTGCAGCAATTGTTGTACCATTTGAACTTTAATTACTCAAAATTTATTATACTATTTGATTAACTTCTTTTCATTTTAAATGTTTATATGAATTGCTCCCCCTTTAATTTTATATAATGTAAAATAAATCATTTATTATTTTTTTCCAATTTCTAATTTGACTTCAATTGTAACTTTTTCTTCTTTTTAATCTCTTTTTCAAAATCAAAAAGGTTCTCTAACTTCGATCAACAGGTCCTAAAGTCAGATTTGCATAAGTCGTGCATAATTAAGTATTTATAAAACGCGACGTAATGATAGAATAAAAGATTTGTATATAGGTTTATTTCTTTTATTAATTATAGGTATGGCAACATGATGTTTTGAAAGATCACAAATAATCAAGCCTATTATTGTATATTCGTTGCCATTTTTTGACTGGAGTAATGGACCAATTGTGTCAATTAAAACTTAAATATAAAAAAGAACTTATTGGTGTTTGGTAATGACTTAAGGGGCTTACTATGTATTACTAGAAATCTGAAATGCGCATATCTCCACCATTTCTAAGCCAGAGTCGCCATCCTCTAAATGTGATTTATCCCCCGCAATTTTAGAGCTACATTTAGCAAACTTGGAAGGAAGATTACAAGGAACCTTCTCTAATATTTTATTCAGATACGCCCACGTCCTCAAAATTCACAAATATATAGGCTATATTTACCGCAATACTGGCAACTGGGAGGATAAATTAATAAGTTCGGTATTTCTTGGCTAAACCCTCCCTTATCTGTGGCTTTTGTTGTCAGATGGTATGACTTATTGGTGTCAGAGTATTTCGCTGTCAGTTACGTTGGTTAGTAATAAATGTGTGGTATTTCAATTACAGATCAGTGAGTTTCTTGGTGAACAAGGTGGATTCATCATCGGCAGTAGATCGTCGTGATTTTTAGATAAGGTCAACGCACGCATGATTGCATTGTAATCGGTGGGAAGTTCGCAGGAAACTCCCGTGGCATGGCACAAGTACAGTACCAATACATACAAATTGGAAATTAAGATAGTTTACGGCAATTTAAAAATTGAATGCAAACATCTAACAAAAAAAAAAGTTATACACAAAAAGAAAAAAACAAGAAAGACCGGTCACCCGAAGCCCGCAGAAGATTACATACCCTCTTGGGTATGCTTATATATACATTTTTGATCTCACTTTGAAATATTATATTTGTGTACGTTTTAAACAAATTTTAATTGTAGGTTTTCTGTTTCACGTATTACGGAATTGCTTTGTAACAAATATTTAAAAAAAAAATATATTTATAAAATATATAATATATTTTCAAAAAATTTCGTTTTACGCAAATATTTTTCTTATGGTCTGTATTTGAACTGAATATTCAACATTTATGTAGTTAAATTGAAACAGAAAGAGGGATATCTGCGCAGGTTCCGTTTGATATATATATATATATATATATATATATATATATATATATAATTCATGGCTTTGCTAGACAAATTTAGGCCTGTCATGTATATTATAATACACAAAGAGTCAACTGAATTCATTTTTTACGGGAACCACAGTTGAGTTAATGCGATTGTTTATTGGTTTATAGAACCATATTTATATGTTAAATACACAGTTTAGACTTGGACACGGGTACCACGCAGTTATATATTGCTGGGGGCTGATCCGCGACAGGCGAGATTCTGGTTTCAAAAGAGGCTAAGCTTACTGCCAATGGTGGTGGTATAAGGAATTGAATTACATGAAACGGATTAAGCTCTCCTATGTACATTTTCTTTTTATAACCCTAGTTTATCCTTTTCTTTGTCAGGACGACGATCACAAATGGTATTGTGTTGCCCTTGGCAGGTTGTCGTATTTAAATGACATGCAGGGACCATAAATAATGATTATTTTTAACATTTTTTCAAAACTTTATTTAATTATCCACTTACATTAGCCGCACAAATAAAACAATTATACCAGTAGTTGTCTATTTGGATAGTCTTTGCGTATCCACATTGATTTTTGATTTTTTTTTTTGATTTTCGTGCATGTTCCGCAGTGGTAATGATTACATCTTGATTTTTACAACTCAGGCATAATAGTTATTTTCTGAGTGAAGAACTGAAACTCAACTCAAACTAAAAAATAATCATTATTGTGTGAACAAATAGACCAATTTTAATAAATAAACATTTCATGTTTAATTTTGGAATATAAAATATAATGATTACGAACCCTAATCTTTTGTCGAATCTTGAAAATGTCTCTGATGCTAATTTGTTATGCAACTCTCAAAAGTACATACCCATACTTCAAATTTCAAGATTTGTATTATATGCATATCGCGATAACATATTCTTGACATCTGCGTAGTCGAACATTCATTTTCATAATACAATCGGGCTAAATTTTTTATTTTTTTTTTAATATAGGGAAAGCCGTTGCATGTCGAAGATCAGAACATTAAATAGTTTATCCGTTATATGCATATGTCTCCAAGGGCTTATTATCTGAAGATTACTGTTATTTTTAAAATTGTTTTTTTTTTTTTTTTTTTTTTTTTGTAACTATTAATAATTTTATTGTTTATAATTTTAGAAATATTATTCGTAATTCAATTTTTTTCAAGGCAATAAATAAAATACTTCGATTTACAAGCGATTTTTGTCAGTAATAATAAGTATTATGTTTTTGCGGCTAAACAAACTTTGCAACTGGCTGTATATATAAGTTGAATATGAGAAGCGATTATAAGTTTATCATATCCATACATTTACACAGAAATTATCATAACCACGTTTGAATTTATGCGAATATACCGAATTATTTAATAATTTGTATACATGCTTAATGTATTGTAATACCAAATACACTAAGTTACTTAAGTAAAATGGAGCTTATTTTTTGTTCTGCTTTTTTCCTAGAAGCTTGCCGGCCAATAATTTAAAAATATTTGGCTTTATTCATAAGTATCCCAACGTAGCGTATGTTTTCACAAAAGTGTCATCGCTGGTGCTCACGTTCCTATGGACATAGAATTGAAGCAGTTAGTGAAGCGATTTAATGTTAAATGTATACAATTAACTCACTGGTCTTCCCATGGACATACGGCATTGTGCTCATCCGTAGCTGCTTGCGTCGAGCCACTGGCCTCCTCATTTCCTTTATCTTGCTCATCAAGCGAGCTGCTTTTCTTTCCGTCAGAGTTTCGTTTCTTGCGTCGTCGATGCTGTTCATCAATACTAAGTGCTGGCGTTGGTGTTCTGACAACTGTCGATTCTTCAAAGAGTTCGTCGTCCACTGTGTCTATGTCCAGTACGGCGAGTGGAGCCATTGAGGGTGCCGGTGTTGGTGCCGGCGGTATATATTCTAGATGTCTATCCGTGTCAGTAATATCGTAATCGTAGGCAGCATCCTTACTATCGTCACCAAAATGCATTTCTTCCTGATATTCATCAGTGGTGGGTGATAGCTCGGCCTCAACACTTTCCGGCGCATGACTTTCCAATTCACTTTCGGTATTGATTTGAGTCCCTGTTAGTGTCTTGTCCTGCGACTCGCCTTGAAGCTGTTCAGTTTTTGTTAGGACAACTGCCTTCTGCGTTTCAGTGGTTGATGCACTGCCGACCAAATCGAGTTGCAGGTCATAGCTGTTGTAGGCGTGAGGCTCGATCAGCTCGATTAATACTTCTTTGACAACAAGCAAGTCAGACTCTAATTGCAGCTCCTTGCAGAGGTTAGCAGTGGGACTTTCACTGGGCAACTGAACCACGGGCGTACTTGTAGTCAATTGTTGGCTAATGCCATCTCCTTGTACAACAAGTGCACCCTCTTTTGATGGCGACGACACATTGGTGATGGGCGGCTTTATTTGTGTTGGCTCTAGCGAGACCAACAAAAGCATTTCCGATGTAGGTACCTCACTATTACGTTGAGATGGTGACACTTTGCTGGGCTCATCTTCAACCTCGGCTTCCGTATCACTGACAGCCTGTAAATTTTTAGTAACGACGGCGATGCTGCTCTCACTAACAGTACTGACAGTTTGCGCGTCCAATAGTGGGTAGCTGACGTTAACGACGGGTGAATTTGTAATCGATGGGCAATTGTTTCGACCAGTTTGATATTCCCAGGTGCTGCTAAAAAAAAAAGAGAAACGTTAATAAGAAAATAACATTTAACTGTCAATAAGAAAACATTACAAGTGTCTAGTATCTCATATATGAGATATTATATGATATGATCATAATTTCAACACGAAAAAGGCAATGTATACCCTTGCAGACCTGCTCACGTCTGAAATCTATTCTAAATTGAAAAGGAGACCGATGTTTCCTTTGATTGCGATATGAAATCAAATAAAGCAAGTGATGACGTAGTAGCTATCCCATAAGTATCAGACAATTATCGTATTATTAGCGTCCATTTCGGAACTTCAAGCACCGCAACTCCAAAATAAAATTTCAATGTGATAGGGGTTCCTTAACACAGCCAAGGCGAGAAACAAACAAAAATCTTGCTGATTAGAAAATGGGGCAGAATCAAACACGCTGCAGAAGACAAACAGCCTTCAAAAATGCCCTAAAAACAATCCATTTAAATTTGAACAAACATAGTCAGCTCAGCTCAGCCATAATATCTGAAATTTTAAAGGCAGTATCGAATTTTTGCTTAACCTTATTATAAATGTATCTAAAAAACCCTAAGACTACATTTATTTAGTTTATCGCGTTTCTTGCGTGAAGTTTCTATCTTTGATGAGTGTCGTTCCATTTCTGAGTTTTTTTTTTGGCATATCTCTAGTTGAGAAATCCATCAACGATGGTAATTCTCCTAATGAAGAACTCCGATTACTTGTCCGATTAGTTGTTCCGTTTTTGCTGATTTGTTGTTGCGGGTATTAAAATGTTGTTAGTGGTAGCTTATTGGGAGGGTGCTGCTCGTTTTAAGCAATCGATAGTCGAGCTCGGATAATCTATACATACAAAAATTGTTATAGTATAAAAATATAATATTTCCAACTCCGATACAAAATAAATGACAGATGTCAGCAGGTCAATAGGTGTTTGCAATCTTCGGTGTGCCTGAGATAGCAGTTCATACTTATTTATGTATATAGATAGAAATGATTTTATATTTTAATAACATCATATATTTTGTAAGCTATGTGATGGGATACCTGGGTGTAAATGAAACGGAGGCACGCCGTTGTTCGGTTTGGTTGGGCATTAAACTCTTCATACCCGCCGCCACTCCGCTGTCTACAGTATTTTGATGTCGCAGTAAACCTAAGTTACGTTGCATGCGCTCAGACACATCACAGACTTGGGAACAAGTGCTGTAAAAATTAGTAGATTAGGTTTTATGTTAATCCGCATTCAAACAAAGAACTTTAATCATGACGTTATTTGTATGCTGTTTTTGCTGCTGCTTACTTCGCTTATGTTTTGGGCAAAAAATCAAAATAACTGACTGCTCGTAATTTTAGTGTAGTGGCAGCTGATAACCGATAGAATGAACTATTTTGCGGAATGGTGGTGGGGCAGAATTGGGTGGATGTGAGCTCCGAAAAATGTTGCCATTAATCTACCTTTTAGATTTGGTGACGCTAGGTTTTAGATATGAGTTGGGGCGGAAGTGGTCATCGCCGGGAAATTCGGGGGCTAATCAGAATACTTTTAAAACTGGTAACTCCATATACATCTATCCTCGAAGAACATCTGAAGAAGCCTATCATTCTAGTTCAGTGACTATAGCTTTTAAATTGTGACACCGATTTCCACTATTATGTATACCAATTTTGATAAACATGATTGAGGAAATGGTCGTTTTTTGATAATTATTCTTATCGATTATTATCGGCTAAGCGATTGGATGAAGTGGCCTGTCGATATGTATGCCGAAATTAGCATCGATAATATCGTTAGGAATTTATCCATAAATTACAAATAAATACGCACGAAACTCATTTTGGCCAAAGCTGGCCTGTGTGACTCTGCATCTATTCCCTACAAGCAAAAGATCAAGAGTAAAATGTCATGATTTAATTTCTTCATGTAAATGCGAACATAGTCATTTGGTTCTATTTACCTTGCTGGGGGATGCGGCTCTACCCTGGCGTCGACAGTGCCGGTTGACAAGGGTAAAGGCAGAGCTGGAGTACAATCAGCATTAGTGACTGATGTGGCTTGTATTGTGTCCGCTGTTCCGGTATCTTGATCCCAAGGACAAATAGACAGCTTTACCTGTGCAGCAGGCAGTGCATCTGAGCCCGGCTCATCCCATGGACAGATGGCACTGCCTCTGGCAGCTGACAAGCTCTCTGTTGTAGTTCCTAATTGGGAAAACTTCATATTCGAAGATTCACTGTGTAAAAAATACAAATGATACAATAATAATAAAGACATATGTTTACAGCATGTTTATCGCTTGAAAAAATAATATAATATTTTATTTATACTTTGAAAAACTATATATATATCCTATATCTTCTATAGTTCAGCTTTGTATGATGAGTTAACTCTTTGGAAACATATTGTGTTTGCGATACGTCCGCATATGAAAGCAATTACTGCTCGAGTGATATTGTTTACGGATTATTGTGACACGAGGTCTGAGTTTGATCTCTACGTGGCATTGGCACAACATTGTTGATTGTCATCCATCCGCTCACGCTGCCACCACTTGCTGTTTGTCGCACGCGCAGAAAAAGCCAGACAATTGCTTGAAATTTGTTTGCACATTTTTAATCGTGAGCCAAGAGACATGCCAATATCACAGCAATACATTACGGGACTACACGATCTGCTATTTAGCGGAAGAAATATCCGCGTGCGGCTGCAACTAGCCAAAAGCGTGACAAGAAATGTCTGCAGCGTTGAGGAGCAAGAAGAGGCGGTTCGCTGTCTTATATTGTATGTGGACGATATTCCCGTGCTGCTGCAGAAGCATCACATCACCAAATATATCTTATTTAGACATTTGCACACACGCCTGCCGGGCGCCAAAACAAATTTCACCAAATCTGATCTGGTGATGCTCAATTATTGGGATCAGAATGGAGCAGCCAAGAGCCCGACAACTGCTGGTACTCAACTGCTGGTACTCCGCGACGAACAGCAATTTCAGTCACATGTATTTGCGGGCGAATAATCATAATTTAGCCTACGCGGATATGTGTGGCACGATGCAGCGTTGCAGCTGAAAGTGATTGGCGATTATGGGGTAAGTGTGAAGCAGTGTGTTGGCATTGTAGCGGTGCTGCCTGCACTAGTGATAGCGAAGCAAACATATGGCTAATATTTCAATCCGAATCTGTCGCATATTTAATATTTAAACTATTTATTTCCAAAAAAAATTTCTACGATTGAAAATAAATATTTAAAAAAATACCGACTGCGAAATATAAATATAAATACCAACTCGTAACAGACGAAAGTACATTTCAATTCGCATCTTCGTAAAATTCCCATACATTCCGCAAGATGAATTGCTGTGACACAGTAAAAATAAGTCAAAAAATAGAAACGCGCAAAATGTAACCACATCCCAAATATGGGAGTAAATAAATAATATAAAATAATAATATTCATACAAATAATAATCAATTTACAATTTTCCAAGTTTCAAGTCTCGATCTCTAAGTATGTCGAAAAAAGGTGCGTTAAGAACAGTCGGACAGACAGCTTGACGGGCATTGCACAAAACCATTATACTACTATACTATACTATATCTATAGTATACCTATACTATATCTATCCTATACCTATAATAACCTATAGTATACCCATACTATACCTATACTATACCTGAACTATACCTATACTATACCTATACTATACCTATACTATACCTATACTATAATTATACTATACCTATACTATACCTGAACTATACCTATACAATACTTATACTATACCTATACTATACCTACACTATAATTATACTATACCTATACTATACCTACACTATACCTATACTATACCTATACTATACCTGAACTATACCTATACAATACTTATACTATACCTATACTATACCTGAACTATTCCTATACTATACCTATACTATACCTATAGTATACCTATACTATATCTATACTTTACCTATCCTATACGTATACCATACCTATACTATACCTATACACTACCTATAGTATACCTATACACTACCTATAGTATACTTTCGGTTTCAAAGTATAAAAACAACCCTAGACGCGATTGCCAAGCTTGAGCCGATCAGGCGATATAATAAAATGCCGTTACAATTAATTTCAAAGCGTTTGTGCATATACGAGCAACTTGGGGGGTTGTGTTGCAGCGTGGCACGATTGCCTCCTCTGCAGTTTGTGCAGTGGTCAGAGCAAAGATCAAGGCAGTTGCAGATTTGGGATCTGTATCTTTATGTTAGCGCACTTAACCCAATCAAATTGAACGAATTGACATATGTCAGACTTTGATGGAGGTGCTCAGCGCTGTGGCAGTCTCATTGCCAAAGATCTGAAGGCAACTTCGGTCGTTAAAGTGGGTTTCCGATGGCATTGCATAATGTCGATAAATTTTTACGGTGGTTCCATTGATATAACTGATTTGCATAGGCGCCAGAGGGTGTTGCTAGCAGATGTCTCCAGGTCTACGAAGAACATAGATATGCCGCATTTATTTAGTTCGAACGACAAATCCATGTGCACGCAACGCTTCCGCAATCTGCACAGTCGGGGTCGAGAGAAGCGGATTCCTTTACTGACGCCCTTATCCACTCTTTCATGCAATGCAAATCAATAGAAACGATATTTAAGGAATGTCGCCAACAGAGTAGTAACAACATTTGGTGACCTCAACTTACAAATTTTCGAAGATGCATATCTCTGCAGTATCATGTTGGCTACTTTCTTTAAGTATCGTTTACAAACTAGAGTTGTCAAATTTGTAAGATAGTTTAATGGACACCTCCTCCCAAGATTAGTAGAAAATTTAATGGTCACACTCACACCGTCCTCGCAAATTGTCATCATACATTTCTTGAAATTTCCAAACTAGAGTCACCAAATTTAAAAGGCACATTCGATTATCAGAGTATTCTATAGTCGGTTACGCCTGACTACAACGTTCTCACTTAGTTTAATATTAATTATTTATTTGTGGGATAGCCAGCAAAATGCGCGTAAATATTTAAATTATTGCCATTTCTAATATACAAATCTGAATCGGACGTGATGGTTTACCCACTTTCAAATTCAAAACAACAATCATGTGAAAAAGCAGCAGGCAAAACATTGAAAACTGTCGCAACACAATTTGGGAAAATAATAATAATAAATTAATAAAAAGTTTTGATTGATTTGCACTGCGAGGTGTTGTTGGCTTCTCACTTATGACACATACGACGGGGCCCAAACACCTTACAACTTGACTTAACAGAATGGTTCAAGTATCTACGAGTAGTCAAGTTCGCAGTACGCTTTCTTCTTTTTATGGCCCATATTCAGAATCGCTCCCAACGTGTAAGCTTATATATATATATATATATAATCTCAAAACCAACTTAAAAGTGGAGGCCACATCATTTTAGCAATTACGCCTTGTCCCAGGTCAGTGACAAATAAATTGTGTAAAAATCAATAACAGTAGCTTACCTGTAGGAAATCTCGCTGAGATTATTCTGGGAGTGAGAGTGCGGGACTTTGGAACTATCCTTAGTGACACCACCAACAGCAAGCTCATGAGCTGACCCAGTGAGACTGCGATCACTTCCGCGCCGTCGTGTTATACTATTAGGTGGTGGTGCCTGGATAATGGATCCTGTGCCGCTGGCTGTGCCGGTGCTACTTGTGCCCCTTGCCGCTTCGCCTAAATTTGGCTGACTAGACAGAGCAGCAGTCATCTTCTTCTTCGCACCACTCACACCCCCAAAATTAAAGAACCGTTTCTTGTGCGAGGGCTGGATACCACTGTCAACAAGTCGTTTGTAGAAATCGGAACGTACAAAGCGCGGATAGCAATCTTTTTTTAGTAGCAGCATGTATATATGCTCTGAGGCGGAGTCAAATGTGAAGCGCGTGGGATTTTTAAGACCACGCAGAACGCTTTCCATTGTTTTCCCGTCGATGTTTATCTCACACGGCGCTCCAGGCTTAAGGAACTCTCTGAAAGCGAAAGTACAGTAAAAATATGTTTAATTTGACCGTAAATCAGGTATTCTCACTCAAATATCTCGTTGACTTTGCGCGCCACTTGCGAGTGCGCTGAGCGTCGGAGACGATTAACTGCAATCCAAAAGCGAATGTTTTCGTGCGAATACTCTTTCTCCAGAAAGTTTGTAAATTCCTGCAGGCCTGTGGGATCCGAGACGAGCTCCTCTATGGAAATGGCCCAGCGTTTCACACGCTTTTCCGTGGGTATATCCACAAAAGTGCTGTTTAGCTGCCAAAAGGCAATATCCTCAGTAACCCAAGGGTTGGAGGGCAGTGCTGGCTGCAGAAAGAAGTCATACTCGTTGAATGTCTCCGAGTAGCTGACTAGAGATTCACAAGCTTGTGACATCTTCATTCGTGTACGATTTAAGGATTTGCTCAGAAATTCCACCTCGCGTTGAATATCATCGACAGTCTTCTTTTTATTTGGCTTTTGACCCTGGCGATCCCGTGAAGGGATCGGGCACGGCTCGAGGGGTGTAAATTGACCGGGTGGTGGTCGGTGGACTCGCCAATAAGCTCGCTCTTGCGAGTCGCCAACAATCTTCTCACCCTTTTTGCGCTCCTTTGCAAGACGCACCTGCTCCTCGGCCTGCATTGAGATGAAGTCCCACTTCCCTTTTAGGTTCTTATGCAGAGAGGCCAAAGCCTCAGCCTCGTAGTCTTCCAACGCATGACGCTGCTTATTGCGAAGTGACCGCTTTGCTAAATATATTGCATACTCCACATTGTCCGGAGCTTTGTGCTGCCAGGGCCAGTAGTAGGGTGTCTGGAAGCGATAAAGAGATGAGTCGTCTTTTACAGTCAAGGTCTTTGAGTCGTTGACGGGAAAAAAGTATCCATGGAGGCATAGCTGATTTGCAATATTCAGTGCTTCCGATTCCTCTATTTGAAGGCGATCCATAAGCCACTCAATCAGATCGTACCCTGTTAAACGATATCAATTTCAGTATCTGCAGTAATCTCATTTTTGTTACTTTTAATTACCCATGAAAGCATAAGGGATGGAGGTAAGGAACATCTTTTGCTGACGCACTGGTACTCCATGCTCTTGGTCCTGCATCTCCCGCACTAGTACTTCCATCTGAAACATACAAATATCGTAATATACAATTTTTAAGTATACTTTATTTATTTGCTTTATACTGCAGGCTATAAATCGTATTCTACGGTTATTTTCATTTTTCACAAAAGCATTCGAGAATCCATCGATGTAGCGAGGTATTAAATATATCCTTCAGGGTAACCCATAAATGAACATTAGTATTCTTAGACTTTACTAAAATAGAGAACTTATGACGCCACGGGGATTCGGAACCGCGGAACCGCAAGAGTTGAGAGAGAATAGTTAAATTTCATTACATGTTTCTGCGTATTAGAAAGGATTTTTCTAAGACTTTGTTACAATTTTTTACAAATGGTTTTCTTTATACACTCCGCGAACATTGAAATGAAAGCTCCGTTAGTTTTTTTGTGAATATTTGTGGTTTTTTTTTTAGCTAGATTGGATGCGAAATTCGATTAAGGGCGGTGACATTCTAGCCTTCGGAAAAGAAAGTAGGGCGTTACAAAAGGAACCTGATTTGTAAAATTTCAGGTTCGGAGGGTTATATACATCATACATCAACATATACATATATACATCCTATGTTGGATGCAGTTTTGGTGAACTTTATGGAGCATCAACCAGACCCAAATGGGATAAGAATGTAAGACAGCAGCTTCGAAGGCTGTCGTTAAGGAATGGTCGAAAATTCTACTGAGTTCTAAAAAGTTGATGGCTCGATTTCAAATTAAATTTTTTAAACTATTATAAAAATAAAAAAAAAAGGAAAAATCGCCCTATTTTGTCGATTGTCGATTTAGCAACCTTTTTTAGACTTCAAAATTATTTTTCCAATACTTTCAAGAATAAACAATCTTTTTGGCAAAAACATTTTTCCAGAAACACCCATTCCCGTTGCCACCACACATTCGGCACCTAAAATTCGTTCCTTCAACGACTTTTTGATGGCTAATAAAAATTTTCCAGATTATCGGGAAATCAAGAGTTCCAAACAAATCTAATTTATTTATCGTTCGTAACGAATTGCAAAAAAATATATGGAAAAAAGCAAATTGCCGAAAGTTTCATCCTTTCAGACATATACATATCCTGACCACAA
This sequence comes from Drosophila nr. fundita, assembly GCA_035044245.1. Taxonomy (NCBI): domain Eukaryota; kingdom Metazoa; phylum Arthropoda; class Insecta; order Diptera; family Drosophilidae; genus Drosophila; species Drosophila nr. fundita. The sequence continues at coordinate 93,825 of JAWNMG010000145.1, forward strand.
CTACCACCGATTCTGAAAAATTCTGAAATTCTTTTAATAATAAACATATATCTTTCGTGGTCTTGGTAGTGTCACAAAGAGGTACATTCATGATTTAAATGATTTGTGGATCCTGCAAATACATATTACCACTAAGCAATCAATAAATTTTTATATTGATTGCTTTGTTAATACCAGACTGATAGAAAGTGCTGACACCGGGTATTACACGGGCGCACATGCCAACAGGGGCGGTCGTCGAGTGCAGCGGTCAGTGACACTTTCATGCGAAATACCCGATGGGTAATTCCAGCGTCTGCGCGAGGCACATACGCTCTTTTGGTCACCGGCAATGGCCAGCCGAGTGTCATTCTTGAGGTTTAATTATAATTCTCCTTATACATTGTAAGTTACTTTGAGTCCAATTGACGTAGCCGCAAGTTGTCGTTCGAGTAAATCAATATTACACACTGGTTTCATTTGTAGGGACATATCATCTTCCAACCAGATCGAAGCCACATCCTTGCTTCAAGAAAATTACTCGAATAAAAATGGTGCATTTATTTTGACTTATACCACTTAGTGGAAAACACATTGTGTTACTTGGCACCTGTTATCAGATGATATTACTTATTGGTATTCCGCAGTCGGCTATGTCTGACGTTTTTATAATCTGAAACCTACATTAAGAAAATCACCATATATACAAAAAACTATCCTTACATCCAGCAAATTATTTGAACCACTGAAAGTAACTTGCAAATTTCTGAAATAATTTTGAATATTATATAGACTTGCCCTTGAAAAACAATCTCCAATAAATGTTATTTATTTTTAGTTTTCAGAAATCTATATTTTGTATATTTAAAAAAGTTTGCGAAAAATCAGAATATTTACTCCGAGGGTTTAGAGTTTAAAATCTGTTGCTATGGAGAAATAGCTGAGTTGGAAAATTTTTTGCAAATATATATGTATATATATATATATATATATATATATATATATATAAATATTTATTAACTTACCTTATCAAATGCCATTGGACGGGAGAGCTTTTCAATGGTTTGCTGTGCAGGCTGTTGGATGTGGGTACCAGCAGATATGGGCGCATTGGATGCAGAGCCTTGGTGGTGATGGTGTTGGGAAGCATTTGATCCTACACTCACTGCCTGATGCTGGTGCAAATGGTGGTGGTGCTGCGGATGATGATGTCCCATTGAGCTGCCACTGAAGGCAGTCGCCGCCTGCGTGGTGGCATTTATTGTAGTTGCTGCGGAGGCAAGAGCAGGACTGCTTCCACTATGACCACCGGCATGGCTAGTTAATGTTGAAATAGTCCCAAGATTGTTGTTTATTTGTGTAGAAGGAATAAGCTGAGCTGTCACCTGCGGCGCAATTAGTGGTTGTAGGCTCAAAGTTGTTGGCTTGACACATTGCGGTATTTGTGCCAATTGTTCATGTGACAGCGGCTGTGATTGTGAATGATGCGGTGTGGCCGACGTTGACGGTGTTGCATTCACCACAATGCGAAGAGCCAACTGCTGATCTCGATCTGGTGGCAGTCCGCCAGGCGGCTCCATGACTACGTCGCTAGTCTACAGATGAGTCGTCGCAGATTTTACCGCAAGAGCCTTTCCTTTGACTGAGCTATTGTCACCACGATATAATTGATGTTGTTGCTTCCTGGCTTATAATCAGTGCTGTTTAATTAGATGCTCGGTGCATCTACCCGAATGCCATCACATCCTGGTGTATGCAAATCTTTGCTGCAAATCGGAGAACAAATATCTTAAATACCATAAATATAAAGTAACAGAAATGTTACGTTCAAAAACCGAATCGATATCCCAAACTAGTCTCTTAGTTTTTAAAATTATATGCAGATCTTTGAAGAAAATCTACCGACCAAATATCAACACTCAACTATACAAATTTGACATATTCACATTAAAATTGTCTTCCTTCTGTTTTGATTATAAAATATTCTTATTGTAAAAGTTAACTTCCTTCATGAAGAAAAACAAAGTCCGAACGTTGCAGTTGAAACCGACTCTGATAACCAGTGTTATGCCGATTTATGGAAATTTGAAACTAACCAAATTTGATGACCTTTAAAGTTAGCAGAGATATGTGGTTCGCATCGATTTTCTAGCCACCCAGCAGCACCAAAATGATAACATTGTCTGAACCGTTCGCATACGAGTAAGGTTGCCGAGGAAAATTACGCTCACACGAACAAACAGACAAACGGACTATATGACGGGCTTTGCACGAAACCGTTATACTCTTATGCCTTGGGTATCAGAGTACATACTGACTCTACTTTAAGGTTCGCACACTTCCATATTCATGGATTTGCATTGTCATTTAAAACTTCCTGCTCAACACGAAAATATTTAGCTATGGGCAGTGGGACGTAATTAAAGAAAAGTTTTCTAGAAATCGAACTTCAAAATTAGGCTTTGTTTTTCGGGGTATTAGGATTATTCGAATATACACTCTGCGGAATTAGATAAAAGGCACTAGATTTGTTCCTTATAAAATTGGAAATAGAGTTTGTTTTTAAATTTTTTCTTATTCTACTAAATGAAGCTGTTTTAAATACACGTTGAACAAAAAAAATTAATTTCTAAAATTAAGGTGCGAAATTCGATAAGGGCAAAGCTAATAAAATTAATATAATATGTAGAAATTACATGAAAGTAACAAATTAATAATGTGTTCATCCTCCAGATTTGCATGTAACTAAAAAAAAATTCGATTTGACATCAATTCAACATTTTTTTAGAACTCAGATAGTGGAATTTTGGGCCTGTCTCAAACTGTCGATTACCCACATAAACTCAACCGATCAGGTGTCCCCACATATTCTCTATGGGATTCTGATCGGGTGATCTGGAATTTTAGATGCCGTAGCATTTTTATCCAGCCCAGTCCGATAGATTGTAAGTTTTTGGATGTGTGATAATTTTTTGGCTATTGGTTCTTACGCATTGTTTGTTGTAGATTTCTTCTAATTTTAGCACCAATTGTTGATGCCGATCGACGTAATTAGTTGATATCTGCCAGTTCTATATAACGCCCTACTTCATTTTCCGAAGGCTAGAAGCCTTAAATCAACAATCACAACCAAAATAGCTCAAAAAACACAAATATGCAAAAATAAAAAATAAAATAAAAAATAACGGAACTTTCATTCCAATGCATCATAACAGTGTAAGAAGAAGCGCCGTTATAAAACGCGTAAACAAGCTCCCGTTAGGCTTGGTACCGTTTTTAGCACCGTAAACACGAGTGCCATTGCATGGAACAGATGTTTTTCTAAAACTGGTCTGTTACTTTCTCTCAGCAGTAACGGTTGACGCCCTAAGATGAGTTGACTTTCAATAAATACACGTTTAATGTGTCTGGCTCAATATTGATTATCTCTCCTACATTGAAATAGGTGTTTTTAACGGTCGCAGGCTATGCTGCTGATGTCAGTGTTGTCTGAATAACGGCGCCGTTGTAAGACAGGAAGTTCGTTTCAAACTGTTGGCAAATGAGTTTCCGATTGTGCAGGAGGTTTCCTGCTACCGTACCCGTTAACGGCTGTGTTGTACTCGTCTCTCTTGAATTATCTGTTGGTTATTCTGCAATTCACTTGCACAGGTGGACTAAGTTTATTAATTCCTTACAATCTCGACTTTTGTTTTATTAACAATATCAAATAAATAAATGCAAATTTACTGGGTATATATACAATCTATTTTTATATCTACAGTTTAATATTGAATATCAAAATAAACTTCGAAATTTATCGACCTCCTTACCGATGTTTTGTGGAGAAGTTAAGAATTTTTGAAAAATAAACGAAATAATTTTTATTTAGGATACACCTAAGGGATTGTGGTACAGCAATTCTAGCTCAAAAATAATATCACATTTTGTTAAGTACATTATTTACAGAATATCAGAATATCCATAGATGGGGTTAATTAAATTTGATTTTTTTCCAAAAAAAATCTGCTAATGATTTCCAGCTTTTAAACTTTGACTAGCAACATTCGATAAAAAGTGCATTCAACTTTTAGCATAACTAAAGGGATTTCAGCTGCAACATTTTGCTAGACTATGCGTTTTGAAGCGTTCAACAAATTTGCATCAAAAAGTGCATTTTCAAAAAAAGGCACATTCGATCATTTCACACAAAAGGGTATATACTGAGATTTTTATCTTTGAAAAAAGCTAAGATATTTGGTAATTTCTTGTAAATTATTTTAAATATTCCCATCGATACCAGTCTCCGTTTCCACAATATCGGTTCATCAATCCGAAATAATAATAAATAATTTGCGCGTTCACTAATTGGATGTGTGAGTTTTTAGTTTAAACTGATTAAACTGAATCAAATATATGCATATGCATATATGTATATATAGATACTACATATTATTAGAGGTCACCTCCAAAATACCTCAAGGAAATCACTTTGGTCTTTTATATTAACGTTGTTCATAATTGAGCTTCCGCTGTGTGCAGATTTTTGCTGATAGTGTTGTCTTTTCATGTCGACGACTAAATCCTTTTCTGATCAAAGCTTACAAGGTGATCTTGACATGGTGTCAAGTGAATCTAATACATCTTAATTGTATGAAACTTAATGTCTTTTTTAGGCCGAACATCCTTTTCAATAAATATTTTCTTGATGTCAAACAACTTGATTACATAAAATATGTTTATTCTTTATTATCATAAACTATTCTTTTAGATCGTAAACTTAAGCTTGACAAGCATATTTTTTCTAACATTTGAATTTGACGAGCCCTACATTAATAAAATTCCTTATATTACACTTGTGCGTCATATTCTTCAATATGGTTCTTGTATAGATTTCAAATTTACAATATTCATCATGATAAAATAGAATGTGCACAAAACCATTTCTGTTTTTTGTCCTTCGGGGCCTTAACTGGAAGACTATAAATTACCTACTTATCTTAGTAGATTTTTATCAATAAATCTACCTTCCCTTTCTGTACGTCTAATCTTACATAAACTAATGAGTGGTGAAATTTATATATATATATTTATATATGTATATTATAGGATATTTAGGATCACCCGAAAACTGAAAAGTTGCATGTTGTCATACACAGACTGCACAATGTCAGAGTTGCATAGTGGTGCTATATATATATATATATATATATATATATACATATATACCATCGAAATCTTTGCCTTTAGTCTGTATTTTTGTTTGTATTTTGCATAATATTTTGTTTAATAATTTATTTACTTTAATATTTTAATTACTATATTGTTACCTTGCGTATCTTGCTTGTTTTCAATTCATTTTCAGAACCATCTTTGAAAATGAGTTTAAAACTCATTGAAACAGATTGAGTGCTACAGTTCATTTCCGAACTTGTTGGCGAATTTTCAAAAATTTTGAAACAACAATTTTAATATTTTTAGTACGATACAGAATAAAAAAAATTCAGACGATCGCCTGGCAGATTTCAGCTCAGCTTATAATTCTGATCGATGATATAAATATTAAAAAAAATTAATAAATTGCATAAATTTGCTAGAAATGAACGAAATTATGACGACATAACAAAAGAGAAAGTTGTTAGACGTTATCGACTATGGAATACTCTATACCATTATAATATTAGCTGATAGCAAGTGGAAACGATGCAACTTGCGAAAAGGGTTGTCAGTAAATTACTCTTTAGTTTTTGAGGACTCTAGCTCCAAGAAAAAGTAATATATCTTCAAGTTGTGGTAAATTCAGCTCAAAAATAGTGAGTGGATCGCGGCAGCGGGATTGGGCTCGGCCATGAAATTTGGTAGATTTTGACCAATACTCTTAACACTTGTTCTGGCGAAGACATAAGCAAGTATGTACAGCTTTATATGGTATGTTTTATTTTTTCACAACAATTATTTATAAAATCTATACAATTGATTAATGTTTTGGCAAGCAGTATCATAACTATATCGAATCGGAATGAATGGTGGCTTTTATTGCCAACGGAAATCGATTTTGACGAATTTGATCTGCGTATAATATCTAAGGACTTATATTCGAAATTTGAAGTCTCTAACATGATTTCTGAGATGGCGGCATTCATAAGGCAGAAGAAACAGACAGACGGGCACGGTTATAGCACGGTAGCATCGGTTGCTAAAATCTGAATATGTTTGCGGGTCTCGAGATGCCATACATTTGCACGACTTCATTGTATCCTTTTTGAGAAATTTCAATTTGTAATAAAACATCTGTTGCTTGGACAGAAAACTAATTTTAATTTTCGAAACCATAAAATCTGTCGCAAATGAGAGCACGGTTGTATTTTGAGAAATAAAACACAGCTTCGCAAAAAATATCTGTTATCCAAAAAGTCACTAACTTATCAAACTACCCCGTATGCGCTGACCTTGTCGTCAGCAAAATGAGAATAACACAGAGCAATAACAAATATTTCTCCACAATCAATACACAAACTAAAAAATTATAAATAAGAGTGCTTTCGCCAGAAAAGTCTGCTCTAAATTGTCTTCACATTGCAGCTTCGTATTAATTAATTATCAGTACTTATATTACTTACATTTGAACAACTTTATTATACGCTTTTTACCCATTTAAAATGCGTATTGGCAAGGTCATACATAGCGTGTGTTTTTGGTGAGTTGGAGAGGAGTGGAGGAGTCGAGGAGTGGAGGTTTGGTGCTCGGTGATGGGTGATGCTTAATGGAAACTTAGCATAGATGCATACATACGGTTGATCGTAGAAAGGAAATCGAAAATATAACTTAATTGCAGATGTGCTTAACCAAAAACCTTGGCAATCTATTAAATGTTCAAAAATGATGTACGAAACGCGTATATTGTGAAATACAACGAAAAAAATGCATTCACTACACGCATTCCCCCCATTTTTTTTTTTTTTGTATGATATCAAATTAATGTCTAAAATAAAAAGTTATCTTGGTAAACATTAAAGAGATATGTCAATCCACAAGGCTGTTACAAATATACATAGATACATACATATGTTCATAACTGCCAGCATACAATTTTCTACCACAAATTCAGTGCCATTGCTAGCACATCAACACATTTGGCTTTCACACAAGCAAACACTTTTCGTTACCTCTTTGCCTTGGCGTCTGGCTTCATTTGGTGTCGAAATTTCACCTTTTTCCAAATTTCACCTTCGGTTGTCTGATTTAAAGTATTTATTAAAATTAATTTTTGCCTTAAGCGTGCACTTCACATATTTTTTTTTCTTTTTAATAACAGGCAATCTGCAAATTCACAGAAAAGAAAAGTCAAATAATTTTGTGCACTTTTTATTGCGCAGTATTTTACACTGCAATTTTAGTTTAAATCATACATTTATATGTATGTTGTATGCATGTATTTACTTTGCTTATTGGAATTTTCAGATGTTTAGGAAATAAGTCAAAAATGTTTTTTTTTCTTATTTTTATGATGGTATTTCTTTTTACGCGGACAGTAAACAACGTACACAGGACAAGGACGTCCGCCGCACACAACAATCAGAGCCCGTGTCCGCAGCTAGAAAATGTGGAAAATGGATTTTTTCTGTGCTTCTGTTGCCTCAGTTGCGCAGCGCTTTTCAGAGAGTTAAAGATAGATAGAGAGGGGGAGAGAGAGCCTAGACTGCCATTGAGAGAAATGTAAGCAATTGCAGAGCGATTTTTGATATCTGAGCACCCAAACCACTGGTGGAATGTTTAAACGGCTGCTCCGCGAGGGAAACAAGAGCACGGGTGCAAACCCGAATCGGAGCACCTTCGCCAGAGAGCAGCTGCTTTAGTATGAATGAATTTTGCGTATAGCTGCTCCATTGCGCCGTCGCGTCGCAGCAACTGCACTCTCTGACTTTGTATTTCGTTTTTCGATTAGGGCGGCTGTCAGCCAATTTTCCACAGAAAAAAAAACAAAAAAAAAAAAAAAAAACCACATGATTTCAATGTTCTTGCTTCTGAATGTTTATATTCCGTGCCCATAATAGGTAAAAGGGTAATAACAAACATGTGGAAATGAATGTGAACGCATTTTATATAATGATGGCCGAGATGATATAGCCATACAGATTTTCATTTGTTGTGTTTATTTAACTTAGGAGGCACATGCAAATTTTGCAATTTTCAGAGAACCCAAAAATTCGTGAACTATTTGTCAGAGTGAGAATGATTTAAAGGCATGTACCTCCAAAATATGAGGGTGCATGGCTTGCTCTAAAAGTTGAAGCATAACAGTTTTAGTTGTAACAATTTGAATGATCTAACTAAATCAATTTTCTTGACATTATTAGTTATTTCTGATGCATTTGTGTGTAAAGAACAGTTTTTGCAAGTAAACCCGACAATTTGTCGATATTTTGAGATATCACCTAGAAGTTTAGAAAACCGACCTGAAGACTACAAACTTTTTTTTCAATTTTTTTTTGTCTTAATTATTTCTAAATAGACGAAAAATTAAAAATCTTAAAATTATGAATGTTTTTTGTTTCAATTAAAAAAAAATATATATGCAAACTGTTATTTTTGGAAGAACATAGAAGAACAAAAATTGGATTTCTGGAAAGTAATATAATGCTTCACAATATAAAACACACTGGAAATGTTTTTGGACATGTTTTTACCAGATTTTTGCAAAAATCGAAAAAAAACCCGAGTTTTTAGAAAACACAAAACACCGATTTAGAAATATTTTCTACAAATAATAAGGTTATTTACCCGTTGCAGCAAGATTAACAAACAAGATTAGCTCTTTTTATACAATGAGCCCATTAAAAATGGATAAATGGGTATAGTGAAGTTGAGCAAAATGATGGAGAGGGCAAATAGATCAACCCCATATGCTAGGTACATTCATAAGGTATTAATACATAAATCAGTAAATCAGTAAGTTCTCGTACGCAGTTTATTTGACTTGATTATAATTTTGCTTGATACATTTTCCGTTTCGCCCACATTGACAAAAATCGATTACCGATTGCAATTGCAATAAAATCCAGGTCAATAAAATGAATAATAAATCAACTCACAGTTTTTCTCTGCTCAACTAGAACAAGTCTATTAAGTAAGAATGTTAAATTGGTCAGATAATTGGAATCGTTTTTGCAAACTGGAGCACACCCATTATACAAGTAATTGTACATACCTAATGTTGATGATTATTTCAAAAGAAATGATTTTTAACGCATCTGTAAATTAATTCTTGATCAGCATTACAGGCCTTTTGTTCAATTAATTTCAATTGTTTAATAAATGTGAAATAATTATGAATATGATTGTGCAAAATTCCTCTTATTTCTGTGATATATAGAGAAAATAAATTTAGCACTTTAAAAACAATGCTGATAGATAGATAGTGAGGCAAGTGTGCCGCCACAGAAGAATATTACCATGATTATAAACCATTGCAAATTTTGCTTATAACAATTTACTCTTCTACCATTGGTATCAGATCATGCGAACAGGACGACCAAAACTTCAAAATTTACCAAACTCTACAAGATAAAGCAGACAAATATATGTTTAGATATATTTTTTTGGGTATAAAAAGTAGAAAAATGTATAGACATTTGGAATAGTGTCAGCATGTTGTAATTGCGAGCTAGCTGGTTAAATTCAACTTTTTTTTTGAGGGAAATCTCGTGAGCGAAGTCGCATCTTTGTATGCTTATTTCCAAATGATAAAACTGAGAGACCAAAGCATTAGAAAAAGTACACACATACATGTATGTAGGATACGAGTATGTATGATAGATACGCGGGTCCGCATTGCGCATGCTCTTCTCAAAATTGCTCCTGGCAGCAGTAGCTGATGGAGTCAGTTCAGTTTACATTTTTGTTCATAGAGTGTGGCTTGTAACTCAAATCAGTTCAAATAAACTATATAAATCACAAAAAAAAAAAAGAAAAAAAAAAAATACATTTAAGCAGTATGCAACAAATGCAATATAATCGGTACAAAATTGTTACACAATCGCATAAGGAAAAATCACAAATGCACAATTGTATGTATATACGTGGTAAAAATATAACCGGCGCAAGTGCGGCAAAGATTTACTAATACATGCTAAACACTCATAATATATTCTCATATATTTCAATTCACTTTAAGCTAAAGTGGCAACAAAAAAATCTTTTTTTTAACATGGCGCCGGAGCACACATTTCTGGGAACTTGGGAGGTACATTTTTTCCGATAAATTATTTATTTGTATAGACATTAATTTCTTTTCTTTATTTATATTATCCATATAGATAGTTGCCTGCACATTCGAGGGTAAGCGCGAGTTATCCGGACTAGAGGGGTGAGTCTATGCGTGGTTTTAAAGTAAATGAGCAGAAAATAATTTTGTATATAGCATTAAATTTCGCCTAGATGATACAAATGACATTACCTGGTACAATGATCTTGTCAGCCCTCTTCCTGAAATAAAAGACTGCGGCATTTGCTGTGATTCAGCAAGTGTGTTATTTAGTTGTGAGACGTTTGATGTGTACGAAGTCAATCCCCGTCTTATATTTGGCGCTTTTGCCGGACACAGCATTGAGTTTAGTGTAAGCCGTTCAGCATCTGCCTCCAACTGTAAACAAACAACAATTTTATATCTTTTGAAATTTTCTAAACTGTAGACCAGTACATTAATACCGACCGATACGCTTGTGCTTAGCTGTGAAAATTGGTATGCGGTTGAATGCAGGAGACTTCAGGAAGACCAGGCCGCTGGCCAGGAGGAGCAATTTAGCTTTGGGGAGGCTCTGCTAGATAAATATTTTAGCGATGTTATGGTGAAGAGTGCGAGTGGTTTTGAGTATGCTCTTCATGCCTCTATACTGCGGCTCAATGGATTCGACTGCAGCATGTGCACCAAAAGTGTCCTGAAATCATCGCATCCACTAACCCTAAAACCTCCACACCTATTACCCAAAGTGTCTAATTCGAATCCTGTGAGGATATCAATTGTGACCGCGGGAGCTACCGGAGGCGAGGAGCAACCAAAATTATGGCCATCTATAAGTCTATCCCCTATTTATCTGCAGCCACCCTGCGAATTGGAACTATTAACAACGACGACTGGTGGTGGCCTTGGAGCGCAGCGATTGCACCATTTGAGTAATAGTTTCAACTGCCTTAGCAATGGTAATGAACAAGATGTGACTGAAGCAGCAAGCGACCGAGGTAACGGAATACAGAATGTGGATTGTGGTGGCATGCGGCGATTTCCTCCCAACTCGCATTCAGATTCGCACCTTGAGGTGTCTCAGGTGCAATGCAAAAATATTTTTAATTTTTGCCAGGATATGATGCTGCAACCCATGTCCTGTTCCATTCCACAAAGTGGCTTGGCCACTGGTGTAGCTGTGTGCAACACTAGGCGACCACCCCTATCGCCATATCGCGCACGCAGTCCTTTACCGTTTCCCAGTTCAATGGAAACGCCGCCATCATCGCCGCTAACACCGGTCGGAGTGCTCTACAATCTACCTACATTTCTACTTACCGCCATCTTGCACTGGCTTTATACAGAGTCCTTGCTGCCAGAACTCGATGAAGATATATGTGAGAAGCTTATACATTTTGCCGAAACCCAGCCCTCTCTAATAAAGCTGGTCGAACCAACACGCAAGTACCTGAGATTACTGCAACTTAAAAAGTGTGAGTAAAACTTGAAAACCCCTCATTTGTTTCCATATACTAACAATTTATATAATATCTCAAAGTTGTCGTCAATGTCACCATGGATTTGCACAGCATTCTTAACCGCGTCATACGCCACATCGATCCTGCTAGCATTTCCCACGAGCCAGCAATGCTGTACGCAACGTTTAAGGACGGTTTGCGAGAGTGTGCCGTAGGTAAGACTATACAAGACTACATTAAATCCGCACTTGGTTACACTTAATCTTGATTTAATATTTTCTTTATTTTTGTTTCAAACGTGATATTTTGTATATTTTTCATTTATGCGCGAGATGGATTGATCGTACCTTTGCACCTTTGTACCGTCCAGAACTTGAAAATTGACTGTTTATAGATTCAACTAAAGTAACCGACCAGGACAATGTCACTATCAGCTATATATCTTTAAAATTTGGTTACTGTTTACTATAAAACTTCATTATATGTTTTGGGTCAAGCTGAATGAAGTCGGCTGATGTTGAAATATTGGATATTGATAAACTTTCTTTGATGGAGATTACCAGCAATTGACAATACCGTTCTACCGATTAACTGACACCAAGCTGTTATTTATTTATTTATTAATTTTTTTATTTTTAACAGCTAAAAGCCATTTAATTTGAACTTAATAAGCTTTTCTCTGCGCATTTTACCAATTAAAGGCTGTGCGAAGGTGCTCCAATTTTGCAACATTTTCATTAAGGACGCCACTCACCTGGCGCGTTATCAAAAGAACGAAATTGTCAAATACGTGAGGACCCGCATTCCGATATTTATATCCCAAGTCCAGCAATTACTACGCAACACTCGGGGAGTCTTTGTTGGTCTAAGCATCGATGAGAAGGAGGTTTTGGTGAACTATCTTGTACCTGAGGTAAGACTTTAATTTCCGCGCAACTCCATTTATATCTTTCTAAATCGAAATCTTTATTAGATTGAATCTACTTTATTGATTTTAACCACTGTGATAGAGGAAATAAAAAGCTCATTGGACACTATGTGCAAGGTAAGTCCACTGAATAAATGCACATCATTGATACATGTATTATTCAACTTAGTGGTTAAATTACTTAGATAATGGTTTAAGTTATGCTATGTCAGGCTAAGAAACATATGCTTGATGATATACATCAGCGATTAATGGTACTCCATCCGAGGGCTCACATCTTGGAGGTTATATTGTGTGACATTATGATATGTTTTATGCATTGAGAACATTTTAACTGCAACCCAATATATATATATATATATAAATGCCGACTAATAACAATTTCGGGACGTGGCGCTCTTCTCTTTTTAACTAGGACTTAAAGTGCACCGACTTTGATCAGTCCTTGGAGCCACAACAGACGGAAGGTGGCATTGCAATGCAGATGCAGTGTGCCAACAGGGGAATAATAGCGCCAAGCAGAGAATTATTATCACCCCACCCTCGTCGCGGCCCGCCAATTGGTTTAACACTCTACGATAACCCTTCGGAGCAGCGTTTCAGTTCCGCGGAGAACGATCTAAAGTTTGTGCTTTATATGTACGAAGTACGTAAGATGCGTGATATATATGGACGCATAACTGCAGCCCTTGAGATTATTAAGGACAAAAAGTAAGAAACACTTTATGCATAATTTATGATTAGAACTTTTGCAACTAAGCTGTGACTTCTTATTTAGAAGGGCATTCTGCGAAATGGACCTGCTCAGCAAGCGCAGTACTATCAATCAAAATCTTGAACAGCTTATTGTGGACATACCAGCATACATATTTATTATAGAGAATTTGTCGGATCGCCTGAATGACAAACTGGGCTGGAAAGAGTTCAAATTTTGCTTCAAGCTGGCCACAAGTCAAATCGTGAGTAGCTACACATTTATTTTAGCTGTATTCGCTTAGGGTTACATTTTCAATGGTATTCGATGGTTTCCTTCGCTTCTCTATTCTGGACTACTTCGTCTAAGTACTATAAACACCATGCTCATGCTGTTTTTGATCGGCTTCTAATCTATCAATCTTCCATCTTTTATTTGACAACAAATTATACCACATTTTTAAATTCTGTTTCACCGCTTACAGAATTCTCTTTCACAATCAAGTTTTATTTAAGTATTCCACAGTTATTGACCTAGATTCATTATACTTTTATGGTATACAACCGATAACCGCATCGATAAAAAAAAGCTGGGAAAACTTGGAACATCGTCGTTGATTTATTTAATTGTTTTCTCTTTGTAGAACGGCGTTATTGTAAAGTTGTTGGACCACAAATTAGCGCTTCGACATTCAATCGAACAAATATGTAAGTTGGTTCGAAAACAAGAATTTTTGAATTCAATTATCGAGCTGGGCCTCTTGGAGTCTTCAACTCAAGTGCAAAATGATTGTAAGATGGCCGACCATGAGAATAATCTGGATCTAAGTCAAACCAATACGGAAGCGACGCCTGTGAAGCACTATTATGACTACAAAAATATTAAGGTATAGATCGATATAGAGTTTATATAGGCTATCTTTTGTGATTAATTATATAATTGTTGACTGTCAAGCAGCTCAATCTAATTAGGCACTTATGCGAGCCACCCATCGCAGCCAACAGCAACTTATCTAAAAATGCGTTGCGGTTGCTTCACTCGGCACAGCTTGCGGACATGGAATTCGAGGTTCACACATATGCACCGTCCGTCCCTGCTGAGGAGGGTAGGTCCACATATACAATCGAGGCGATGAATACTGAGGCAAACCCTGGAGCACTTAAAATCCACAGCCTCAAAGCACACCGCATAATTGTGGCTTCGCGCTGCGAGTGGTTCAAAAAAGCATTGATGTCGGGAATGCAAGAGTCTATTAACAGAAAGATCATTATCACAGACACTTCACCGGTAATCTTTCGGAGGCTTCTGCTATATCTTTATGGTGCACCTATTGATCGCACCGTGGGAGCTGAACAACTTTGCGAACTAATGCTACTTGCCGATCGATACTCACTTGACAACCTAAAGGTCGCTTTTTAACCATTTTATCGAGTCGCACTTACAACTGCAACTTTTCTTTGTGTCTTTAGGAACTATGCGAAACTACTTTGAACTCACTGATTGATGAGGACTCGGTTATCTGTCTGCTGGGTATAGCTGATCGCTACGTAGCAACTTTGCTGAAGACGAACTGCCTTTCATTTCTATCTCAACACGCACATTTAACAAAATGTGAAATATTTAAGGAATTACCGCAAACATTACAGGTAAGATTTAGTTTACTTTTTAAATGTTTCATCTTCTTTAAGCTTCCATTGATTTGCAGCTGGAGGTGTTGGATTTGGTAAATTGGTATGGGCGTGTCACAGAGCCATGGAATGATAGCAGCTTCAAAGCACGCAGCAGCTCACGTTGCAGCCTCAAAAGCCCATCTAAGCCTCACTCGAGATCCCGTAAATCGTCACCCTCCAATATGTGACGAGGACAATGCGAAAACACGAATTTAAATATCATTCGATAATTGTGTACAAGTTAATAATAGTTTAAAACATTTCCGATCCCTGATAATTGTTTTCCATATAGAACTGCAGATTTCGAAAATTAACTAATATGAAAATAGAATGGACAGACATAAATGACTACATCGTTTAGCCTGTTGATGCTCATTTAGAACAAAATGGTTAGTATTAAAACATGCTTTTTAATACAAAATGGAGTGGTCCGGTTCATGCGAGTTAAACTGCGCGTTTCAAGCGACCCAAAGCGACTGCTTCGAACTACATGCAAGTAGTTGAAACAGACCATCGAAGAAGATCATGATCATATGGAACTTACAGTTATTGTTGCTCGCAGGCAACAACAGATTAAGACTACGAAACGGGAATGCAACACAGCTTCAGAATGAGACTATCAGCATCTAGATTGCAAATTTGTCACTCATGCTGTGGAGTAGGCTTTTCTGAGCATGGGGTGACTCGTGAAAGTGTGTTTAGCTATGACCGATCTTTGAGGAAGATCACCAACAATCTACCTATCAAATTGGTAATCGATATATTCACATATAATAATTCTGGTCTGAGAATAACGCAATTTTTTAATATGGAAAAGTTTTCTCTGACTATACCATGATGGGCTGAATTAAATACAATCAATTTCTCGTCTATTATGAGAAGCGTGAGAAGCATCTTTAAAAAAGGGATGCACATTGTTTTTTCTCTCAAAATTTTAATGGTGAAGCACATTGAAATAATGCTGTCGAACCAAAAATATATAAAAGAATAAAATATTGGCAAATGTCAGTTTTTTTAATGTACATATTGAAATTTATTTATTATTTCTTTTTCACTTTTCTTTTCCTTACAATGAACAAGTTTAAATGTGGGTAGAAGTGATGTTGAAGTTTAACGATTTGTTTTCATTAAATTGAATTAGTAATGTCTGTTTGCGCTGTTAGCAATAAAATCGATTGTTTGTTTCAGTAAGTAACAAAATTATTATTAACATCGTCACAAAAGAAAATGTGTCTTCCTTTGAATTGCAAAGCATACATTTTCGCCTTTCTGGAAAAAAGTTTACGTGCCACAAAACTGTCTTTATATTTTCTGAATATTCCATAAATAAAGCTTTTCAGAAAGAAATGCAGTCAAACATGGCACGCTTTTCCAGCGCATTTTGAGAGATTCTGAATTAAACTTCCGTATATTGACCGTTCAATGGGAAGCAATTCGGAAGCGATATTTTTTAATTGATAAGGATCCTGTGTCAGATCATATGCCTCAGCAAAATTCTAAGGCAGACATAAAAAATTAGTTATGTATTCGATGTTTTGTATGTTAATATGATTACCTCAGTATCCCGAAACTCACAATAAATTCGATCGAGGCTATATTGAAAATCACGAATACAGTTGTATGTATTATTCCAGGCATCTTGACAATGGCATTCGGCTTCTAAAGTGCACTGCGCTAAGTGATCAGAACGCTGCCCCGGACATTCAGAAATATAGGTTTCATCATTTCCTTCGCCCCAATATTCGATAAGCAGTATATTTTGCAGATTTCGATTCGTGTCCTGCCCCGATAACAGCTGGTTCCTAAAAGAACGGCCATCAATATAATTGGGCACCGATATTCCTGCCCACTCCAATATAGTAGGAGCAAGGTCCAGCAAGCTGACAACAATATCAGTTGAGCGACCAGCTGGCACGTCTGGTCCAAAAATAAGTAAGGGCACTTTGATATCAGTCTCGTAAGGTTGTCTTTTGTCAAATGGCTGTGCATATTGACCCAAGTGGTAACCATTATCCGAAGTGTAGATAATGTAAGTATTCTCAAGGTAGTGCGTCTCATTTAGCACAGTCAGCAAAGATTGCATCATTTCGTCAACTGACAGCAGAGTCTCCCATCGGCTCTGAAAATACTCGTCAATTGTGCGAACTGCAGCATTTGACAAATGTTTAGCCGATCTAACCAACCAATGCTTATCTGTAAGAAATCAAAGAATTAGTGCAAATATATGGAACTGTGCAGCAGGCGTACCTGTATCAGGTGTGTTAAAGCTCGGCGTGCGCAATGCATGCACTTGGGAAAAGAAACCCTTGTGACGCGGCGCAGGTGTAAAGGGTGCGTGGGCGGCTGGTGGCGAAATCATTGCAAAAAATGGCTGTTGATACTGTTTGCTCGCCATATTACGAATGAAGCCTACTGCTCTATCCTTTAACAGGTCCGTCAAATATGTATCCGTATAGCTAACATTTTGTTTATTTTCGCGCATTGTATAATTATAGTATCGCGAATTACCGTGCAGGCCATAAAACTCATTCCAGCCGGACGGAACTTGTGCGCCCTTAAACTGGTTTAAGTACTTGCCAGCAAAAAATGTGCGATAGCCATGGTTTTTCAATAGCACAGGCAGGGCGCGTGGCTCGGATTTATCCCGCCAGAGATGTCCGTTGCAGCCACCTGTGATCGAATTGTTGTAGGTGTTGTGGTTGTGCGCATACTGTCCAGTTAAAAGGCTTGCTCGCGCCGGACAGCAAATAGGCGTGTTTGTGAATGCATTCGTAAACTGTGCTCCCATCTTGGTAAACCATTGGCTGGTTTTTTCGAGGGGATACATACCATGTAACACTACATCCTGATCATCAGTTAGTAGTAAAATAACATTTGGCTTCGCCACTTGTTGCATGCTACTAAAAGCATAATCGACATACAGCATAAAACTGAGTGTGGCAAGGGCATGAACCTGTGTTAAGGATAAAATATGAAACTGGCAAAGATCTAGTTCTCCGCGTTAGCTGAGCAACGATGATAAACTTAAAAATAAACAATTAACCATGCACTAGTCGAGCGAGCTAAGACTAAGAGATCCATTTAAAAACAGTTTTCAAATATATTTCCAACATCCTAAAAAATATGATTGTTATCAGAAATCGATTTGCAAAACGCTCAAATAAAATAAATTTGATCTGCGCGCGATATCTGGGAACTTTTATTCTAAACTATAGTCGCTCAGACTCGTTTGTACCATTTTTAATGAGTTCAGTATATTTAAATTGCATTTCAAAAATAATTGGCCACTTTTTTTTTGCATCTTGATGTACGTTTTAGTAACTCAAATTTTATGATATTAATCATTTACTATATCCTTGTAGAATGTATTCCGTAGTGTATACATATTTTTGATCAACATCACTATCAGATTCTTTCTGCCGGAAACAAAATAATATCTCGCAATACGGGCTAAAATTTAGATGTCGGCAGTTTCACTTATAAGGTTCTGTAATTTTCTGTGTGCATAAAATACGTATTCCTTTTTTAATGTACTATCTAATTTATAATTGTTAATTTCTATAATTATTGATTCCCATATTTTTTAAATTATTAGCATTTCAAGGCAATAAAAAAGACTTTTTGGAATTATTCACAATTTGGCAGAGCAGGGAAATTAAGATAGCAGCTTTCAAATTACAATTTTATGTGCCATCTTATATAAAAAACATTTATTTTCTGCGTTTTTGATTAAGAATATTCACAGAATCATTTCCATTTATTCAGAACTAATGTATTGTTTATAGTGCTGGAAGAAGCATCTTAATAACATCGATATATCGATGTTTTGCAATTCATTTCCCATGTGTTCTAATCACTATTGCGGAAATATCTTGCTGCGTCAAACGCTGAAAATGCATTTCGAATAATAAAATAAATAAAAATGAAAGAACAAATGGATATTTAAAAAAGATTTGGATGACAGAGGTAATAATAATCCTGCAATACATTATGCTAGATTCACGCAGATCGAAAAATCAGTATCCATTTTTGCATCAGCAGCAGATGTTCCTTATCATTTTGTTCCACTCGGTATGTCAGGATTTTTTTCTAGTAATATCAGTCCACCACTAATAAATGCGAAAATGTAAATAAACCCAGTGTAAAGAATTGCAGTTACGGCAAAAAAATGGCTAGCAATCAATTTTAAATACTATTTTACAGATAATTATTTAATCAGGTTTGCGAAAAACGAAAGTAATAAGCAAAGTTGCCTTATATCTACATCTTGCGCTACGAATGGGAATTTTTCAAAGATGTGAAACGCTCTTCCCATGGACAACATCAACATCCGTATCTATATATTAAATGCTCTGCACAGTTTTGAAAGAGATGCTTGTCGAGGAAGATAGACGAAATGTCTCCAAGAGATATGCAGAGTAAATGTGCATCTGTTGGCAACTGTGTGCGAACAGCAATGAGTTGTGGAAAATGCATTTGACCATCGTTGCATTGGGCTACATCTCAATTCAAATTAATCACATTTTAAGATATTAATGGGTTTTATTTACAACGGTTGGTTATAAATTTGTCTGCATCTCAGGCAATGGCTAAAGCAACCTTGTTTGAAAATCTTTCCCGCTGGTTGAAATTCCTCATTGTGTATCAAAGTGACTCCTTGTTGCGTTATATTCTATTAATTTAAGTTACATGTAATTAAATATAATAGTCATGCAAATAAGATTTTGTTTTAATTTTTCTTGATGGTTGACCCCGCAATTTGTTGCTCGATGCTCTGCCTATAATATCCTGGATATACCTATAGCCATACAATATATAGTAAATGCGTAAATTCTTACAAGCATTTCCTATCTGTAAGATTATTGTATGAATTAAATTGCTTAACCTTACTGGTGGTTGAAAAAAAAAGAGAGCACAAATCTTGGAGATGGATTGCTGAATTTTGTGGATGGCAATATTTTGGAACCGTTGAATGTAATTTTGTTGTTTATCTAATCAACTTTAAAATGAATCGACTACTGAAAAGAATTGTGGCCGAATTTGGTGATTCTATCTTAAGAAGAAAATATTACACAGAATTAAATTTAAAAAAATGCTTTGTTTTATCAAGTTAAAATATTTGTTTTTTTGCATTCTGTTCCTGGTTGATTTATCATCTTCAAAAAAAAGTTTGGAATGCCGAAGATTACATAACCTTTTTTAAATCTAGTGACATTTACATTTTAGTTCTAAGATCGAAATTTTACTAAAAATATATATTATTATTTAATTGTTTCTTATTATTCCGAATTTGTGGAGTTATATCATATGCTAAATGGTGACACGTCTATCTATTGATGCGTCCATCTCGATCACATAATTTTACATTTCGGCTGATTGTCACTAGGACAGATATATATAATATATCTAATCTGACCAGGTCGGACGTAGTATCCTGAGTAAATAGTGTGACGAATATTGCACGAAACCAATTGTCTTTATAAAAACGAATTTTCAGATCCCATTATGTTGGCCACGTTCATCGACTGTGTGACAACTCGATATCCTTGCAGCCCCTTGTAACAGAGTTGGTAAAGTTCAGTTATAATTAACCACTCTAAATAAACGATCATAAAAAAAAAACAAAAATCCAATCAAAGGATTGTATAATATAAGTAGTTGTATATTATATGTAGAAATATATATTTCAAATTTAAATAAACAAGTTCTACTAAAATTGCAATGTATCAATGGATCTGATCTAAGTTCGCTAGAAAATCCATAAGCGCAGATAAATGAAAACCATATTTGACTGTTAAATCTCAAATCTAGAGCAACCAAATTAGGATGGAAGTAAGTTATTGTCAACGGGTTTTTACAGTTTTACAACATTTGTGTGAATAATCAAACATTTTTTTATTTTAAAAAGTCTAATTTTTTCAGTTAATTATTTATTTTCATTTTTACACATCATATACATGTTCTTATAAGCATTATTTCGCAGGCAACATTTTATTACATTTTAGCAACTGTTTTAAGGCCCAGGATTTTAAAGCATGTTCGCAATAGGGCAGCTGTTGCCTCGCATATCAAAATTCTGCTATGATTAATTTTGATTATCTTGCCGTCCTTATTCTTTTCGATGCAATAGCAACTGTCATAGAACTCTGTAAATGCAGAACAGACCTCAAAACAAAACTCACAAAGAAAGTGAAGAAATAGCCCATTTGAACATTTAATTAATAAATCATGAAATTTGAGCAGTGTTTTTGCAAGTTTCCACTCTTTTTCATGATCCAGTTCCAAGTTATATTTGTCTAATATGGCAGCCAGATTACTAAAGTCCTCGCCAGAATTGCGAGCAATAGAGCAAATGCGAGTATATGTATATAGCAAATATACCGCAGTATTTCCACGATCATCGAGCATTTTATCGAAAGAAAATACATAGTCGCTAATACGGTTGTGACACAAATCGGTATACTTAATACAACCGTATGCAACTGCTTCTTGAGCTTCGACTAATTCTGTAGGTGTCAATATTTGGTCCCGACCTCTTTCCCGTAACTGGTTTAAGGAATATTTCATGCCCTCATCAAGCAAATCGGACAGTTTAACAGAATCACCCGAACGCGTCTTAAACTTTTTGCCATCCTCACCAAGAACTACGCCAAACTGCACATGATCGACGCGATGAACATTTGGATTTAAAATCCCACAACGCTCTGCGGCTTTAAAAATTGAATTCAAATGTGTGCTTTGTCCAGAATCCACGACATAAATAATCCAAGTAGCAAGGTCTTCTTCAATTCGATACTTGATGGCTGCCATATCAGAAGTATCGTATGTAAAACCAGCATCCGACTTTACAACTGTCAATGGTATTCCACTCTTACTATCATCGGTCCACATAATTTCACGGCCTTCATCTAGTTCGAGAAAGTTTTTGCTTCGTAGAAGCTGAACAATTGCCAACATGCGTGACTGATAAAATGATTCGCCACGTTCTGTGATTGTCACATCCAGGCGATCATAAATATTCTGAAATTCCTTTCGCGATACATCACAAATAAGTTGCCAAGCCTTAGTTGATTTTGGATCACCGCTTTGTAATTGTCATCATCATCGAAACTGAAAAAGAAGATTGCAACTATCACATTTAAAAAGCATAAACACGATAAACACGAGTCTTGAAAAATGGGAAGCACATGTCAGAAGCAGAAACCTTCACTTTTTATAACTCACCGCTTTTTAGATTCCTTGTAGAACTCCTGA
This sequence comes from Drosophila nr. fundita, assembly GCA_035044245.1. Taxonomy (NCBI): domain Eukaryota; kingdom Metazoa; phylum Arthropoda; class Insecta; order Diptera; family Drosophilidae; genus Drosophila; species Drosophila nr. fundita. The sequence continues at coordinate 116,029 of JAWNMG010000145.1, forward strand.
AGATCTCCAATTGGTGGACTTTCGTTTAGAAAGTTGGGAAAACAATCTTCCAAATGCGCTATGAGCATTCCAAATTGCGTACCCCAATCAGTGATTTAGTGATTTATCCTAATAACGTAATGTTGCATAAATTCCAGAAGGCGGCAAATCGATTCACCAATTATGGTAGAACGTAAATGGCCAACGTGCATTTGCTTTGCAATGTTGGGCGAAGAAAAATCGACTAAGACGCGTTTTCTAGGCACTCTTGGCGGCTTAACGCCATCACGCAGCATATTTACTATTGAATTTACCGCATATTCCCTGCAGATAACAGAAAATAAAAAACATATAAGCATTAAATAAAATATATATGCAAATAATTGCAGATTCAACTTACTTGCTCAGAAAAACGTTAATGAAACCAGCACCAGCCACTTCTATCTTCTTTATAATTGGGGAATCTGGACAGCACTTTTGAATCTCTGCAGCAATCTCACGAGGGGACTTATTAATGCCAGCTTCTTTCAGTTTTTTGACTAACCCCATGGCGTTGTTGCATTGGTAATCGCCAAATTTCGATGATCCGCTTACAGCTGCAATAACAACTGGAATATTCCAAAAGTTCGGATACGCTGTGGCAATTGCTTTTGTAAAGACTTTTTCCAAGTGTTCCCTAATAGAGAGGTCATCATCTAAATGCATTTCAGGATTTGTTTTATTCTCCTCAGCTATTGACTAAACGCAAACACAACAATCATTTTATAAACATATATATTTAAATTTTGAAACATCACTCACTTGCTTGATAATAGCTAAACGCGTTTTAAGTTTCGTATTTGTAATTTGTAGCTTGATCACATCATTGTTGTGTTCTCTAAGCGATGATAACTGCTTCCGTTTTGAGCATTGAATTTCATCATCCAACTCCGTAGCAGCGCGTTCCTGTTGGGAGTTTTAAAATTAACACAAATTGATTCAAATTACGCATAACAGTACATAACAAGCATAAAAGCTTTTTTAACTCAGCTATCAATTCGGCAGACATAGCACAGATTCAATCAACGACAACACAGCACATGTAAAAAGAAAGTATGCTATGTTAAAAGCATCGATACATTAAACAATATCGATATTTTTATTAGATAAACAAGCTAGATATTTCCATGCATGATTGCTCGTGAAAACTATCGGCAACCTGTGCATCACTAGCAGCTGAAATGTCAACAAAATTTGATTTCATTGACTTTTTAGAATTGTATTAAAAAACAAAAAAATGAGTACTCCACCTCGTCGTTCTGCAAGATTGATGACGATTGATTTATGCTCTCCGGAGGGTCCCGTTCGCCGTAAACGCAGGCGTAACAACAACATCGAGGATCGATTCATGTGTCCTATATGCCTAGGAGATGTGCTTGAGAACGAGCCATCGTCGACTCTCTGCGGACATGTCTTCTGTAAGGCTTGCATAGAAACGGCTGTTCGGGCAAATCGCAAGTGTCCCAAGTGCAGGAAGAAGATAGAAAGGAATTCCATACATCGCATTTACTTGTAAGGCTGACAAACTAATTAATGAGCCATGCATTTTCATTAATTTGGTTCGGCAAACGAAAGATGTTCCTTATAATTTTTTAATTATAAATAGAAAAAAAAAAGAATTTATTTTCAATATTAATAATAATATTCACTAAAACTTTCTGCGGCAGCTGAAATTCTTTGTTTTTTTTTAATTCCCGGGTCCAAAATATGCGAATCTTTGCCTTAATTACTGTTCATATGAAACACACACGTGCTTTTCAATTTTTGATTACATTTTTGTACTGAAAGTAACATATTCTTATTGGTGGACCCAAATTATCAAAAAAAAAATACTAACAGTGACAATGTGGAATGCTGAATATTCAGCATGGTCAATTGTCAACTATGATGCTTTTATTTAGTAGATATTTTTGTTAATTTTTTAAATTTATTTGGTCGAAATAATGTGAAATTTGTGCCTTTCCGGATATCTATGTTCTTTTCACAAAATTCTGAAAATATTTCTTAACATTGTACAAAAAAAATTGCGTTACACTGATTTATGATTTATTTAAAATGAAATGGGATGTAAACAGTTAACATAACTTATATACCGTAGATGTTCAAGAATGTAAGAAATGTTGGTAGTGAAAACAGGATATGACGGGAATTGACGAACAGAAATGTTCTTAAATTTATCCTTTTATTTAAACATTTGTTGCCATCCCAATCAACAAAAACTTAATTTCAAAATATTTTATACTCTCTACCTTTTGAATATTTTTTGTCCCGTTTGTTACCTTTTATTTTTGCCAATCTGTCCGATGTTTGCAATCGATATTTGGTAAAACTGACATCCATCGTATAGATTAACGATAGTTTTGCATTTCAGCTCATCTTATAATTTTGTGAAAATGTAATTTTTCCATATAATTGAAAATTAGTTTTAATTAAAAAACTGTGTTGTGTTAAAAGTGTCGCGGAGCAGAGTGAATTTTCGGAGCAACTCTTATTAATGTAGCGAATTTATTACCGCTTGTGTAATAGCTTATAGAAGGCATTAACATACATATGTACAAATATACTATACTGGAAAAAAGTGTTAGCAGCTGTAAATATAACAATAATTGTGGTCATTGGGCTTGAAGGATGTTGGGAAAAAGTGTATGTATCTAGATACACCCGTAAGTTAACAATCTGTTTGAAATGTTAAATACAAACCTTCGCTGTTTTTTATTTACATATATATGTGATATATTTATATATATATATATATATATATATATATATATATATAATATATATATCTATTATACATACTTATGAGAGAGGTATCGTTTATTTAATTTGTGTACAATATTTAGTTTTGATGTCACATTGTAAATGCAGTATTCTCATATTCAAGATTATCTATGATTGTAAAGTTTATTTTTATTTTATATATATTTTTGATTGTTCAGCTTGTGACAATATGATACATGAATACATATGTGACTATATATGTATACATATTTGATGTATGTGCATAAAATACATAATATGCCTGTGTATGTTTCGTGTTCCATAAATGTATGTCTTACCAATGCCATTCAATCTCCATATACATAAAAGTGTATGTATATGTGGAATACTGGTGTATGCATATGTTCCTACATCATGCATGTACTGGAAGTTAAATGAAAAATGCTGTTTGGATTGTTTGCGCTTATAAATGTGGGTCAAGACGTTAACTGTACACATGATACCTATATATCTATATGCGTGTGTATATTTATTCAAAATCATCTGTGTTCAAAATTGCTCAATTTGTATTTGTTGTCTTAAGACACAGGCCCCAAAAAGTTATAATGCATAAGAAATATACACATACACATGTATGTAATTGTAATTGTAACGATGCGCACATATATACATATCAAATGTGAATATATGTACACAAAACAGTTTGTCTCGTCTGTCTGACTTGGGACCAACGTCGAGCCTAAACTCTAACCAACACGTTCCAATAAAGATATGATTTTTAAAGTCGACGCTCAACAGTGAATTTAAATTTAATTCGCGAGTTCATATGTTTAAATAAATAGTCTTACGTAGTGAGCACTATTGCACATGAAACGTGTTGACCATTATCAACATTAAGTTGGCTTTTCTAAAAAAAGGCGTATGTAAAACATTTTGTGCTGTAGAAAATTAAAATTCGAAATAAAATGCTAAAGAATCGAAATGTCAAATAGTACTCAGATCAAAAGACAGTTCAGGCAGACGAAAATTCTATTGCTCTTGATTGTGGAATAAAATCAAAATAGTTATAATTTAGTTAGATAAAGTTACAAAATTTGGAAGGTAGATTACTAGGAGACTCCTCCCACATTTTTGTCACCCATACCTAATCCCGCCTCAAATAATTCACAAAAGTGTATATCTATTGCAGTTTCAAATCCAAACTTGGAAGGGCGGGATTAGGTATGGGTGACAAATTTGAAAATGAAGAAGGAAATCTTTTATTGTTTCGAAAATTGGAGCATGCCTAAAGCGACAAATTTAAAAATAATTGTATATTTAATTCGTGTTGGTCATAGTATATTTTATGAGCCTCATCTCATAATCAGTTTATTCGTTTCCTTCATTTTGCTTCGAAGCACGCAAGCGAAATAATAAATTGCATTTTGTCTTTACATATTTACCACAACTAAAATATCTGTTGCGGTTATGTATATCTCGTCAAAAAAAGCGGTGCAAATGACACTCACAAAAAACAAATACGAAACATTTTGTTATGACAAAATCGAAAACGGAATTGTTTTCGTACTTTGAGTACTTTTTTTTTATTCTTTTACAGTGGTTGGAAAAACTCATTAAAAATCATGAAATTGGACAACAGCACCGGGTTGTTCAACGGTTTAAAAACAATGGTCACGTAAGTTTTCTTTTTTAATTTTTCTTAATAAAATAAACATATTCTATGTGAAATTATTTTGTAGTATTTATGTAAGAGTTTAAATAATTGTTAATAATTATCCGTTTTTGGTGGTTAGCTTGCCGAATGGTTTGAGCGAGAGCATGCCAAAAGTATATTCGCAAATAGATTTGTTTGTGTTAATGTAGAAAGCTCAAAATGAGCATAATTAAGATGAAATAAATTTACTCGACACCAGTGTTGAAAACTGGCCAAGCTTTACATCATTGGCATCATCGGTCTGACTTGTAACAGACCGAAAGTCATTTATAAGCAACGTAATTAAGTAAAGGCCAAGACGACTTCCCTGTGGTACTCTAGAGAGGAATAATAGATTATTCTTTGCAAATGTTGGAAAACCATCGTAACTCCACGGGAAGTGTTAATAAAAGGATTTAAAAGACCATCGGGAAAATTCCAAAGTACGTAGCTATGTATGCCATTAGGTCGCGGTAAATGCAATCCTTGATCAAATGCAAATAGAGCTATTAACATGGTAAGGGAAAGGCAAAGGAAACGAACTAAAAGCAAATTGAACAAATTTAGCAAAAAGATCGGCGATGGCAAGGAATGAGTCTAACGTTTTTCTTTTTCAAAAAATACGAAGGATTTATTGTTAATTCATTATCGATTATATAAAAACGTTTAGGATCCCCCTGAAAATTTAAACTAAATTGGATCGGGCAATCAATCAATGAATTTATTGTACGTCTTCGTATTTTGTTTCTTTAATTTGATTAATTCCCAGTTACACATATATGGCTTAAGAACTGGTACATACAAAACAAATAAATCATCCCAAGTATTATAAATGTTGTCAATCTATTAAAGTTGGGACCTGAGACTAATTAGCTTGCGATAAGAGTCGAGTTAGTTGACGAACTCACTTGATACTCTGGCTTGGTACCCGATCAGGCAATCAATTAACACTTCCAACTTTGGTTGATAGAAATTTCAGGATAGCAAAAGATCAAACTATTTCATTAATCATGTTTCTAAATAAATGATTTTAATGAGTTTATTTATGAAATCTAATAATAGATTATTATTTTTCTTGCAGCTGTGCAACAGATTCAATTCTTGGAATTGATAAAATGAAAAAGAAAAAAAAATAAGTTGTTTCAATAAATCGTTAATACGTTAATAATTTAAGTGTGAAGAAACTAATATTAATATTAAGTACTTCTGCTTAAAATTTGTTGAAACGAAATGGGGGCAAACACATCCAGCAGTGGTTATCCGATAGCCACTACTACGGAGAGCGCAAGTGCCAGTGGTGAGAACGTCAACGGAAACGTGTCGTTGCTACAGCCGATTAACTCTGCAAGCATGGTATCAACAAGCTCTAATGGAAGCGGCGGTGGCACTGGCACGACAGTCGCCTATAGCGGTGCGCACTACCATCGCGATCAACGGCGAAAGCGAGTAACGGGATTTGCAACACTCAAGCGAAAATTTATACGTCGGCGGCGTTCATCAAAAGCCTGTGATCACGCGCGTGTCTTACGCGACTTTGTGTCCGACTGGGCACCGCTTGAGTTGGCAGCACTCTGCGAGGAGTTTGAAGCACTGGCGGCACTGAGGGATTTATCAGTAGGTATGCGACTGTCACATCTTAACACTATTATATATATTTTTTTTATTGGTAACAGGTACAAGCAGAATTGGCGCGTCCACCGGCAACAACGTATAAACAAGATCTAGCAGCTCTTTATGATTCCAATCTATGTACGGATTGTGACCTTGTATTTCGTGGATCAATTTTTCCGGTGCATCGTTCCATATTATCCTCACGGTGTACATATTTTCGTGACCTGCTTTCTGGTTGTCCGGGCTTTGGTGCACGCATATGTCTCGAGCTCCCTTCGTCACCTATCGATGTCCAAATATTCTCGTCATTGCTACGTTATTTGTATACGGGCGATCTTTGTCCGCATGATCCGAATATAAATATTAACTTGCTGCGTCAAACGCTCAAAATGCATTTCGAATAATAAAATAAATAAAAATGAAAGAACAAATGGATATTTAAAAAAGATTTGGATGACAGAGGTAATAATAATCCTGCAATACATTATGCTAGATTCACGCAGATCGAAAAATCAGTATCCATTTTTGCATCAGCAGCAGATGTTCCTTATCATTTTGTTCCACTCGGTATGTCAGGATTTTTTTCTAGTAATATCAGTCCACCACTAATAAATGCGAAAATGTAAATAAACCCAGTGTAAAGAATTGCAGTTACGGCAAAAAATGGCTAGCAATCAATTTTAAATACTATTTTACAGATAATTATTTAATCAGTTTTGCGAAAAACGAAAGTAATAAGCAAAGTTGCCTTATATCTACATCTTGCGGGACGAATGGGAATTTTTCAAAGATGTGAAACGCTCTTCCCATGGACAACATCAACATCCGTATCTATATATTAAATGCTCTGCACAGTTTTGAAAGAGATGCTTGTCGAGGAAGATAGACGAAATGGCTCCAAGAGATATGCAGAGTAAATGTGCATCTGTTGGCAACTGTGTGCGAACAGCAATGAGTTGTGGAAAATGCATTTGACCATCGTTGCATTGGGCTACATCTCAATTCAAATTAATCACATTTTAAGATATTAATGGGTTTTATTTACAACGGTTGGTTATAAATTTGTCTGCATCTCAGGCAATGGCTAAAGCAACCTTGTTTGAAAATCTTTCCCGCTGGTTGAAATTCCTCATTGTGTATCAAAGTGACTCCTTGTTGCGTTATATTCTATTAATTTAAGTTACATGTAATTAAATATAATAGTCATGCAAATAAGATTTTGTTTTAATTTTTCTTGATGGTTGACCCCGCAATTTGTTGCTCGATGCTCTGCCTATAATATCCTGGATATACCTATAGCCATACAATATATAGTAAATGCGTAAATTCTTACAAGCATTTCCTATCTGTAATATTATTGTATGAATTAAATTGCTTAACCTTACTGGTGGTTGAAAAAAAAAGAGAGCACAAATCTTGGAGATGGATTGCTGAATTTTGTGGATGGCAGTATTTTGGAACCGTTGAATGTAATTTTGTTGTTTATCTAATCAACTTTAAAATGAATCGACTACTGAAAAGAATTGTGGCCGAATTTGGTGATTCTATCTTAAGAAGAAAATATTACACAGAATTAAATTTAAAAAAATGCTTTGTTTTATCAAGTTAAAATATTTGTTTTTTTGCATTCTGTTCCTGGTTGATTTATCATCTTCAAAAAAAAGTTTGGAATGCCGAAGATTACATAACCTTTTTTAAATCTAGTGACATTTACATTTTAGTTCTAAGATCGAAATTTTACTAAAAATATATATTATTATTTAATTGTTTCTTATTATTCCGAATTTGTGGAGTTATATCATATGCTAAATGGTGACACGTCTATCTATTGATGCGTCCATCTCGATCACATAATTTTACATTTCGGCTGATTGTCACTAGGACAGATATATATAATATATCTAATCTGACCAGGTCGGACGTAGTATCCTGAGTAAATAGTGTGACGAATATTGCACGAAACCAATTGTCTTTATAAAAACGAATTTTCAGATCCCATTATGTTGGCCACGTTCATCGACTGTGTGACAACTCGATATCCTTGCAGCCCCTTGTAACAGAGTTGGTAAAGTTCAGTTATAATTAACCACTCTAAATAAACGATCATAAAAAAAAAACAAAAAACCAATCAAAGGATTGTATAAGTATTTGTATATTATATGTAGAAATATATATTTCAAATTTAAATAAACAAGTTCTACTAAAATTGCAATGTATCAATGGATCTGATCTAAGTTCGCTAGAAAATCCATAAGCGCAGATAAATGAAAACCATATTTGACTGTTAAATCTCAAATCTAGAGCAACCAAATTAGGATGGAAGTAAGTTATTGTCAACGGGTTTTTACAGTTTTACAACATTTGTGTGAATAATCAAACATTTTTTTATTTTAAAAAGTCTAATTTTTTCAGTAAATTATTTATTTTCATTTTTACACATCATATACATGTTCTTATAAGCATTATTTCGCAGGCAACATTTTATTACATTTTAGCAACTGTTTTAAGGCCCAGGATTTTAAAGCATGTTCGCAATAGGGCAGCTGTTGCCTCGCATATCAAAATTCTGCTATGATTAATTTTGATTATCTTGCCGTCCTTATTCTTTTCAATGCAATAGCAACTGTCATAGAACTCTGTAAATGCAGAACAGACCTCAAAACAAAACTCACAAAGAAAGTGAAGAAATAGCCCATTTGAACATTTAATTAATAAATCATGAAATTTGAGCAGTGTTTTTGCAAGTTTCCACTCTTTTTCATGATCCAGTTCCAAGTTATATTTGTCTAATATGGCAGCCAGATTACTAAAGTCCTCGCCAGAATTGCGAGCAATAGAGCAAATGCGAGTATATGTATATAGCAAATATACCGCAGTATTTCCACGATCATCGAGCATTTTATCGAAAGAAAATACATAGTCGCTAATACGGTTGTGACACAAATCGGTATACTTAATACAACCGTATGCAACTGCTTCTTGAGCTTCGACTAATTCTGTAGGTGTCAATATTTGGTTCCGACCTCTTTCCCGTAACTGGTTTAAGGAATATTTCATGCCCTCATCAAGCAAATCGGACAGTTTAACAGAATCACCCGAACGCGTCTTAAACTTTTTGCCATCCTCACCAAGAACTACGCCAAACTGCACATGATCGACGCGATGAACATTTGGATTTAAAATCCCACAACGCTCTGCGGCTTTAAAAATTGAATTCAAATGTGTGCTTTGTCCAGAATCCACGACATAAATAATCCAAGTAGCAAGGTCTTCTTCAATTCGATACTTTATGGCTGCCATATCAGAAGTATCGTATGTAAAACCACCATCCGACTTTACAACTGTCAATGGTATTCCACTCTTACTATCATCGGTCCACATAATTTCACGGCCTTCATCTAGTTCGAGAAAGTTTTTGCTTCGTAGAAGCTGAACAATTGCCAACATGCGTGACTGATAAAATGATTCGCCACGTTCTGTGATTGTCACATCCAGGCGATCATAAATTTTCTGAAATTCTTTTCGCGATACATCACAAATAAGTTGCCAAGCCTTAGTTGATTTTGGATCACCGCTTTGTAGAGAAACAACCCGATTGTATGCACGCTTTTTGAAATTGTCATCATCATCGAAACTGAAAAAGAAGATTGCAATTATCACATTTAAAAAGCATAAACACGATAAACACGAGTCTTGAAAAATGGGAAGCACATGTCAGAAGCAGAAACCTTCACTTTTTATAACTCACCGCTTTTTAGATTCCTTGTAGAACTCCTGAAGATCTCCAATTGGTGGACTTTCGTTTAGAAAGTTGGGAAAACAATCTTCCAAATGCGCTATGAGCATTCCAAATTGCGTACCCCAATCACCTAAGTGATTTATCCTAATAACGTCATGTTGCATAAATTCCAGAAGGCGGCAAATCGATTCACCAATTATGGTAGAACGTAAATGGCCAACGTGCATTTGCTTTGCAATGTTGGGCGAAGAAAAATCGACTAAGACGCGTTTTCTAGGCACTCTTGGTGGCTTAACGCCATCACGCAGCATATTTACTATTGAATTTACCGCATATTCCCTGCAGATAACAGAAAATAAAAAACATATAAGCATTAAATAAAATATATATGCAAATAATTGCAGATTCAACTTACTTGCTCAGAAAAACGTTAATGAAACCAGCACCAGCCACTTCTATCTTCTTTATAATTGGGGAATCTGGACAGCACTTTTGAATCTCTGCAGCAATCTCACGAGGGGACTTATTAATGCCAGCTTCTTTCAGTTTTTTGACTAACCCCATGGCGTTGTTGCATTGGTAATCGCCAAATTTCGATGATCCGCTTACAGCTGCAATAACAACTGGAATATTCCAAAAGTTCGGATACGCTGTGGCAATTGCTTTTGTAAAGACTTTTTCCAAGTGTTCCGTAATAGAGAGGTCATCATCTAAATGCATTTCAGGATTTGTTTTATTCTCCTCAGCTATTGACTAAACGCAAACACAACAATCATTTTATAAACATATATATTTAAATTTTGAAACATAACTCACTTGCTTGATAATAGCTAAACGCGTTTTAAGTTTCGTATTTGTAATTTGTAGCTTGATCACATCATTGTTGTGTTCTCTAAGCGATGATAACTGCTTCCGTTTTGAGCATTGAATTTCATCATCCAACTCCGTAGCAGCGCGTTCCTGTTGGGAGTTTTAAAATTAACACAAATTGATTCAAATTACGCATAACAGTACATACCAAGCATGTAAGCTTTTTTAACTCAGCTATCAATTCGGCAGACATAGCACAGATTCAATCAACGACAACACAGCACATGTAAAAAGAAAGTATGCCACATAATAGCGATGTTAAAAGCATCGATACATTAAACAATATCGATATTTTTATTAGATAAACAAGCTAGATATTTCCATGCGTGATGGCTATCGGCAACCTGTGCATCACTAGCATTCTTTTGGGAGAGAGTTTTGCGAAAACGAACACCGAGCTGCGCGCGGCTGATTTGCCAAAAAAAAAATTTATCTCATTGACTTTTTAGAATTGAAAAGTATTTAAAAAACAAAAAAAATGAGTACTCCACTTCGTCGTTCTGGAAGATTGATGACGACGATTGATTTTTGCGCTCCGGAGGATCCCGTTCGCCGTAAACGCAGGCGTAACAACAGCATCGAGGACCGATTCATGTGTCCTATGTGCCAAGGAGATGTGCTTGAGAACGAGCCATCGTCGACTCTCTGCGGACATGTCTTCTGTAAGGCTTGCATAGAAACGGCTTTTCAGGCAAATCCCAAGTGTCCCAAGTGCAGCGTGAAGATAGAAAGGAATTCCATACATCGTATTTACTTGTAAGGCTGACAAACTAATTAATGAGCCATGCATTTTCATTAATTTGGTTCGGCAAACGAAAGACGTTCCTTATAATTTTTGAATTATAAATAAAAAAAAAAAAGAATTTATTTTCAATATTGATAATAATATTCACTAAAACTTTCTGCGGAAGCTAAAATTCTTTGTTTTTTTTAATTCCCGGGTCCAAAATATTCGAATCTTTGCCTTAATTACTGTTCATATGAAACACACACGTGCTTTTCAATTTTTGATTACATTTTTGTACTGAAAGTAACATATTCTTAGTGGTTGACCCCAATTATAAAAAAAAAATACTTACAGTGACAATGTGGAATGCTGAATATTCAGCATGGTCAATTGTCAACTATAATGCTTTTATTTAGTAGATATTTTTGTTAATTTTTTAAATTTATTTGGTCGAAAATTGTGAAATTTGTGCCTTTCCGGATATCTATGTTCTTTTCACAAAATTCTGAAAATATTTCTTAACATTGGAGAGCATCGAGGTGACCTGGCACGGCAAGGGTAGCGAGGATAAACGTGGCCAGGACATTGGCGCCGGCATCGAATCCGGCTCGTGGCTCTATTTGGGTGGACTCGCTGTGGTCTGTGAACGTGGCATGGAAGTCGCTGCGATTTGTGTGGCACTCAACATTTCGCTGAGTGCAAATAGCGATTGTGTGGAGGTTGCCGAGTTGCAGCAACAATTGCTCTGGTTACTCTACGATCTGGGACATCTGAAGCGTTATCCGATGGCACTGGGTCTGCTCGGTGAACTGGAGGAGATCAACCGGACGCATCGCAGCATTGGCTGCGAACAACTATTCCGCGAGGCCATCGAATCGTCGCGCACGCATTATCACAATCATCACGTGTATCCGCACATCTTTCAGGGCAACTACTACAATCGCCTGTTGAAGTATCGCGAGGCATTCGCCGCTTGGGCCAATGCAGCGGATGTCATCCGGCTGTATACGTATCAGTGTCGCGACGACGAGGAGATCTACAAGGAGCTGCTGGACATTGCCAATGAGCTCATCCCGTACGTGATGAAGACCGAGAGTTCGGGCCATTCGGCACGCAGCATTATTCGGGACTCGGAGGTGTTTGCCAATCTGTTGCGCTTCTACGACGGCATCTGTCAGTGGGAGGAGGACAGCTTGACGCCCATTTTGCACATTGGCTGGGCCAAACCACTGGTCACCAACATAACCAAGTTTGACTACGATATACGCTCACAGGTGGTCATCAAGTTGCCCGAGGATTTGGAGGCCGAACAGGCCGCCGCTTTGGAGGCTAAAAAGGCAGCGGCTGCTGTGGCAGCAGCTGCGCCAACTGCCACTGCGGAGGCTCTGCTGCATATGGAGGGCAACAACAACAACAACAATTCGGTTGTCAAAAAAGATGAGAAACCCAAATCGGAGCTACCTACAACATTGGCCGATTTAACCGCAGCTTGTGGCGAGAAGATTTTGAATCCGGATTTTTTGCTGCAGGGCGGTGGTCAGCCATTTGCCGATCAGAAGCAGCAGACAGCAGCTGTAGTCGCCGCCGAGCAAACCACGTCCAGCGAAGCAACGCACAACAACAACAATTGCAGCAGCAGCAACAGCAACAACACTGATAAGGAGGCTACAACAACAACAAGCAATGGGGGCAGCAGCAACAACACTTTAACGCAGTTGCCACCGAGTGAGGCTAATGAAACCAAGCAGCAAAAAGCACAGCACAAAGAAGCTAAATTGGAGGAGAGCAGCAACAAGAGCAACACACTCGTTGAGCAGGCTCCACCTGCACCACTTGTCGATGATTACGATCCGTTTGAGATAATGCTAAAGCGTCCCGTGATCACACTCTACAGCCAGAAGATGAAGGGCCTCAAGGATCTGCTGCTGGCCGAGAAGCTCAACACGCATGCCATCTCGCTGCAGGTGACCGCCCAATCGGTGGCATCGCGCAAGGTGCGTGGCGTGGCAGACAATCGGCAGCCGGCAACCATTTCGGCAAGCATAACGGCCATATCCTCAGCATAGGGCACTGGTGCCAGTGGTGGTGGCAGTGGAGGGAATGCAGCGAGTGGTGCATCCTCAGCATCCGCTAGCGACAACTCGACGCTGGCAGCCTCTCGTCCAAAACGTACAAGACGCGAGTAAAAAGCAGTTTAAAAAAAAGAAAGAAAAGAACAGTTTCCTCTAGTAATTTGTTGTTTGTAATTATTACATATACATATACATATATATATGTATATATAGATGTATAATCTTGTAACTTGTAAAGTTCGCTCTGCATAACAGCAGCGAGTTAAGTGCGCAGCGAGAGCGAGTGTATTCTACACGCTGCATTTGCTTTGAGCGACTTTTAGCACATGCATGACTTGCATTAATCCTTTATTATTACTATTATGCATATATATATATAGTATATATATATATAAATATTTTTGATGTTCGATGTGTATTTATGTAGTTTGTAAGCGCGAAACAAAACCGTTAGAGAACGCTTAGCGTTTTAAAAAAAGAGACACAAAAACACACAAAAAACAACCAACAAACTCTCAACTATTTACAAAAGTCTCTGCGCACATAGCAACGAGTGACGAGTACTGAGAGAAGCAGCGAGTGACGAGAAGTGACAAAGAGAGCGCGAGAACTGTTTACTATGTGTGCTAGAACTTAAACCGTATTGTAACTGTATTGTAGCCTGTTAAAATAATTCTTTGTCATATTATTTGTCCATATTTATTAATGCAACTTGTTTTCTCCTAAAATATATATATGTACATATGATATGTACATATATATGTTTTCAATTTTTTTTTTTTTGCTTAAGCTCAAGATTAACTTTATTGGTGCTCTTCGTCTTGAAAAAACTTGCAAATATGTTTCAAATGGACATTATGATGATGATAATGATGATGAATGTGTATGTCTGTTATTTACTACTACTACTATATGCATTTTATGAGGCTAAGCTGTTTTATTTTTTCTTTTTTTTTATTTAATTTAATTTACCAATAGTATATACATACCATGCATGTTTGTAGTTTTATTCAACTTAAAGTCGAAACAAAAATATCAAATCAAAAAAAAAAAAAATAGACATCCAACTCAAAATGCTAGAACAGAAAACAAACATATTTAACACTTCCTCTCTATATGTGACAAACTGTTTTTTCTAGAAAGCTTTCATATACTATATAATAATACACACATACCACTATATACATAAATACATATATATACACACACACACACACCCCCATACACTAGGGCCGTGCAACTTAAAAGGGGAAAAGGGGACGCGGCATGCACTTTTTAAATAATCAATTTATTCAAATTACAGCACCCAGCTCTGCAACAAAAACAAAAAAAGAAAAAAAAACTTCAAAAAAGTTATATTATTTATTAAACTTTTGGAAAGAGCAGCACTAATTAGTATTATGAAAATGTGAATTATATATGTTAACCTGAAAAAAATATTGTAATCAGTTGGACAATGACATTTTCTAAAAAGGTCGGCGTCAAAGTTAAGCAAAATGGAGCTTGAAAACAAATTGTTAAATGATGATAATAATTGCATTGCATTTTTTTATTTGTGCGTTGTGCGTCTGTGATGAATAATGTATAGAGCAGAAAATAAACCAAGAATGAGAAAGCCCATTGTACAAAAAAAATTGCGTTACACTGATTTATGATTTATTTAAAATGAAATGGGATGTAAACAGTTAACACAACTATATATACTATATATTACTATATATATACCGTAGATGTTCAAGAATGTAAGAAATGTTGGTAGTGAAAACAGGATATGACGGGGAATGACGAACAGAAATGTTCTTAAATTTATCCTTTTATTTAAACATTTGTTGCCATCAACAAAAACTTAATTTCAAAATATTTTATACTCTCTACCTTTTGAATATTTTTTGTCCCGTTTGTTACCTTTTATTTTTGCCAATCTGTCCGATGTTTGCAATCGATATTTGGTAAAACTGACATCCATCGTATAGATTAACGATAGTTTTGCATTTCAGCTCATCTTATAATTTTGTGAAAATGTAATTTTTCCATATAATTGAAAATTAGTTTTAATTAAAAAACTGTGTTGTGTTAAAAGTGTCGCGGAGCAGAGTGAATTTTCGGAGCAACTCTTATTAATGTAGCGAATTTATTACCGCTTGTGTAATAGCTTATAGAAGGCATTAACATACATATGTACAAATATACTATACTGGAAAAAAGTGTTAGCAGCTGTAAATATAACAATAATTGTGGTCATTGGGCTTGAAGGATGTTGGGAAAAAGTGTATGTATCTAGATACACCCGTAAGTTAACAATCTGTTTGAAATGTTAAATACAAACCTTCGCTGTTTTTTATTTACATATATATGTGATATATTTATATATATATATATTAATATATATATCTATTATACATACTTATGAGAGAGGTATCGTTTATTTAATTTGTGTACAATATTTAGTTTTGATGTCACATTGTAAATGCAGTATTCTCATATTCAAGATTATCTATGATTGTAAAGTTTATTTTTATTTTATATATATTTTTGATTGTTCAGCTTGTGACAATATGATACATGAATACATATGTGACTATATATGTATACATATTTGATGTATGTGCATAAAATACATAATATGCCTGTGTATATTTCGTGTTCCATAAATGTATGTCTTACCAATGCCATTCAATCTCCATATACATAAAAGTGTATGTATATGTGGAATACTGGTGTATGCATATGTTCCTACATCATGCATGTACTGGAAGTTAAATGAAAAATGCTGTTTGGATTGTTTGCGCTTATAAATGTGGGTCAAGACGTTAACTGTACACATGATACCTATATATCTATATGCGTGTGTATATTTATTCAAAATCATCTGTGTTCAAAATTGCTCAATTTGTATTTGTTGTCTTAAGACACAGGCCCCAAAAAGTTATAATGCATAAGAAATATACACATACACATGTATGTAATTGTAATTGTAACGATGCGCACATATATACATATCAAATGTGAATATA
Source organism: Drosophila nr. fundita (assembly GCA_035044245.1). NCBI lineage: Eukaryota > Metazoa > Arthropoda > Insecta > Diptera > Drosophilidae > Drosophila > Drosophila nr. fundita. The sequence continues at coordinate 132,494 of JAWNMG010000145.1, forward strand.
TGTACACAAAACAGTTTGTCTCGTCTGTCTGACTTGGGACCAACGTCGAGCCTAAACTCTAACCAACACGTTCCAATAAAGATATGATTTTTAAAGTCGACGCTCAACAGTGAATTTAAATTTAATTCGCGAGTTCATATGTTTAAATAAATAGTCTTACGTAGTGAGCACTATTGCACATGAAACGTGTTGACCATTATCAACATTAAGTTGGCTTTTCTAAAAAAAGGCGTATGTAAAACATTTTGTGCTGTAGAAAATTAAAATTCGAAATAAAATGCTAAAGAATCGAAATGTCAAATAGTACTCAGATCAAAAGACAGTTCAGGCAGACGAAAATTCTATTGCTCTTGATTGTGGAATAAAATCAAAATAGTTATAATTTAGTTAGATAAAGTTACAAAATTTGGAAGGTAGATTACTAGGAGACTCCTCTCACATTTTTGTCACCCATACCTAATCCCGCCTCAAATAATTCACAAAAGTGTATATCTATTGCAGTTTCAAATCCAAACTTGGAAGGGCGGGATTAGGTATGGGTGACAAATTTGAAAATGAAGAAGGAAATCTTTTATTGTTTCGAAAATTGGAGCATGCCTAAAGCGACAAATTTAAAAATAATTGTATATTTAATTCGTGTTGGTCATAGTATATTTTATGAGCCTCATCTCATAATCAGTTTATTCGTTTCCTTCATTTTGCTTCGAAGCACGCAAGCGAAATAATAAATTGCATTTTGTCTTTACATATTTACCACAACTAAAATATCTGTTGCGGTTATGTATATCTCGTCAAAAAAAGCGGTGCAAATGACACTCACAAAAAACAAATACGAAACATTTTGTTATGACAAAATCGAAAACGGAATTGTTTTCGTACTTTGAGTACTTTTTTTTTATTCTTTTACAGTGGTTGGAAAAACTCATTAAAAATCATGAAATTGGACAACAGCACCGGGTTGTTCAACGGTTTAAAAACAATGGTCACGTAAGTTTTCTTTTTTAATTTTTCTTAATAAAATAAACATATTCTATGTGAAATTATTTTGTAGTATTTATGTAAGAGTTTAAATAATTGTTAATAATTATCCGTTTTTGGTGGTTAGCTTGCCGAATGGTTTGAGCGAGAGCATGCCAAAAGTATATTCGCAAATAGATTTGTTTGTGTTAATGTAGAAAGCTCAAAATGAGCATAATTAAGATGAAATAAATTTACTCGACACCAGTGTTGAAAACTGGCCAAGCTTTACATCATTGGCATCATCGGTCTGACTTGTAACAGACCGAAAGTCATTTATAAGCAACGTAATTAAGTAAAGGCCAAGACGACTTCCCTGTGGTACTCTGGAGAGGAATAATAGATTATTCTTTGCAAATGTTGGAAAACCATCGTAACTCCACGGGAAGTGTTAATAAAAGGATTTAAAAGACCATCAGGAAAATTCCAAAGTACGTAGCTATGTATGCCATTAGGTCGCGGTAAATGCAATCCTTGATCAAATGCAAATAGAGCTATTAACATGGTAAGGGAAAGGCAAAGGAAACGAACTAAAAGCAAATTGAACAAATTTAGCAAAAAGATCGGCGATGGCAAGGAATGAGTCTAACGTTTTTCTTTTTCAAAAAATACGAAGGATTTATTGTTAATTCATTATCGATTATATAAAAACGTTTAGGATCCCCCTGAAAATTTAAACTAAATTGGATCGGGCAATCAATCAATGAATTTATTGTACGTCTTCGTATTTTGTTTCTTTAATTTGATTAATTCCCAGTTACACATATATGGCTTAAGAACTGGTACATACAAAACAAATAAATCATCCCAAGTATTATAAATGTTGTCAATCTATTAAAGTTGGGACCTGAGACTAATTAGCTTGCGATAAGAGTCGAGTTAGTTGACGAACTCACTTGATACTCTGGCTTGGTACCCGGTCAGGCAATCAATTAACACTTCCAACTTTGGTTGATAGAAATTTCAGGATAGCAAAAGATCAAACTATTTCATTAATCATGTTTCTAAATAAATGATTTTAATGAGTTTATTTATGAAATCTAATAATAGATTATTATTTTTCTTGCAGCTGTGCAACAGATTCAATTCTTGGAATTGATAAAATGAAAAAGAAAAAAAAATAAGTTGTTTCAATAAATCGTTAATACGTTAATAATTTAAGTGTGAAGAAACTAATATAAATATTAAGTACTTCTGCTTAAAATTTGTTGAAACGAAATGGGGGCAAACACATCCAGCAGTGGTTATCCGATAGCCACTACTACGGAGAGCGCAAGTGCCAGTAGTGAGAACGTCAACGGAAACGTGTCGTTGCTACAGCCGATTAACTCTGCAAGCATGGTATCAACAAGCTCTAATGGAAGCGGCGGTGGCACTGGCACGACAGTCGCCTATAGCGGTGCGCACTACCATCGCGATCAACGGCGAAAGCGAGTAACGGGATTTGCAACACTCAAGCGAAAATTTATACGTCGGCGGCGTTCATCAAAAGCCTGTGATCACGCGCGTGTCTTACGCGACTTTGTGTCCGACTGGGCACCGCTTGAGTTGGCAGCACTCTGCGAGGAGTTTGAAGCACTGGCGGCACTGAGGGATTTATCAGTAGGTATGCGACTGTCACATCTTAACACTATTATATATATTTTTTTTATTGGTAACAGGTACAAGCAGAATTGGCGCGTCCACCGGCAACAACGTATAAACAAGATCTAGCAGCTCTTTATGATTCCAATCTATGTACGGATTGTGACCTTGTATTTCGTGGATCAATTTTTCCGGTGCATCGTTCCATATTATCCTCACGGTGTACATATTTTCGTGACCTGCTTTCTGGTTGTCCGGGCTTTGGTGCACGCATATGTCTCGAGCTCCCTTCGTCACCTATCGATGTCCAAATATTCTCGTCATTGCTACGTTATTTGTATACGGGCGATCTTTGTCCGCATGATCCGAATATAAATATTAACTTGCTGCGTCAACTAGGTAACGATTTTGGTACACCTAACCCACTGGACCATGATCTTCGATATTTGTTGGAAACGGGCGATTATGCCGACGCCGCATTAGTATTCACAGCTGAAGGCACAAATGATTATTTTCGCCAAGATTCTGGTAATTCTGAATACGGCTTTCGGCCGAAACTTGAGCTTCCATGTCATAAAGCTATACTTAGTGCGCGTTCACCATTCTTTCGCAATCTTATTGCCCGCCGAATGCGCAACATAGACGAATACGTAGAACGCTCTATACACGTACCGACGCGCATTGTACTTGATGAGACAGTTATACCAAAGAGGTATGCGCGTGTACTTCTGCACGCTATATATTTAGATACAGTTGACTTGGCGCTCATTCTACGAGGTGCTGGAACCGGCAGCTCCTCTGGCTCTCTTGGTGAGGTCCATGCATTAACTAACACTGGTCGTGTGAGACCCACTACTCTTGAAGAAGCTATGGAGCTTTATCAAATTGGACGGTTTCTAGAACTTGATATTTTAGCGCAGGGCTGTGAAGATTTAATACTTGAGTGGTTGTCACTTGATACTCTATCAATGGTTCTAAAGTGGGGCTGTCAACCACATGGCTCTGCTTGGGTTTTTCGTCAAGCATGCCAGTACTTACGCGAGGAATTTGCCTCAGTTAGCGCTTCGCCAGTGCTTAACCAGATCGATAAAGTGCAGCTTGTGCATGTATTACAAAGTAACTTCTTACAAGCATCCGAGTTGGAAGTATTGCAAGCTGTTCTTAAGTGGGGAGAACAGGAGCTAATTCGGCGCATGGAAGATCGTGAGCCGAATCTCCTATCGCACACGGCTCACTCGGTGGCTAGAAAGGGCGTTAAAAAACGTGACTTGAGTGACGTCGAGTTGCGTGAGATACTTTCCGAGCTACTACCTCTGGTTAGAATGGATCATGTCTTACCGCCAAACAGTGAGGTGCTGTGTCAAGCGATACGCCGTGGTCTTGTTAGCACACCGCCATCGCATATGATTGGCGACGAGCGGGAAAATTTACGAGTAAACGCTTGGATACGTGGAGGAAAAAACCAAGGACTTTTTGTACGACCTCGACTTTTTATGCCGTATTTTGAAGAAGTTAAGGCTTTACTAGAAGATCGAATGTCCTCATCTCATCACCAAGTTGAACTCATGCGTATGCGTAGGTCGCGACATTTCCCCGACATTCCGGACACCCTTTACATGGTATCACGCATGAACTCTGCTACAAATAGCGGATTTGCCTCTGGTGTCACTTGCGGTATTAGCGATAACGCGGATAAAGTTGATCATAATACCATACCAACCCCAGATAGTCACACACTTGCAGCCATGCGTAAGCGTGAGCATAAGCTTCGTCAATCTCCAATGTGTCAACGAGCACTACTGCTGCCACTGTCATCAAAACACGAAATCGACCGTCAAATTCGTCTTCGTGTTGTGAGAGAGTTCAATCTCCCAGACGAAGTATCTGATCTGTTAGAAACCTCCCTTTTAACAAACCAAGACAGTGGTCGAGGTAGAGAAGAGTGCAATAGCATGCCTTCAACTTCTGAAACGGAGGAGTGTCTGTTAGAAGCCGAGGACCAAAGTCCACCGCCGTCGCCGGCAGCTACTGGCTGTGCACTGCAAGCAGCTGTTGCCGCTTCATTTTTATCGACCTCATCAATGGCCCCGTCAGTCACATCGGCATGCGGTGTGGATGGTGTGCAACAGTGCTATACTCGAAATTTGACTTTCCCACGTCAGCAGCCAAGCAGCCTACTCGGTGTCGCAAGCTTTTTGGCAGCTAGCTCGGGTTCGGCACTACAATCAAGCTATGCACGCTTATCGACATCAGTGCATCATCGCAGCGAGTTACCTTCGTTGATTACAGAAGGCGATTTTCGATTCCCACATCGCAATGCTTTGAGCATAGATAGGGGAGGCGAGGGTGGAGCTTGCGGCTTAGACACTGGCAATGGACATCTTTCTGATATGATGCCCGATGTGGCCATGGCCACAGCATCGTTGGGTCAGCTACATCTAAGCACTGGAGGTTCTGGTTGTGTGAGTAACGTCAGTAGTCGTCCCATCGGAAGTAACAGTGATACGTCAGAAAGTTTGCAACTTGATTTAGGAGATGGCCCATCTCCACATATAATTAATACTGCTGCTGGTGTCATAACTTTGCGAAACTTACAGGTGAGTTACTTTTTCTAATATTTTGTAAAAAATTACGAAACTAATTTAAACATCCCATCCCATACAGCATCAACTACCACAAAGCAACTACCACCACATAATACAGCGCTCAAATTCGCCATTTGACATTCTGCGACAGGGGCAACACTCGCCTGCTCCACAACCTCCTCCTTCAGGTGCATTAAATTCCGGGCCACCTAGGTTTTTATAGAGGTTGCAAGTAGCCCCCGATAAGGGGCTTTTCTTTAGCGCTCCATTCTGAACAAAATTAATACACATTTAAATTTCAAGAAAAATTAGATAATTTAAATCTTAAATAATGTAAGTAGCGTGTAAAAATTAAGATACAACAAATGTAACTTACCAGAAAATGTACGCACTTAATATCAATATTTTGTTTTTCTACACTTTTAATTTAAGAGAAGCGTATGTACAAAATAGAAATTAATAATATTAACATACCAATATCTGACGCAATTAAAAGTACACCTAGTTTTTTTTTTATAATAATAATCAAATAAATCACAGCTATATATATTAAAATAGAAAATATTTATCTTTAGCTCGCCGAACCATACACAACAATATTAGAAATAAGCCTTATTTTTAACTGTCAGATGAAAAAAACCACAAGCTGTATGTTACATTCCGCTTTCGACATATAGATGTCTTTTTATTGGCTTTGCCAGACTGATTATTTATGTGACTGAATATATTATTTATTAAAAGAGCGATAATGAATTCCAATGTTTCCAATCAATTGATAACAAGGAAACAAAAATACAAATTGGGGATAAAAAAGTATGCTCAATTTGGCATTTTGTTTATGCATAAGTATGTGTTTAAATTTTATTTTGCTTCAATACATTCCTAAAATATATATCGCTAATCGTAATGATAGCCAACTTTGGGATTGTAAGTGTAATTACCCCCTAACTTAATCCAGTTTTCTATCAGTTATAATTAACAATTTTTTGCTCTTCATCCTTGTCTTGTCGAATTGACGAAAGTTCTTATAGCGTTAACGTTTGTCTTATTTTTCCCAGATGTTCCCTAGAGTTCACAAGATATGTGGATAGTTACATTTCAAATTCCAAGTTAGCTATTTATTTTTTTTTAATTTAGGATGGGAACATAATTGAATGATAATTTAAAACAATTTAATTTACAGGGCTATTTTAGAATTAAGGAATTGTTTTTGGAATTGTTTTTGGTCCTTGTTTGCATATTGCTTACAAAATTAAAATTATAATTTATCTATTCAACAGAAACATATAATTTGAAATTTTTTCATTTCAATACAATATTATCAGCATCAGCAGCCGACTCGATCTAGCCATGTCCTCTTGTCTGCCTTAAAGACGACAAGAGTCCTTCGAGCCTTTAAACTTCAAATATGAAGTGTCGAATACCTTGCAGCATCAATTGTATTTAATCAATTTTATCGACAATTTCTCTCGTTCCAACAACGAACAATAAGATCTTATGTGAAAAACACATTTTCTCGAGATTTTCTTCTTTTTTTTTTAACTATTCTCGGAAAACATTTGATGGTTGAACTATATCAACTTTACTCTTTGAGTCAAACGACATAAGAACTTCTAAAATAAAGGGAGTTCCAAGAAAAGCGGTAAATGTAAATTAAATTTCTTTAAAAACATGACTTGAAAGTCAAAGCTTTTAATTAGGCTCATAGTCCAAAAGGGAAAGACGGACCAGTGTACGAGAGATTCAGTTAAGCTTTGCTCTCAGACTGATGGAGCAGAAAAAAAATTGATGTGTTGCAAGAGCAAAGTGAAAAATTGTATTGTGTAACGATGAAAATAAAATAAATAGAATAGATCATGATGGAAGAACGTTTGCTCGACGTCCAAAAAACGAGACTCTTAAATATATGCCCCAGATTGGTCTAAGTACTTTCACATTAATAAATCCGAAATGTAACTAAATGCTTTCGATAAAAGAGACCTTCGTGCACTACAACGACCTACAGCACACAGTGCCGATCAAAGAACGATGCTAAGGTTGAAGTAAACATGATGTTTTGTGTGCGGGTCGAAAAATATTGAAATGCCTAACTAAAGGATAAATAATCCACGCCAGTCCTTATTAAACAAATGTGAAGTTTTTCTCAATCTTTAAGTTTCCTGTATTAACCAAATGAACTTTACTATACGAGTATACTCCACCAGCTAGCTTTGTACTCACTAAACGTCGTCGAGCAGTTGGTGAGGCTACAACATTCTGAACTTCGTTGCATTCGCTGTTTACGAAGTTTGGTGCGACAGTCAAGTCAGTCAAATAAGATCGAAGCCCTCGAAATGCAGCACATGAAAACGGCAATAAATATAATACTTCAAAAGTTAACACTGGTTTGCATAATTACAAATTATTTCAGCTGACGATCAGAAGTTTGACTCGATTAATTGGAAGCGGATTTCAATCAAGCAATAGAGGGTCTCGAGGGTCTCTTGCTCGAGTTGTTCGCTGAATCAGAGTTAGAAAAAAATAATGCGTCTCCCATAGGCGAACTCACAGAAAGGTGACTACCTGCACATATACCAGCTCTTGCCAGGAACCGACAAAGTATTTTATTACTGCGTAGTCCACATGTAAATTAAATTCTACCTTGCGATGCCTTTGACAAAGCTATCGATGCAGTACTAGAACGACAAAAGGGGATTATACGGAAGTCTCTTGGTTTTTCTCGTGAAAAATCATTATTGGTGCACAAGGATACGCAGATTCTCCCGTTAAAAGACATGATACACAGATACAGTTGATGTGCCTTTGCTTCTGAAGTCCCTTAACGAACGCTACTTACCAGAGTACCCAATTGCAGTTCGGAGACGGTTGGTAGCCAGCAAATTCATACGAAAGCTTCCCGTCCGTAATTCAACCGAATGGTTGACCGTTGACACAGATGATTGACATTGGCATTTGTTGGAGCCATTTTACGAGTTTCTACACCATGTTAGCCTTTTTTTTAACAAGTTTTTAAGGTTTCGGTGTGGCTAGTCAAGCAGCGGCCCTTAAAGCCAGTCTTGCCAACTTTTGGACTTACTATGTGGATGCACTTAGTGTTGTGTATGTCTGTTTTGCTTTGGAGTTTTGTACCATCTATGGGCAGGATTGAGGTTACCCCTCCAGTTCCTGCTCGGAAAGGTAGGCAGAACGCTTGAATAGTTGACTTTTCCAGTTTCTAACTCCAAGATTGGCTCGAGCGATCGACGTTCAGATATATGTCCATACATATGTACATGCACACCACAATTTGTCGCCACTAAATTGATCGTCCGATCTAGCAGGTATGTGAACCAATGGGCCCAGTTTCTACCTTGGCCCTTCGGCATGTAGTTTTTGAGATTATGCCATCGGTAGAAATAAAAACCAGAAAGAGAACAAAACGTCGTCTCCAATTTTTTACATAATCCTACCTAGCAGGTGGGGAAACCTCAGTGTATTAGAGCCATTTATTAATTTTGGTGTTTTATATATGTACCATCGGTCTTCGGAATTTTTGAAAAATAATAAATAATTAGCTTATGGCAGGCAATTACTTGTATCCTTTGACACTGCTTTCTTTGAACTGTGAGCATATGGATTTGCATTGCAATCAACTTGAATATAGACAAAAGTTAGGTCAAAAAATACGAGTACGAGTTCAAATGGAAAAAAAGCAGACCCAAATCTGAACTGAAAGAAAGTAGAAGTTCAGATCAAGAGAAGTCTAGAGTTTAAAGTAGGGGCTCCTAAATATATAATACCCAATCCTACATGAATCAGAACTCTAGCTGTCCATGTTCTTGATAATCACAGCAATTCATAGCAGCAAACACTAGGCGAAGTTAATCAATTCTTTCTTGGAGCGACTTTAGTCTTTGATTTCGATTCAGAGCAACTGCACTGGAGCTGTTGCCTGAGCGAGCGCACGAACTAGAATGAAAAAATATAGGCAGAGCTGAGGCTAGCAGTCTACCCAATTCCAATGCCTACTTTGATTTAGCATTTTAGAAGCAAACAAATTTAAGAACCTTAAAATAATTGAAAAATCTAGATGGACTTCTCCGCAAGTCAAGCGGCCACATTTCTCTTGTGCCACTCAGCATTTTGATCCAACAAAAATTTGTCATTTTTATTCCAGTTTAATTCATTTACATATGAACTTAAATAATGGCAACAAATTTCGAGTTGGCCTAAATGAGTCGAAGCGCAATGTTTACTATTAATGGAGAACAATGTGAGTGGTTTTTATTTTTGTGTCAATACTATAAATATTTAATTAGTTAGCACGCCCACTATCGAGCAAAAGTATATCAAATATACGTATATATACAGTAAGAATATAAAGTGTTTACACAGGAAAAAATTCACAATTTCTAACTTCTTTTGCAAAAAAAGAATTTTATAATTGACTATTATTTATTTTTCTCCAATTGAATAGACTTTAATAAACTATTTAAGAACAAAATTAAAAGGATTCATTCATTTAAACAATTGTGAACAAATTTCCATTCTTTGGACTATAATATATAAGTATGTTATTTTTAACGTAATTTTAAGGCTTAATAGAATTTCTATTCGCTTCCGCCAGTCTACGCTTATGTTCTGCCTCTGTGACCATTTCACCATCCACATCTATAAAGCGCGTGTGCAATCCAGCAGCAATAAATCGTCTACTTGCAGCAATGTCTAAATGTGGTGCTAACTTTGAATCATCTATTTCTTTATCGCGAGCCAACATCGTTTTTGCTCGATTCAAATTACGTAAAATGTTGTGCTAAGTAACGAAACGAAATATTTAGAATTTTTAAATTACTAAGATAATTTATTATACCTTTGATACATCAGTTCCCTGAAGTTTCAGATACATCCAAAACAACGTGCAGTTTGCATAAGCCAAGTATGTATCGAGTTTGATGTGCGCGTCGGTGGTCAATGTTGGACAGGATTGCGCTTTAATGGCCAAATCCATGTCATTTTCCACAAAATCCAGGTAGTTCGAAATATTCTTTAAAGTACCAAGTAGTTCCTCGTCAGTAAGTAGGTCATCCGAACTGTTCGGAATCTTTGTCTCTATCATAGCTGACTCTTTATCTTGTTTGTTCAAATTAGACATAAAAAATAAATACAATAATTTGATTTCTACTAGCCCGTCAACAACATCAAATTGGCATTAAGCATAAACTGCACATTATTTGTTAGCAATAAACCCATATATCGACTATCGTTTATTTTTCTGCTAATCAACAGTGTCAAGCTAGCGTCACGTAGTTCATTACTGTACGGGAAAGTATTCAGTAAATGTAATTATAAATTCTGTTCACACAGAGCAACATTATCGGTTACCTCTGATGTAAATGACCTAAGGACGACATATTTAAATAGATTTTAAGAAGATATATATCATTGGTTTTCTATTTATTGTTATACATCTTCGAGAAATTCGTTTCGCAAGATGTCTGTCTGTGTCTGCATCATTTTTGAATCAATATGGGATGTTCCTCAACCATTTTGTTCCAGTCATATTGGCATATTCAAGGCGAATATGTGAACGAGCCCAGAGCAAATAATTCAAATTACAATATATAAAAGTGATTATTTTTTTTAATGGAAAAGCAGCCCCATAGTCAAATGTATTTTCCACAACACGACTCTTTGACCCATTGCTGGTATCATCCTCGCAGAACAGTACAGAGTATTAAAAATAGCAAGTACAACATCTAATATCTCAAAATTCAATTTTAATTAATTATGTGCACAACAAGTTGTTTATGAACTAAGAGTTGTGACTGATACTGACACTGATGCTGCCTATGTGAACAGTGTTTCATATCTTTGAAATATTCCCATTCGTCCCGAAAAAGTTTACTCTTGTATTTTCACCATTAAAACCGATGATTGGTGCTTGATGTCACCTTGTATGAATGTAGATATCTGGAGATATCGATAGTAAAATCGCCAGTTTTCCAACTCTAGCATTAAAATGTTCTGTATGAAATACCAACTAGTTAAATAAATTCACTCTAAACATTAAATGCAGTCGATGCCGATTGCTCTAAAATTTAGCGGCTTAACTTCAGCTTTTGAAAAGGTAAATGGAAGCCTTTCGGCTTTTGCTTGCATTTAAAAATAATTGAAGAATGGGTTAATTCAAGTGTATGGTAATAAATAAGGTGGAAGACACTTTTTGTTGCTCTTACAATTGTCAATCAAATGGAGTAGCGAAAAATTATAATTTGCATGCCGATTATAGCCAAAATATGTGCTTTATACAGCGCTTCAGAGTAGGAAGATTTGTTACAAAGTTTAAGATATATTAATCAATATATTCATAAATTTACCACTTTTAAAGCGTACATCATCAGTCCGAGCGAATAATCAGCCTTTTATTGGAAATCGTATTGGTGGCAAATACTTGTGTTGAAATGTTGTGTTTATATGCAAGTTTTATAATGAAAACAAAAGTTTCTACCTCTTTGCTAACCACTTTCCACCTGCATGAACGTTATTGCTAATCTTTGGATACGTTTGAATAACATGCCAAATTGTATGGCATTGCAAACTGAGCTAGTCATCTGAACTACGTATCTACATACACACACATATGTACAGATAAAGTTGATAAAAAGAAAAATAAAATTATTAGGAAAAGAAATGATAGTATTTACTAATTTCTATTGCTATAAATGTATAGATTTTACGTTTTAAATTTGTGAACCCTTTCAAAGGGTATTATAATTTTGCTATGAAGTTTGTAACATAATGAAGGCACCATCTCTGACCTCATATATCGGTTCTTGATCCGCAACACTAGCCAAATCGATGTGGACATATCCGTCTGTCTGCCTATGTAAATGTGAAATTTAAAGCTATTTGGATGAAACTTTGTATCTACCCGTCTTTTTACTAGAGCTATACATATGTTAAAAAAATAAATAAATAAAGGTTTCGGAAGCCAAGATAATGCGTTATTAAGACTAAGTTTTAGTGACATTGATAAAAGTTTTATTGACAAGGATAAAAATATCTATTATGTATGCCAATGAGTTTATCATAATCACCAGATTAAAAAAAAAGGCCAATCTTCAATCACAGATAAATAATAAGTGGACAAGAACAGACATTGTAATTATGACTGAACCCATTAAAAATTGAGAAATGAATATATATAGAGAGTATAAGAGCTGGAAACTTAAAATTGTTAGCCGACTTTGCTTTGGATATGTCGATATATATCGAATTCCAATAGCAACAGATTTTAAAGGCTGATGCTTATTGATATATAATATGCATATGCATATTATTCATCAACTGGACAGATCGGATAAGAAACACCTATGTTATAGTCTTTATACAGTTATAGTCTCTAGGTTATTCTGATTATTGCTCTTATACTCTGATACCGAAGCTATAGGTGTCTGTCCGTTCTTATGAACGGACCTATTATCGACACCCTTAAACCGATTTTGGTCGGATGTTGATAATTTTTTGTTATTGTACACAATCCTTCAACTATCTTTATAGAGATAATACAGAGTTAAATAAGTCTCTTTCAATGCGTTCTGCAAAATGAAAACAAAATGTTGATATGGTTATAACAAATAAGTTGATATATGTACCTGTATACAAACTTATTAATACGATTATATTTAATTTTAGGTCAACCGATGTCTTGTTTAGTTAAGAGTTAATACAAATCGTGAAAATCAAGTTCAAATTATCATACGGCCAGTATTTTATTATATGGCATAGGAATATTTTCTAAACATTTTATTATTTGAATGCCATGGACAACGCAAGTGCCACTGGTCGGCGACGGAGCAATATATGTGTTAATGCCGAGGATAATGCGCTCGATCAAATTACAAAGGAGGTATGTATTGTACATTTGTATTATTAATAAGCCAGTGTGTTCAATTGGAAGGCTTAAAAATTGTCAGTTGGCTGTATCAATAAAATGGGAAAGGTATAGATTAGAAACGAAAAATGGTCTTCCATCTTGCAAAATAATATTAAAATGGCAATTTGGAAAATGTTCGTTTCTTCATTCATTCATATCAAATTACTAAATGATAATTGAATTTATGTCTATGTGACTGCAATCATCTAGGATACTTAAGGTAGGCTTAATCTTTCTTGTCAAGCTCAATAATTGCTGCAAATAATAGCACCACCAACATAAGAAATGTATTTTAATGTGTTTTTTATTATATTTGTATATATGAATACGTTTTTAGAAGTGAAAGACTTAAGAGAAAGGGACAGGCAAAAAAATAAGAATAATAATAATAATAAATAAATTCTTTACTTATACCTAATGAGGTAATTAGTTCCGTTCATTTTTTTGGCATCAAAGGCTGTTCAGCGACTTCGCATTGAATCAACCATGTTTTGGCATAGTTTTAGAGGAATTTCGCTTCAGAACTTCTGAATTTCTCGCCAGAGTGAAGCGAACTGAGCTCAGGTGTCTGCGCAGGCCACTCCAAAATTATTCCTTTGCCATCTTAGTGGTTTGCTTGAGCTTATTGTTGGAAGACACATATTTATACAAGCTGAAATTTAATATAGTTTGGGAAAAAAGTATTTTTATAACGAATTGAGTAACATGTTTGTTTTCTTAACTTGTTTTATACAGGCGGAAGCGCGCTTAGCAGCTCGTCGACAAGCTCGTGCTGAAGCACGTGAGATACGCATGCGAGAACTTGAGCGGCAACAAAAGGAACAAGAACAAAATGCTGACCGCGCATTTGACATGCATAACACCACTTCTGGTGTTATTATCGACACTGTCCCGTCACACCCCACACGTAATACCTACGGCGGTCTAATAAACTTAACGCGCGCAACAGCTTCGAGACGCAGTAGTGAGGACTCATTGGAGGACGAAGGTCGCAGTTTGCGTGATATTAAATACGAGCTTAAGGTATGTACTTGTCTTAAAAATATTGAAATATGTATTATTATTCCCTTAAAGAGCGTACTATTATTTTATCGTGAGATAATGAACGTATTCTTGCTCCAGGCGGGCGAGAGAGCCTGCCGGATCGGATCAATGTACCATATCTTCCACAGCTTCCATAGGAAACTAAAACTGATCCGCAAAAATTATAGTAATTTTAGATCAAGTCGATAAAGCCATGTCGACGCAGTCGCAGAGGCTATAAGAGCTAAAAGAATATGTGCTAGCATTTCAAGTGCATATTAGGTATATTATATTTTATATCATACCTTGTTTCTCTCAAATCGATTAAAATCGATTTTTGATGGCAACAAATTCAATATTGTCTTAGATACACCCTTCCAATTCATTCCGGGTATAATCATCAAAAGATCAACGGTCGAAATTTCTCATTTCTCTCCAATCGATTTTCAAATTATTTATTATCAGAGCGCTAGAATTTTTATTATTACGATACACTTTTTTTTTGGGTTTGCACTACAACAGATATCTCACATACAATTGGATATCATTCGCGTTCATATAGATTAGATAATGCAACACAAAATTGGGCAGATCATTGGCATACAGTGCAAATAGGAAGGAGCAAGGAGAACAGAAACTTGCCTTAACTAATTGGAGTCAAGTAGTACTAGGAAGGTTGCGATAATGATATCTAGCTCTACATTTTTTTTTAATATCGTCTGTTATTTTTAAAGATTAATATTGAAAAACATAATATTTTCAAAGATTTATAAAGATAGGTGGTATTCATATTGGCCATGATTTGCGGAAAAGATTACTTGGGGCCATACAAATTTGAGATGCTTTAAAGATTGATAAAAATAACTTGAATGGTTAAGTATAAGTGGACAAGTACTCTCAGCAAGGCTAATATAACATATTTTATTTTACTTGTGACCATTTTTCACTTCAGGATGTCGAAGAACGTTTCCGAAAAGCGATGATAACGAATGCCCAGCTTGACAACGACCGCTCATCTCAAACCTATGAAGTGAAGCTACTCAAAGATAAAGGTGAAACAATGCAAGAGTCTTTTGCACAACTTCAACGCGAGCTTAAAAATAAATTACGGGATTGTAATGCCCTGAAACGCAACTTGGACCGCACAACACTTGAATTGAACTTAGTGCAAGGCCAGCTAACCGAGCGTGATGCACTAATAGCGGAACATGGCCTTGTAATTGTTGCCATTGAGAATACTGATGGTACTGATGCCAAGAGGGCTCTACTCAGTGTTGAAAACGCCAATACATTGGCGACAGTGCAGGGTTCGCTTGGTGAGTATAGACTAGAATTCAAAAAAAAAAAGAAAAGAAAAGGAAAACGAGTAAATATCATTATAATCCCAGATATAAGACTCAAAAAGTTGGCAGGAGAAAAACAACGGCTTTTGCTCGAAATGCAAAATCTTCGTGAACAGTTGGATTCCTATAAGAGTGATGGACGGGGTGGACGCGGCAGTTCATTGAATGGCCCCGTAGGTTATGATGATGATTACGAAGTTCAAAGTAAGTTTACAAAAGTAGTTTAGTTTTATAGTTACAATAACAATTATTTGAAAATGTATATTTAACAGGAGAAGCAAATAAAGTCATATCAGATTACAAATACAAGCTACAAAAGGCTGAACAGGAAATCGCTAGTCTTCAGGCAAGCTTATCACGCTCGGAGACACAAGTAATACGATATAAAAGCACGGCAGAAGCAGCTGAAAAAGCAGAGGCAGAACTAAAGGTCGAGCGACGTAAACTGCAACGTGAAGTAAGAAGAAATACAATTTAATGGCATTTGAATTAAGAGTTGTCCCCCTTTTCACACTTGAAAAACAGAATTTTAAGTTTTGTTATGATAACATAGCCAAACTTATTGACAACACAAAAATTTTAATATCAGCATATTTTTTATTTCTCCCATAGATTTTATAATTTAATAATTAAATCTATATTTGTACTGGGTGGAATTTGGTATGCAAGGTAATGAAATTTTCAGCGTATTTATGATTGCAGATCACAGGTCTTGTGTAATATCCGTCATTATGTCTGTCTGTGTAGAGACTCGGAACTTGGAATATGGATGGGCTGGGAAATCAATAATACGTAGATACACCTCAATGTTTAAATCGATGAAACCCATAAATTTCCCACAATTTAAAATCTGAAGTCACGAAATTGGTGATACTTGATAGGTTGATCATTAGTATCCTCTATATACTTGCAGTAAAAAGAATTTCTGGTCCAGCCCACTCCCGTTTTCTAAAATCACGAAAATCTTAATCTCACATCATCTTAGAGCTGGAGTCACCAAATTTGAGAGGTAGATCGCTGGCACCATTTTTTTGTTTGTTTCGTTTTATTTGGGTATGCATGAATTCATTTGAATGCGAGGAACATTTTAGATGTAAATACGATAGGATTAACGGATATTTTTCTTCTATATTAATAAATTTTCTGTTATATTTGACATCCACAGCACCGGGAGATTCTCGAACGTTTGGAAGAATCTGAAACCGCTAATAACCATCTACTAAAACGTCTTGATAAACTAAAAAATGCTAAGAGCACGATTTTGAAGGACTTATGACCGAAGATGGCAACGAATATAAAATCACGAACACAGGCAATAACAATGCTTCACAAGCAGTACCCACATAGCAGGAAATTAATCAGTGAATATGATTAAATAGATGATGTATTTCCAAAATAGTCAAGCGCAAGATAATAGTCATCAAGAGCAAAATTAGGCAAAATACCATTGTGTAACAGCTAACTTAAATATAAACATGAATTCGTGTAAAACCTAAATTTGCATATGCCTATTGCTTTATTCTCTATTCTGGACTAAAAATATTACTTATGTATGTTCACAAGAAAAATATATGTAAACCTGCCATTGGTATCATTTCTATAGTTAGCTATAGAGAGTTACAGATTTGAAAAAACTTGAGATCTATTTTTTTCATTTCTTCTATGGTTAAATTTTAAATGTGGCTTGCAAAGTTTCTCAATGTCGGTTAAGCTCCATATTTTTTTTTTTTTTTTTTTTTTGCTTTTGCAACACTTACATATGTATAAGTAAGTAACAGTTATTTATATCCCTCAAAATTTAAGTATTTCTCTTAACATCACCTCCAAAGAACACGCCACATCAGCGAATTATGTTTACATTTTAAATGACCGCTATTAAATTATGATGTCAGTTAATTAACTACTTTCAAGTAGGTTTATTATTTGTACGTACACTTACAGTCATGGTCAAAATAATAAGTAATAATAATAAATAGCCAAACTTGCCTGAACCTTGAAATGTTTTACATTTTATTGAAAACTATCATGAAGACTCTTTTTTGTTTTCATTGTGACAATACGAAAGGCTTCTACATTATCGCGTTCAGCATTCTTGAAAGTTTCTATTTTTCCGTAAGGATGTGCATGGTGTCTAGGGTATCACTTGGAGTAGTCTGCATGCTGCCTGAGATAGAAGTTCCCAAGTTTGTTAGGTCAGCAGCAATTGTCAAAGGATACTCCGTATAGATGGATCGGTCTAGTGATGGTCGTTAATAATTATTTGACAGCATATGGAAACATTTGACATTTTAGTCAAGCAGATTTTCTACAGGTGTAGCCTGGAAGTCTTGAGGCAAGTTTCCTATCTAAGATAACATCCAGATACTTGACGTTATCCCTAAATTTTCATGGTACCACACAGAGCTTGAGGGAGCGTGGGAGTACTCTACATAGCGGAGTGCCTCTACTGACGTATCTGGTGGTTGGCCACACTGCCAATATATGTTCGATAATCTGAGCGCATTGGTTTCTGAAAAAACATCTTCGCTAGGGGGAGTTATCTGCAAAGTGTGCAGTCAACAAAAGGTATACAGATCTGACTGGATCTGTATCTGTAGATTCCCTTGAGGCAGGGGTGTTCTAAAAAGCATTCTTTTTATGTGAGGTGTTTCTCAGTTGCTTTCGATGTAGGAACAGAAACAATACCACGAAAACCTTTAAGCCCTGCGTTAACTTTATTGGCTGCAATAGCAACCCCAACGTGTCGCTCTCCTCGGAGACATAACCTTACAAGTCTCTACTCCATTGCAGATGCCGCTGCGTCCACTTCTGGTTCCTTTAGACTAATCTTCAGTCCTTGGCATCTTGGCGTCTTATATGCCCTCAACCTCCACTATCCTCCTGCTGGCCTTTGGGAATGTAGGATTGACTCTGGCTCGTGACTTACTTGCGATCTTGTGTGCCATACGATTGTGTAGAACTGCCGATCAAATTTCTTGACGCCACCCACTGTCATTATGCATAGGCGGAGGCCGAGTGCGAGTATTTGAGCGATGAATCAACCGTGTAGCTTGTTTACCACACGGCGCCATTTGGCTTAAGCACTCCTTAGTTGCTCTTACGAAAAATCACCTGTGTTGGTCGAGTCTCCACGGATCTCGGATGCGGGGAGCTGCAATCATAAAGAGCATAAGCATCAGCGTGGCGTAAATCAACCTGCAACTGTATCGACAAGTTTGATATCAAGCTGAATCTGGGCCTGGTCCTCATCTTGGAGTCATGGAACCATGAGAATCTGCGTCCTGACTAGAAATGCCAACTTCTGGTTCTGATTCTGGTCAGAAAGAACTTAAATTGGCGCTCACTTATCCTAAGATATTAACAGTAAGGTTGAGTACCTGTTGAACTACATGTTAGACAAGAATCTAACGTTCTTACATGTGAGGTCAGAACAAACTTTTGGAAATGCAGGTTTCTCCAGACTCGTCAGCAACCGGAAAGTATAGTCTGAACCATCAATGTAGGATTCCAGAATTATATTATTAGAGGGATTAACTGGCTATATTTTCAGTCCATCCTAGACTTTAACCTGAATAGAGAACGGGAAATGAAGGGGATACGAGCAAGCAGAGAACTAAAAACTATGACTCAGGGTCTCAATTTTAAATGAACTATAAGAATCGAAAATCGAACCGAAACTATATAGTTATAGTAATAGACAGCTCTCCCCAGCTAAATGCAAACACCTACAAATTTATGGCAAAATGCCTTCAAATTTCTTGGATTCCATATTAACAATAAAAATAAATAATAAAATCAAATGCAACTTCAAATAGCGCTGGACAAAAAAATAGGTCTGATAAAATGTCTAGCTAGTCTAAACTCGAATGAAAATGAATCTCTCATAATGTGGCCATTTTCCGATCTATAATTAAGTATTCAACTTTTCTGAACGATACGGGAATTATCCAAGTTAATATGTCGACCTTTGAAGGTCAGCAGCAATCTACGCTCCAAGTTTCGTCAAAAGATATATATTAGCCCATAAGAAACATTTGCACAGTGGGCGCGACCATAAGCGTGGCTATCGGTAATTTACCGTCAAAACTTGGTAACTCTAGCTTAAAACTGTGGAACATATGGCCATTTTCGAGAAGCACCTAGCGATAGCGAATGAGGTCCGAAACATATTGATCCTTAAAGGAAGTCACAGGCAAAACGAGTTCCAAGTTTGCTGTCAGTAGCGACACTATTGGGTGATATATGCAGATTTATCGATTTGCACCTTCAGATACATAGATTTGTAGACGGGACTGAGAGTGGCCTTAATATTTTACGGGTATTATTTATATGCAAAATTGGGCGGCTTTAGCTCAAAAACTATGGTATATATAGGCAAGATCGATTTGCAAGGAAGCAAGTCGGGAGACGGCGGAGGTGCGGTGCGGATTTGGGTTTTAAAATGTCGTCAGCAAAATATGAATAAAATTTTGTTGCTAGTTTTAAAATTGTTAATTTATTTGTATTTTTTTTTTTCGATTTAATCAGTTATCATTTATCTAGCCAGCAGTCGACGTAGGAATAGACGAGTGTTTGCTCCAAGCTTAAAGGTTCTAGCTTCAGGGGTGTCGAAGAAATTCAGACGAACGGACAGACAGCAGGACGAATATTTCACACAACCAATATACTCCAACGCCTTCAGTGTCATAGTATAAAAAGTAGTTTAATATGTAAATGTCCAAGGGAATAATGTATGCATATATATTTGGCTGGAGTCGTTTTTCTTACAAATTTTCTTGGGCGTTTTTATATAAACTATTTTTGTACGCGCACTCCCAACTCTGATTCCCGATTAACTCTATGATTTTTGATCAATCTCCAAATTATCTCAATTTTCTATGTGCTTTCCATGGACGCACAGTCATCAGCCTATTTTCTGTAATTATTCTTCTTCTCCAATGTAGCCGCTTTGTCCGCAGACAGATGGCGTTGATATAGTTTCTTTCGCCACCAATAGATGGCGGCATGGTGGCAGCCCTATTTCTATCGATGTTTTCATCGAACATTTGTGAGATTTTAAGCATATGCGCTTGGAAGAGGGGCATCGACACGTTTATATATGCACAAATGAAAGCTTTATATAAGAAAAAATATCCAACATGCAAGAAAACATCGAACAACCTTCGAATCCCTTGAAAGCCTACACATATTCAACAGTTAATTACCAAATAAGGAACCTAGATTACTGAAAGCATATTTTAAAGATCGATATAAGGTTTTCCGGCCTCAACCACGCTCTCATCTAAAAAAACCAAACTTCGGCGATATATTACTAGGAATTTCTCAAGATTTGTATAATTTTGGAGCAGTGGGCCGCACTTACAGCGCCAAAAATCACATCAATCATCTTGTAAGCTGGTATTACGCTGTTATCAGAATATTACGCAATCGATTACGTACATCTTCTTAAATATTGCCCTTTTTTATATTAAAAAGGTTAGGTTAAGCCACCGTTTTTTGCACGCATTATTCAAGTTAAAAGGATCGACGGTTTCAAACAAGGGTTACATTTTTATATTTGGTAAGAACAATTATTTATTTTCCAGTGTGCTTATCTGGAGGCCACAGCCGTAAATATATAAATATCGAGTTTTATCTAAAATCAGTCCTTTTACATCAGAAATACAAGTATAACCGATCCGAGTGTATTGCAAAGTCGTTAAATTCACCATATATATTTGCTTATCGATACTACATGTGTAGGCATATAGTTCAACAGCTCCTCCGACGCCTTGAATCGAATGGAGAACCAACGCATTAATCTGAGCATTATGTAGGCCCGAAAATTCCGTACTTCTTTTTACAGTCATGTTGGACATGTTGATTGTGGTGTGCTTTATGATTTCATCATCGCCGCTGGTCAAAACGTGTAAAACTATTCCATCATCAAGCGTTTCTAAAGCATTAATGCCAGCAGAGTGCAACTTGAGCTCAAATCGCTTTAAGCTGAGAGTCTGATCAAATCCATAAAGCATTCCATTTGTGGTTGTGATTAGCAATAAATTTGTATTATTTAAAATCTTTAACTGGAGCGGACACCGTTTTATATCAATAAGGTGAGTTAAGTAAACTTGCGAAGGGTTTTCTAACTGCCAGCGGAGCATAATAATTTTTCCATCAGCGCTGGCAATATAAAGATGGAAGTCTCCAGTTTCAATATGTCGTAAAACGGAAATTGACATCAGCCGGGCATCGAGTAAAGCTTTTTTGCCGTCGATACTCGTTTGTACTTTGTGCGAACACAGCTCACGAACGACTGGACCACTTGGATCCAGTTGATTGATGCACAGCTGTGCTCGACCTCCTACTGAAAAGAGAAGCCAATAGCTTACACCGTTCTCAAATTTGATGGGATATGACGTTAGGTGTCTTACGCTCGAAATATGCGTGTGTAGCTCGGTACGGAGATTGAACGATTGATTTGTAAACTGGCTAATTTTAACAATATTATCATCGCCGGCTGATACAAAGTATGGCTGGTCATCATCATCAGTCCGTTTAAGTAATTGCATTATATTGCAACTTCGCATGTGCCAACAATTTTGAAATGCCTGCAACAAATACCCAGACCGATTATTGCACAGTATCGCACGGTGTTGAAAAACATTCTTTTGCTTTACATAAATAATATCAAGTTCTTCATTGTTTAGCTGATAATCCCAGCACCGGTGGCCGCCACCACACTGCAACTGTAAAAGGACGTCATTTTTACGGGACCAAGCCACAAGATGATTGTCATTAAAGCCGATTAACACATCTGATGTCGGCAATGCTTCTATCCAAGACAACGGGACGCACTCACGCTGGATAACAGTTAATTCATAATTTGTAAAACATAAACGCAAATATTTTATAACGGGTTCGTGTCCAGCACTAAGTATGTATGCGTATTTTTCATCAGTCTTTAACAATTGAAGGACATTCGATCCCATTTGCCCATGCAAGCGCTGAATTGTATTCTGGAGTTGTAATTGTGAAGGAACATCCCGTGAATATAGCATAATATTTCCATTGCGAACGCTTAGCAACAAACAGTTTGGCGACACAAGCAGTGCCGTTGTTACCCAGGGCTCACGACAATTACTGATTTTCATACTTCCTTCATCATCCATGTTATGTCCCTTTAACAGCATACAGTTGCCATGTTCATCAGATATAAGATACAGATCTTTGCTAAGAAAATGAAACGACTGAATGAGGCCTTCAAGCTTTGTACCATCATATAGTTGATCAAATTGTTCCGTCTTTTCGGAATATGTTAGAAGTGAAACTCGCTTATAGCCACAAGTGGCAATTACTCCATCGCAAACAGTCAATACTGTGCATTTGTAATTGGGGAAATCAGGAACTAATTCCCAATTGTTAATGTTATTTGATTCTGATTGTTTCATGAAGAATAACCGATTTCTGCTGCTCAAAGCAATTATTGCACTGCTATTTAGATATTTAATATTTTTCATAAATTCGGTTTCCGAATTGAATGGTATCAGTCGGGTTGATTGGGATTGCTTTGCATTAAGAATGGTTTTCAGGTTATAAGCAAGAACGTTTCCCGTTGAACCTGTGCAGTAAAGTGTTGCCGTGATATGATCGAAACTCAAGCGCCAGATTGGTGAACCAAACTGTTGACGTCGCTTAAATAGCATTTCACCCGATTGACTCCAAACGCATATATATGAATCCTCACCTCCACTTATAACAAAAATCTGGCCATCTGTAAAACAAAAGAATTATTGGGGCAATCAGTTGTTTTGTTGTTCATATTTTTTTTAGTTATCTTACCGTACTCTGCAATGGTCGCACAAATAACTCGCGCAGTGTGGCTAAAGCAGCTGAACAATGGCTTTACCGATCCTGCATCGTATTTCCAATCTCTAATAGACTCACTTTCAAGTTTCCAAAACTTTAAAGAGCGGTCGTCCGATGTAGTTACCAGCAATCGAGCTGCCAAGTTCAAATCAACAGAAAATATAACACCATTATGCGCCTTAAGACGCAAACAAAGGGGATACATTTTGGTGCATGAAGTTGTATTCGAATGAACAGGATCATGTGGCTGCCAAATAAATATTTCCCCACAACAATTCCCGCTTATTATAATAAGCTCGTTGTACGAGTTACCGCATAAGCTCGTGTGGTAGAGCATTGAAAAGTCGGTGCAGCACGCTAGCTCTAATATGCTGCATTCTCCGGAAGTCTCATTTGCCAAGTCATTATATTGTAAACGCAGAAGTGCACTATGGGCCATGTGCAACACAAATTGACAACCTATCTCGTTCTTTAAAAATGTGGCTGCATTAATCCAATCCTTTGTCTCGCCCTCGTAAGTCAATTTAAAGCTTTCCTTTTTAGTATTGTCATGTTTGAATAAACAGAATTCATTTTCTGCATAGAGTAGTAACAATCCTGTTGACTCACATTTCTGACTAAATGCAAAGCCGTGTACTTTTTTGAAACGAAATTCGTGCGGCAGACGGGTTTTCCTGTTTCCCGTAATAAAAAACGCTTGATTGCCGATAGCTAAAATACATAAAATTATAATAACAATATTACAAACATACATTCAAACATAAATAGAAAAACAATATGAACTTGACAATGGTTGGAATAATTAAACAGTGGATAGACAGCTCAGCGTGACATTTGTCGTATGAAATGAAAGCTACAAGTGATTATTATGTTTAGTGGAGAGGATAATAATCCACAAAAATATCGATCAGATCCGTTGCCCAATAGCTTAAGAAGGATACAGAAAGCAGCTCCACAGAATTAGAGAAAAATAATAATATATATGAATTTTTTACTTTGTCAAAACACTTTCTTGACAACATGTATGACAAATATAAATGCTTGAGTACACATTACATATATAAATATGTTTGTTTCTGTACTGTAGTAATCACATTCCTATAAATACTATCCGTAAGCAGCTGGTATAGCTATGTAAACAGTAAACATCAGGCAACCTTTCAGAATTGAGTATCAAACGCTCACAACCATTAATACATACCAGTAATTAGTGATTTTTGTGAAATACTTAATCCCAACGATTCAGTAAGTAAAATTTGACATTCAGTCATGATTTCTGATCAAATCCTGATATTAGACGCCGAACAACGTTTCATTCAATATTCAAGTAATTTAGGGATGATAGAAATATCGTATTAATCGAGTATGGATAAGACAGTATTACCGTTTTGGCCTTTTATCGGTAAGATATGCTCTTTTTTTTTAGCTTGAACTAGAATTATTTTATTTTTGGAAAATTCAATAAACATACAAATATGTATAAAAAGATTTGTTTATATAAGGCAACAAAAACTTATTTGAGAAATGCTTGGGAATCGCTTAATAGCATAAGATTGCTGACTAAGAAGATCAGCATTGTTCATGATTATTGCACAGCATGGTTTTAATTTCCCCCGTTGGCCATTTAAGCGAGTTGTTTAATACGAATTTTTATATTATATTATATAATATTACACCGTACCCAATTATTAAAATTATTTTGGAACTATATAGCATCTAAGCTGACGTTTTCAATAATAAATAAAGATAAAAGACATATAATTTGATTGTGATTTGTTAACCTTTTAATATTTTTGATCTCATGTCTTGGCCTTTTTCTGGTCAACCTGCCAATCGAGACACGGCCAACTTCTTAAGAAGTCGGACGACTATCCACCGTCTACCTTTCATTTTTGAATATTTATATATTTAAGTAAATAATTAATAACATTTTCAGACATTTCATATGAAATTAAAATAAAATAGTTGAATTGTTTGTTGATCTATGCGCACGGTAATCAGCAGTATATTTACTAGGCAAAACTCTTTGCCTCCTGTCTTTACAATGAGATCTTGCAAAAATGCAATAAAGTAATTTTACCTTAAAAATATTATTTGTTTTTAAGACGTGTCACATTATTGAAAAAATCCCATGTATTCCGCCTAATGCCACTCTGTGTGATGCGACTACTACCTTTTCAAATTATGATATATATAATATTGTAACTAAAGCCATTCAATCGATAATAAAATGTAATGTAATATTATGCGCTGGCTATCGAATCATACAGGTCGACATCTGGCGAAACGAATGGGAATATTTCAATGACGTGGAACTCTTTTCGCAAAGGCAACATCAGTATCAGAAAATTCGATTTAATTGCTAATTTTGATAGTTTTGCAAGATCTGCGTGTCTTTGAAGATAGAAGTGATGGGTCAATAATCGTTTTGCACATTTATTCGACCATTGGGCTATTTCTCAATCCAAATAAATAGTATTCATTCACATTTGAAAGCATTCATGTTTTTTTTAATAGGAAGAAAATGTTTGTGTTCAAGTTTGTCTGTGACCTTATTTGTAGCCGAAGTTGTATCTTGTGTTTTTCGAAATCTGTAGTCCATATTGATCATTAACCTCAATAATTTTTTAATTGCAATTTTAACTCATTGCTATGCAAGTAAATGCCAAGTATTCTTGGTGGTGGACTGACATTATTTTGAGTGCAACAAACGATTTAGGAACATAAAAACTAATGGTTGATGCTTGATGTCGCTCTGTGTGAATGCGACAAATATGTTTCACTGCAGCGTTACAAGTTGTGACGCTATCTTGACATGTAAAATATTTAACAAACACTGTTGTCTTTGGTTACTCTGATAGCTGAAATATAATCGGAAATCAACATTGTTATACAATTCCTGTATTGGTATACGTATATATGTATGTAAATTTACATCCGATTGTTTTTACATATCATTTTTAGTTTATTTTTATTTACTTATTACTAGTTTTGAATTCTTATACTTCATCCAAATTTAGTTTCTGTAGACAATAAGATTCAATTATTGTGCGTTACATCCTTCTACAAAGCAAAGTACATATGTATGTATAGTTTTCAGACCTACAATTGCGTTCATATGTAAGTATAATGGAATTTAAATTGATTGTGAGACGTAACAAATTAAATATATATGTATACACATATATTTGTATACCATAACCCGTAGGACAAAACTTCCGAAGATTCTTACTGCATCAATACACAAATAAATAATGTTTGCATGCATATGAATGTTGCTTTTACGTGATAGGCAGAATGTACATACATATGTACATTAATATTGATAAGGCATGCGAAAATCTTACTGGCAGGGTCCATAATCGCAACAAGTTGTATTTCAAAATTAATTCAATATATAAAATGAATTAAATGATTGTATGGTTTTTATATTTCCGATCAAAAATTAAATTTAATGTCTGATGACGATATTACTAAATTGAGCTGTGCAAACATTAGAAAATGTCCAACCAAAAATTAGTTTAAGACTATTTTTATTCAATTAAATGAGAAATAAGCTTCTGCAATTACTCCGGTGCGAGGTTGCAACCTGGATCCGGTAACACCAACTAACTAACGTTCAGCATTAGCTAGGTATTAATACATCAATACAAAAATAACCGTAGACTAGGCAAAAGCTCCCCTTGAGCGGTTCTTATAATCAGTGCGCATAGTCAGAGCAGAGCTTTGGCGATGTAACGCCTATTTAGTAATCTTCAATAATATTATTTATTTAATTTTTCATGTAAGCTTATTTGGTCCATTTAAGTTAAACTTCCATTGTTAATTTCATTTGTTAATGTTTTTATGGCCCTCCTAATTTTTATCCTCCAGTGTTTTATGGACTTATTTCACAATTGTTTCATCCATCTGAATTATTACTTATTTATCCCAACGTATCAGCATTCTATAATCCATTTAATATGAAAATCAATATTTTGTCAATACATACTTGTTTTCCAAATATCTTATCTTCCAAAATCGCGTTTTCCTAAATGAAAATTATTGTAAAAAAAACTTGATTTGTCTTAAGGATGCGTAAATTTAAATCCAAAAATTGTTTACAGTTTCTCAAGTCGGCATATTCATTACTTTTTTGCTTACCAATCTTTGCAGGGGCTTGGAAATAATCTACATTCCGTGTTTGATAACCTTAGCTCAAAAATTTCGGGAGTTATTGACTTTCCTATTTTTGGGGGCGTGGGCGAATTTTGTTCTTACCCATCTTAGAAGGATATTGTGTGAGGTATATGGTATTGTCGATTTACGCAATCAGGATTATTAGTTTTGGCGGCCGCCGGTGTGTGGGTGAGGCCATCCCAATTTTATTTATCGATTTTCTTATGGGGGAATTTGGTGAGTAGCTTAAAAATGTGGTAAATTACGGGAATTGGTTTTATCGACCTTATTGATTTCCTAGCCTGAAGTGAACGTAGCTCACCAATTTTTGTATTTGTCTGGCAATTATATGAACCAAGTCTCTAGCGTTAGGGGTGTCGTTGAAAGTATCACAAAACGAATATAATCTTGCACCTTCGGTATCAGAGTATATAACAAATTTGTAGCTAAATTTGGCATCGACGCATCCACTTTTTGGAAGTGGATCATAAGCTTAAGCTGTCGGAATCTGTTGCTATTAGCGTAATCTTGAGCAGAAAAGTGGCAAGTCCATCCGGAACCAAACTACAACAGGCTCGTGACACTTATATTGCAGCCATGCCTTAATGTGCAACAAAAAATAAATGAAACTTTTTATTTTCACCTTTTTCAGGAATGGTCGAGACAAGTGATCTCGTCTTAATATACCCTGACCAAATTGCTAAATTTAAAAATGGGAACAGTATTGCGTACATTGTGTCTCGCGAGGACCTGAACGCAACTCGTCGAAAATTTCCCGAGGAACGTTCAGTCTAGTCAAAAAACTGGACTCTGCAGTTGCATGGAATTACTATATAACTAATTTATCCAATAACAGTTATAAACTGCGCAGGGCTAAAAAAAACAGTGGAATGCTTTCTGTTCTGCTGCGGAAAGTACCTCAGAGGCATCCCGCCTAAGAAAAGTACTTTCTATAACGCCCACGACTCTTGGGTATTCAATGAGAACCTGTCAAACATGGACAACGTCCAGTGAATCGCGTATTGACTATCTGTACATACTTTTCAGGTTGCTCTTTAGATAGTAATAACATATGAGAATATTCTTTTTGACCATGACTTGACTGTTTCTTACCGAAATTTGTAAGCTGATCAATAAATGCATATGAATCCTTTGCGTTAAAAATTTTGGCTTTTATTGCTATCGGAAACAGAGACTATTGTCGATAATATGAATTATACTTGAAAATGGGTGAAATGGGGTTATTAATTTTATGCAAATGATTGTAACAGGCAGCAGGAAGCATCTCCGACCCCAGCAAATATGAATATTTTTGATCAGGATCAACAGCCGAGTCCATTTCGCCATGTCCGTCTGTGCCTCCATTTGTTCATGTATACTGCCTCCATTTCTCAAATATTGATAAATTTCCATTTTCGATACAATGTGAAAGGCTGGTGGTTTGTGAACAAATTGTTGACTCCTTCTGAGATTTTAAGGAATCCAAACTATAGCAAGCATTCGTTATGAAGTTAAGGTCTTTATCTTACAAAGTCCTTTATATCATGGTTATGGTTATGCCTTGAGATAAAAGCCTTGCTAGGCGGAACGATGAAGAGTTTTTTGTCAAATCAAATGGCTTCTCAAAAGCTCGAAATTTCCATTAATCAACTTTTAATTTTCTTCGTTTGTACACCGCCTAGTTTGCCTTTCTCGGCATTTGAAATTCCGCTTTAAAGTTTTGCTATAAATGCAAAATCTTCAATGTAGCATCTGTAGTCACTTGCCAGTCAGAGAAAGGAACTGATTTTAAACTTAATACCGTCGCGTGACAAGACAAAGTCTAGATATTTGGCATCCTCTTGAAAATTTTGAGTATTTGAGCAAAACCGTCATGTTGGCTCCTAAGACCAATGCGATATGCTCAACATGATCATGCATATTCTCTGAAAAAATAATTAGTTCATAAACATAAGCATTGTATAATTTCCCGGTCTGTTCTCTAAGGTAACAAGTGTAAAAACAATTGCTAAAAATTGAGGTTACATATTTCTATTGTCTTTAAATTTAATTTTCTTAAATTTAGAAAATTAAATGTTTCTTTATATTTTCATTTTAATCGATGACTTTCCTTTCTATGACCAAAATGGGGTTATTGTCTTTCCAAAAGTCTCTAACTTCACAGTTCAAAAAATTTAAAAAGGCTATAACTTTTTATATATGGGCTCTTCGTTCTCGGTTTTGATTATACCAATGATATTAATTTTTTATGGGAGTGCTTCATTGGGTTCCACAAGGAGACATATGTTCTGTTTTTTATCATTTCTAGCAATTTTCTCGTTATACTTGGTACTTTGGTCACTCTTCACTTTGTTAAAGCCATGAATTGATTTTACTCGTAAGGATCGTTCGCATTTACAATATTTTCCAACTTACGTCATGGGCTTATGCAGTTTTCTAAAGCCTCCGTATATATTAAAAGTTTTATATTTTTCCCTGCTATTATTCTTTCAATGGAGCAGGGAGTTATGTCCAAAAAAATAAATCTGGTCATGTTCTGTAAGGTATTTCATGGTAATGGTATTTCACATCTTCCTCAAAAGGTGAGGCCTCTTGTTGATTAAAATGGTTAATTCTTTGTTACTCCGAGTACGTGCATCTTATAGTGTTACTGTATGGTATGTTTGGTTTCTGTCCGTGTTGCTGGTTATTGGACAATTTGTTGTAGAGTCGTCTACCTAAACTGTGATGACTGAACACCGCCCATCTTGTCAATCGGTGTGTAGTCTAAGCTCCGCTAGAGGGCCTTTGGAGTTTATTAAAATAAGGATTATTTCCTTGCTAGTTGCCAATATGGTTCCATGACCTCTCCTCTGACTTGTGGTTTGTGTTCATTTTTCTAAACCCTTTCCGGAATCGACTTCTTAAGCCTAGGCCGATAGAAGATCGTTTGGTCGTGCTTTAGACTATTGTGCGCGAAACTTCATTAAGCAAAATCGACTAAGCTCAATGTTTATGTTTTCTTATCAATTTTCATGTTCGATTCTTATTTTATAATATGACATCTTTAGATAGAACTGCGTGATTCTAAATATCCCGTTAATAGTTCTTGTCTTTATGAGGACCCCTAAAAAATCCTTCAAGATATACATTATTTTTTTCAAATCTATACGTATTAGACAGAATGCAACAATTAACAATTATAACAAAGGTATTGCGTAGAGCTAAGGCAAGTATTTATTTTGACTTTATTATGTTTCTTTGTAAATAATTAATCGTAATGCTTTCAATGAAAACACACTAAATCGTTAATAATTTTCTTTTGCAGGAAGCACAATCTAATTCGGGATTTGCTAACAGCTATTAAAAAAAATAAAAATTATATAATTCAACGTATTTAATTGTACGTTACTGAATACTTGACACGTTATATACGCACTACAATATGCTCAATAAATATATTTGGAACTACTCTGTAATTGTTCTATTGTGCTACATATCCGAAACGTCTTGTCTTGAGAGCATTGTGAACGTAGGCCTCCCAGAAAGGGAAATCATTTTAAATCGCTACAACGCGCATGGGGAACAGCATGAGGAAAATGTGAAAGAAAAACCAAGCGTACATATGAAAACAGCTGCCACGTCTCCAACGGCGGCGGTAACACATGCGGGATCTTCGCTGACATTACATATGTCGCAGTCTCACACTGGTAGTGGCGAAAATTCTCTACACATTGAGCAACAGCGTCATAGAAGTTCATATAATCTGCTAAGCGAAGCAATGTCGCAGGCGGTCAGCAATGAATTCAGTAAGTCAACAAATTTTAAAATGTTTCAAATTCACCCACATTTGAAATAGTTCAAATATATTTTTGTTTTTAACAACTTCTGCATAGGAACTTTATCAGCTTAGTTGATTAGGCTTTTCAGTCAGTCTTTTATTACATCCATATAAAATACAGTTGGTATACAAACGATTTAGATTACAATCCTAGAATTATTGATAATCTAAGCAAGAGCTCGCTTAGTTTATTTTAATAGTAAGTCAAGTTGATTCCCAACCGGAATCTTGTCTTGTTGGGCTTGTAGTGAGTAAAATTCTGGTCATTGTCGAATAAATTGTTTCAGCGAGTGAATATGAAGTGTGTTCATTTACCAGAAGTCGGAGACGTATAAGCTTAAGGACTATACAAATATATATATATATATATATATTTATATATATATATGTAGATCTATATAACAATTTCTTGCTGGTTGGTTTTGATCTTATGTTTTTGTTGTCGGCTTATGGCTTGTTTGTCACTTTTGTTCTTGTTATTGGTCGGTCAAGAAAGTGACAGTTTTATCTGATGGTTATTATGTTATGTTACAATGGAATCAACATAATTTCAAATATATACAGGATATTATTTATTAGTAATAGTAATAGCGAATGTTACTGAGCTGTAGGATCAGAATAGCCTGGTCAGAGTACGAGTATATTGGTATATTGTTTGTGATTGGAAGTGATTAGAAACTTATATCCTCATTAATGAGTGTAAACTTTTTTGATTACGTCCATTGGGGTCTGGGTGAGCAATACCACCTCAAATTGTAATTCGATGAAAACCTATATACATTTTCTTTTTTACTCTGATACCGAAGGTTTGTGAAATATTCGTCATGCTGTTCATTCGTCTGTCCGTCTGTATGAACGTATATTTTTTCGACACGCATATAAAAGGGGAAATGCAGAAAAAATCCAAATGCATTCGAATTGTTAAATGAATAAATGATTATGATAGTTTATTTTTAAGAATATCTATTTTTTTTTTCAGGCTCTTTGGCAACTTCATCTGATGTCACATGCAATGCAAATGACTTCGACTGCGAGAATGGAAGCGTGCAGGATAGGCTTGGCATGGAGGCAATCGCTAGCTTGCACCGGCAATTAGACGATGATGATAATGGAAATATCGACTTGAGTGAATCGGATGATGTATGTGAATCAATATAACTTGTACAGTGTAATGACAACTTTTGTTTAATACAGTTTCTCCGCGAAGAACTCAAGTATGACTCCGGCTATGAAAAGCGTCAGAAGGCATTTCATTTTAATGATGACATGCATATATCAGTTAAAGAACTATGGGATGCTTGGTTGCGCTCAGAGGTACATAATTGGACCATTGAACAAACTACAGACTGGTTGGCACAGTCAGTTCAACTACCTCAGTATGTCGACCTTTTCAAATTACATAAGGTTACTGGTGCCGCTCTACCAAGGTAGGTATTTTTATTGATGTATACTCGTATAAGAAGTTTAATACCAAGAATGCATAACAAAGTTATACAAACGATAAAATACAGTTGTGGAAAACTATATAACAGACAAAAGGCAGTATCTCCGACCCCATAAAGTATACATATATATTGTCGGTCAGGATCAAAAGCCGAGTCGATCCAGCCGTGTCCGTATCTCTGTCTGTCCGTCTGCGTGAACAAACGGATCTCCTCACAGACTATAAGAGCTAAAGATCATGCGACTGTTAAGTTTTTATTGACAACTAGTTGAATAAATAACTGATAAATAACAAATAGATTTCCAGTACGAGTATAATTAAAACCAGCATTTCTAAAGGTTTAGCTTTCCAAATATACACATATTTGTCAACTGCAAAAATTAATTAAGAACGGATAAGAAACCCTCAAATGATAGTCCAAAACATATATTTACAAATTGATATCATTACTATCAGCCGGCGCAAGTATTTTCTGTATCCATAAATATAGGCGTGCATGTATGTGAACGGAACAGCATGATGGTAGAAGCTAGCGTAAATATTGTATTGTATTGTGAGGCAACCCGTTATATACACAAGTGCATAAATATATATATATATGTATATATATATATATTATCGGCTTGCGATTTCAGTTCGAGCTTCTGAATGAAAACATGCTCTGTCTTAGAGTAATATATTTGACATCTGGGTTCAAGGTATCTTGTGCTCGAGCCAGATCATTTTTACTTTTTATTATTAATCAGCGATTACAAATCAATTTAAATTTATGATTGACACATTTATATCTGAACGATATAAATTTACTGGGCTTATTGATTTTATTATTCCATCAATCACATTCTCTGATAGGTTGGACCTTTTTTTAGATATGATTTGCCCATAACAGCTTATAACTGAGAAATATAAATTTGGTAGTCGAACATACGCAAATATTTTCTCATCAAATTTGATCGCACTAATAAAATAGTCTAGTGGTCTAAGCATAAAATAAATAGAAACGTTAAATTGATTAATAAGTTACTAAATAAGAAATCATTACGATTGTGAGCGAGATAATGGTGTAAGTACACAAGGTTGACTCATGGTGATTTTT
Organism: Drosophila nr. fundita; assembly: GCA_035044245.1. NCBI lineage: Eukaryota > Metazoa > Arthropoda > Insecta > Diptera > Drosophilidae > Drosophila > Drosophila nr. fundita. The sequence goes on from JAWNMG010000145.1 coordinate 166,327, forward strand.
TCTTGCTTGTGTTTATATATTTTATTTTGAGTAATCGCCGATGGAAACAGTTCACGCATATTTGTATTTCTGCTTAGAATGGTGCCAAGTTTTTCTGAAAATGACTTGAAATCTATGTCAAGAAGCACTTTGCAGGTGCGACCTTTTCATTGTCATTTGGGAAAGCATTAAACAAAGAACAGCCCATAATTAATTGGGAGTACCATGATCTTAAAATCCAAGCAAAAATGTTAACTAAACAATGTAGAAAGAATAAAACCTAAATTGAACTAGTCAAAGTCAACTATTTCAATTAAATTAATTATTAAAGATATTAGTTTAAGTAAAACCCAATTATTTGTTGTATGGTAAGCTTCTGATACTGGTACATTTATTTATGCCTGGGTGACTACTGCACATCCAATTACTGAATCATTCACGTACATTACAAAGTTACCTTAAGCCACTAAATATCCATTTAATAACTAGCTAGCTGATTCTGGGGAATATGTATCTGAACACAATGGCGTAATGCCACTTTCCTCTGTTGCAACTAAATATTTGTTGACCTAGATCAGAAGTCCTCACGCCCTATTCTCGGTGATCGTAGGCTAATCAATCTAGCACACAGATTTTGTTTTTGCCATAAGATATAAAAAATACTCAAACATATTTTACGAGTGTTAAATGTACACAATGTTGTCATTTATGGGCTCATGTGTAGACGTAGCTACTTATTCATCTAAATTTGAAAGAGCCTGTAGATTTAATCCTCGATGATTAAAAGATTCAAATTTACACACATTTATAAAGTTGTTTAAAAAATGTCTATATAAATCAAAATATTTTTGAAAGGCGGCCATCCTTTAAACAGGAGTCAGGATGTATGATGTATCGTCCAACATTATAAACTTAAATTAAATAAATATCAAATCAAAACTCATATCAAACTATCCTCGAAATGCCAGACGTATAACTTCCAAACTCGGCATATGCATTTTCAGACCACTCCCACGCTCGATTCACCAAATTTAGAAAGTATATTACTGTTGGCTCCCCTTAAAAAAAAATCTATAACAAAATTGGAAAAGAACTCCCACTCCGCCTACCATATATCTCATGCCCAAAATTCTATCTTCTTTCGTTATAAAATTTAAAATAAAATTAAAAGAAACTTTTTTTACCATAGTTATTTTCTATTCCAGTTGAAGTGAACATTTTGTATAATATTTACTGCACCTGCACTTTTTTTATAAAAACATAAGTAAATGACAAATAAATAAATCGATGAAATTTGTGTATTTTTAGGTTGGCTGTAAATAATCTACATTTTGTTAGCAATGTGCTGGGCATAAAAGATCCAATACATAAACAGAAAATATCACTGAAAGCGATGGATGTTGTCCTCTTTGGGCCACCGCGAGGTAAGAAATCAACGTATTTACGCATTTACTAGATTCACTATTAATTTGAGAATTGCTTGTCATCCGCAGAGACAGGCACACGCTGGAAAGACTATATTCTTGTCACCCTCTTACTGAGCGCAATTATTGGATGTTGGTATGCTTACCAACAGAACAAAAATGCGAAGAGGCATTTGCGTCGCATGGCACAGGATATGGAAGGATTGCAAAGGGCTGAACAAAGTCTACAAGAGATGCAGAAGGTATTCGTATTGATTGGAGCTATTAAAGTCACATTGTGATGTAAGCATTACTTTTTTTCAGGAGCTAGAGCTAGCGCGCATGGAACAGGAAAATGTTGCAACCGAAAAAATGGACCTTGAGCGGCGTCTAAAGGAAGTGCCTTCAGTTAGCTCCTCAAGCTCAGATTTGGAGGTACAGCAGTTAAAAAAAGAAATTGAAATGTTACGCAATGAATTAACACGTGCCGAGTTCGAGCTGGTGGATAATTGTTGGGCGCCTCCTCAACAATTGCAGTCATGGCTACAGTACACATATGAGTTAGAGAACAAGAATCATCAGAAAAAGCGCAGTTCCGCCGAGAAACAACTGCAATCAGCTCGGGAAGCATGTGAAAAATTACGTAAAAAGCGTTCTAGCTTGGTGGGAGCTTTCGTTTCAACACACGGTAGGAGCATTGATGATGTTGATCGCTCAATAGTTGAAGCTCGCAACTCTCTTGGAGAAGTAACTAATGAGTTACAGGAACGTCTTCATCGGTGGAAACAAATTGAAACGTGCCTGGGATTGAATATTGTCAATAACAACGGATTACCTTACTTAGAAAATGTTCTTTATAGTCGCAATGGAGGTATTTCTAGCAGTGGTGGTATAAGTTCCACAAAAGGTTCTAGAGGTGAGTATCATTATGCTTTTTTTTATACTCTGATACCGAAGGTAATACCTTCTGTTTGTCTGTCCGTGGCAATGCAATTTGTTTGACAATCTTAAAGCTAGAGCCTTGAAACTTAGAAATCGATCAAATCGAAATTCGCAAATCGATAAAGACACATTTCTTCCACAATTATAAAGCAACAGTCACCAAATTTGTTTGGCAGTTTGTTGGCAATATCCTTGAACGCCCACCTCCGCCGCCCGGGAATGCGTATAATATCGTCTTGAAAGGTATTTTACCGCCCTTAAGTATCGAAAAACAAAATTTGATGGGCACGTCATACAAAGTGCAGTAGATCAATTTTTAGACAAGTCCCTTCAAAATATTCGCAGTACAATGCAAATTGGCCAAAGCCAAAGTGGAACATAAAATGTCGTCGATATTGGTTAATGACAGTTAACATCACTCGCCGTGGGATAGCCTGCATCAGCATATGTATATATATTTTTGTATGTTTTGTTTTTTTTTTATAAATTCGGACCAGTCCGACCACGCCCATCCATACCTCACATATAAGATTAAATTCATATTAAAATTATAATAGATTTTCTATTTTGCTTGGCAAGGCATCCGAACCAAACTCACTATTATGTCTATTACAAAGGATTAGTTCCTGTATGTAAAAACGTAGCTGCGGCTGAGAGCTTCAGAATATCAAGGGGGAGATAGGGAGATTTCAATGGACTCACAGACTCATATTTTCTCTTGCCATAAAAATGAAAATCTTTGCAAAACATATATACTAGCTTACCATGCCCAGACCGCTTTCCGTTTTAAGTTTAAATGATTGCAGATAAACTTCTGTTTACAGGGATAGTCATCGCTTTGCCAAAGATAATTGTTTTTTTTAGTTTAGTTTTAGTTCGTTTTATTTTTGTCACACTCATAGTTAGACTTCTACGCGGTTCGGCGCTAGTATTAGTAAGACTGAAGTTTTTAAGTTGCAGAACGGAAAAACTCTCAGTTTTTCATATTCAAAGTGTGCATCTTGAGTGATTAATTTGCAAAAAAGAAAAGGTACCTATTTAAGAAATTGCAACTTGACGCATTGAATCATTGAACTCACTAGTGTTGGCCCTACAATTTTTTATATGCTCAGCTCAAACCGTTTCTACCTTGGCATAAATAAGGGCCCCCATAAACAAAGACGGAAAATTGTCCTTAGAAAAGTTTTCAATAAAAACCAGCAATGGAGGATAGCGTATATAGTCAAGGTTATCCCCTAGTCGGGTACTTCCGACTATAGATTTCTTATTTGCTTCTTCTTTTTTTAATTTTGATCACTTTTCCCAAATTGCAGCCCGGATCACAAGCAGCACCGATGACTTGGACGATGAATCAGTACAAGGTAAGATGCATTTTGAGAATTTTTCACTGCTTGCTACGGAGTAGCGTTTGAATGGCAAGGCAACACAGGAAAAATCTACATTATTGATAAAATCAATGATACAATCGATGCATAAACAATTATATCCAACTTACTATTCTTGAATATCATGTTAACTTAGGTACTTACATTGCTAGTTTTCAATAGTGATCCGATCTTTTGCCAGCAATAAAAGCTGTCATCGATAACAGTTCAGTGATAAATAATGAAGTAGGCGTCGGCGCGTTTATATATATATATATACATATTTGTTTATATATATATATATGTATATGCAAATACTTATGCCTTAAGTGCGACATCAATTAAAATATAAATTGAACATGTATCGTCAAACTATACTTAGAGCATTTCTTGAATAATAGAACAAAAATATATAGAGGGATTCGAAATGTATTTGCATACAACATTTTAGAGACATATATTTTTGGATTCACATATGTATATTCAATCCAATATTAAAATTAGCTCTATCTGATACAAATTCATTCATAGCACCTTTAATGAAATTACTATTTAACCCATATGTAAAAGAATTACATTTTTTAAGTTGCAGGCTGCATAAACTCGAGTTCACACATTGTATACTTAAATATACATAACATACATTTGTAGTTAATTTTTATTAGATTCTAATATTTTTTTAAGATATTTTTTTTTTCTTGCTAAATTAATTATAAATATTATATACTATTATAATATACTTAAAAAGCATTAAATTGAGACGCTATGTGCAATGGCAATGCTGTTAGTAAAAAATGGTACGAAAAAACACATTGTGCATTGTATATAAAGTGTAATTTGCTTCACTTGAACCATTTACAAACCAAAATACAAAAGAATATCAACAAAATTGTTAAATATCTAAAATTAAAAATGAAGTGTGCTATTAGATGTATTATTCCATCAAACTTATTTTAAGAATTAATAATAATAGTTTTTCATAACAATGGAATTAATCAATGTGATCTTACGTACATACATACATACATATATGTGTTACAATGGTGTATTTTTGTAAATACATTTACATATTATGTGTTAACAAATATAATTTCTATCTGCAGTTCTTCGTGCAATCTTGTACACATGTAAACATATACTAAATTATTATACTTTTTAAAGACATCTTTGTACATCTTTGATTTAAAGATTGAAATAAATATTCCAACATTTTTTATTCGTTATATATATATATATATATATATATATATATATATAATATGAATATATATATATATTATTATTTTTTCTTATTTTACAATTTTCGGATCTACTTACATCTGCTGATTCTTTAAAATTTTCACTCGTCGTTCAAGCCATAAGTCCACAGGCTGTTTTGTGGTTAGGCTTGTGTTTACTGCTACCAAATGGCCGAGCTACAGGTACTCTTTCAAGAAGGCCTTGTATTTGTTTGTAAAAGCGTTTGTTGAATAGCTTTTTTTATTTTTACTACTGCTGCTTACGCGACTTTCCCAAATCAAACTGTTCTTAGAAAATATGCCTGGTTAAAATGTACCTTATATTTCCCTTGATTCCGCTGATTCTCTGCACTCCTACAAGCTGCGCTGCTTCATCGGAAATTTAAGTGCGTTAAGCTGCTCCATCCATCAAAGCTGATAGATGTTCGAAGTTGCCACTGGTGTTGTTCACTTTGATGCTTGCTACAGCCATTCTTGTATTTTGCGCCATTGTGTAACCAGGCATTGTGGCTTTGTTAGGTTTTTGGCATCTGTACCGCTTTGTGCACACTCTTACCACGAGTGTTAAGACAACGGAGCATAGATGCTGCATTCTTATAAACTCTTTGAGTTTGCTTAATAGCGGTGCCCTGAATTGTAAACATCTATTAATGTCATGTCTGATTTCGTCGTCGTTTTGCTGAAGGCGTGGACCACCACATCTTGTCAAAAAAAATCGCTCTAAAGATGAATTTTAGAGACATGTATGTCTATTCCTATGTCGATCAAGATTATCTTAGGCACGACGAAGATTTCACACCCTTGCAGACCAGAAATAATTTGCTGACATCCAAATTTTTGGAGATCAAAATTTAATGTGATAAACTTTCATTCTGTTGTTTTATCTTACATTGTAATTTGTTTTAAGTCACAGAAAACGACTTGTCTGGCTCTTGCTACATACGAGTATAACAAATATTATAAATATGTCCACCCTAGTGGCCGCTTAATTTCGAACTGATTGCGTTATCGACTAAGCCATCACATAAGTAGAAATTATCATAAATTCGTCAATCTAAATTTAACATGTTTTTGGTAAAAGATGATTATAATTAATCAATCTAATACTGTTCATTAAGGCAATAGCGTTGGTATTTTTTTTTTTTATATTGACGTCTTTCTCTGCGCGTCTCTTGTTTTAGTCAACTGTGTACATTTGGCTGTAATTGTGTCTGTGGGCGATGCATAAACATGATGGCAAATTGCAAAGATAGTCACAACTTTCTTCTAATGAGCACGGAACTGAATAAACTTGTATTTCGATTACTAAACATGATCAGTCGCTTTGATGCTTCCGAGGGTTTTACCAGAGCCAACTACACCCCTGACAGTCACAGGTGTAAAGCAGATAATTAAAAAAAGAAGACAATCCAATATTACACCAAAAGTTAATAACAAAATAGTTAGTTATTCTATGTATATATGCTTAAGTGTAAAAATGGATGCAAGAGCATATATTAAAATAAAGTGGGGGACAGCCGATCGCAAGCTGATCGATACTGAGCGAAGTCTATTTGACAAGGTCGCATTCGTGGCCGGGCAAAAAATGCACAAGGATCATTAGCAACGCATCAGATCAGGAGCGATGTAGACTTGCCGAGTGAGCTAAAGTACAGACACATCATCCGGACAGCTATGCCCATGATCACCACTGACATATATATCTTCTTGTGCATCACTTTGAGTCAACCACTTTATCAAGGAGTCTATGTCCGGCGCAAATTTAGATCGGCTCCACATATTGAAGGTCTGGAAAAGCATTTAGTATTTCCAGTGAAATGGAATATTTAACAAAAATGCACCACATAACTTAACGAGGGAGTAGCAGAAACATCTTTTGCGGGTCATTTCGAAATTTACATCCTTCGATGTGAAAAAATGCAGTGCCGGTGAAAGAACGTTTTTATCCAATATCTCCTGCCGTACAGGAGTTGCTTTGCGATGAGTTTAATGAGATGCAAAAACTTTTTCTCCGCAAAATTACGCAATTCAGTGTTCCTGCAGTGGATAAATTTAGAGCATATGTGGAGGTAAAAACTTTCATGCCAGATTGTGGTATGGGCAAAGTTATCAAAAACTCGACGCTAACTAATAGAAGTAGGAACAAGATCGGACGGAACGAACGGAACGGAACAGCTTTTTATCGGTATGAAACGCCATACATTATAGTATTGGGCCTTCGCCATACATTGTCCTGCTTGGACAGCTATGCTTCAAAACGTAATTAAAGTTTTCAAGTGGGCAAAGCGACAAAGAATTATAATTTGAAACTGCGCACATATACAATACAACATAAAATATATTAAATACAGTAGCAGACAGCTTAATTGGATCAGTGCCAAATAAAAAAGTAATTGCCTGCCATAAGCAAATTATTTATTATTTTTCAAAAATTCCAAAGACCGATGGTAGGTACATATATTAACCACCAAAATTAATATATGGCCCTAATACACTGAGGTTTCCCCATCTGCTAGATAGGATTATGTAAAAAAGTAGCCTATTTTTTGTTTGCCGCTTATTTCGAGCAGTTTTAAAAAAATAATATATTTTCCTTATAAAAACTTAAATAAGGATGTTAATACTTAGTATGATATCCTTTAGCCTGAACAACTTCCCTTAACCAATTATTCATGGAGGATACTAGCTGGTAGCTTCTGGGCTGATTCTGCTCCACTCATCCCGCAGAGCAGTGAGCCACTGTATGTATGTATGTATACATTTGTGTATACATATATTTAATATACTTTTGCTCGATTGTGGGCGTGCCAAGAGCCGTAAACTAATTAAATATTTATAGTATTGACACAAAAATAAAAATCGCTCACATTGTTCTCCATTAAAAGTAAACATTGCGCTTCGACTCTTCTGGGCTAACTCGAAATTTGCTGCCATTAATGAAGTTCATATGTAAATGAATAAAACTGGAATAAAAATGACAAATTTTGACAAAATGTGGCCGCTTGACTTGCGGAGAAGTCGAACTTGTCCATCTAGATTTTTCAATTATTTTAAGGTTCTTAAATTTGTTTGCTTCTAAAATGCTAAATCAAAGTAGGCATTGGAATTGGGTAGACTGCTAGCCTCAGCTCTGCCTATATTTTTTCATTCTAGTTCGTGCGCTCGCTCAGGCAACAGCTCCAGTTTTCCAAATTATTTGGGAAAACAATTTTTTTTTCGGAATTTTTGGTTTCTTTTTTTTAAATTGTGAGTTTTGAATATTTTTTTTTTTTTTGAAAAACAAAACGTGTGCATAAAATGAAAAAGTTTTCGTTTTGATGGCGATTTCTTAACAAATTCTTCGACAAATTATAATAATAAGTGGCTGGATACGGATTTGATGACTTTGAATCTTTGATGCGATGATACTACAAATGCCGATTTCTAACGGGGTGAGTAAATCAAGATGTATTGACATAATACAAGCACAAACAGTTATCCGTTTTGGATGCATCCGACTGCTCGCAGTCTTGACTCTGTTAGGCAGGCAGCGGCTCACGATCCGTATCGGAACACTAACGTCCAGGCGAACACTAACCATTGCCCTCGGCCATATGGGTCTTTACCTGAATTCCACGCTTCTCCCTATTCGACTCGTAGTAGGAGCGGGGTGAATATTGTACCAAGGTGCCGCGCATTCCACTCCCAACGACATCGCCGCTGCCGGTGCTGCCATTGCCACCATCTCCGGTTCCGGTTTCGGTACCGCTACCGGCATTGGACTGTTGGCTTGTCCGATCGTTGCATATAGTGCTTATGGCTTGATTTTGCGTCTGCGACCGTCGTGGTGCATACTTCTTCGGATTCAGCAGGTTGGGATACTGGGGCCGAGCTGCCAGTCACCTGTTCGTTGGTGGTGCGACCCCGCAATGAATACAGTCGGGGAAAAGTCATACTTTTGCCACCAAATATGTTATTGAGAGTATATCTTTTGAAAACATATGAGTAAGCTTTCGTAAGAAACTCGGTTTTTGTCAAATTTATTAATATTACTAAACATTAGTATCCTAAGATCTTGTAACGTTGAGTTCATACTGAATGCGGCGCTGTGCGAGTTGAACAACGACGATGTCCTGCTGCAGGCGAGCGTCATGGAGATCCTAGTGCCGCTTGCCGAGCAAAACTAAACTATAAACTAAACTATATGGAGCGAAGGCGCGTCTTCGATATCACCAGCAGTCGCGTTGAGGGCATCGATGAGAATCCAATGGACACGCTCCCTATACCAAGCGTTATGAAGTTCTTGAGCAAAGTTGCCGCAGTGCAGCCACAGATGATCATCACCGGTTATCCGCGTATGGTAAACTGCCTCTTTGATCTGCTGTTGTCCGAAGATGTGGATTGCTTGTCCACCGCCAAGGACGCACTGACCAATCTGGCAAGCAGTGTGCATGGAAAGACGCTGCTACAGCTCCATCACATGCCAATTATCAACAAACTGATGTCAAAATATTCGGACTTCATTAAGAAACTATCGGCGCCCTCAAAGATTCGACTGCTCAACTCGCTGGATATGATCTATGTCCAGGAGTCGCAAGCCAGCGTTGAGATCAGGTGCGCAACTCAATAAGATTACACTCTTTTATTTGTTATTAATGCCTTTCTTGCAGCTCCATTTTGAAGATGTGGTTCGAGAGCTTCGCTTGTGGCCAGCAACTGAATCATATTATGGTGATCCTAAAAACACCCTTCCCGGATCTACAACTAGCCGCTTTGAGTCTACTTAAAACGCTGTGCGGATACGTGTGGGGCATTCAGGCTGTGCAGCACACCGCTGGCTCCATTGAGTTTCTGCTGTTCCGTCACGCTGATCTGCACAAGGATGTGAAGTACCTGAAGTTGGAGATTATGCAGCTGTTGTCCGGGACCCTATCATGTCCAGAGTAGAGCCCAAATTGCCACCGAGCCGCAGTAGATTTACATTTGGCCTGGCCATAAACAACACATAACTGAAATCACTCACATAACACATCTTAGGAATATGTAATAACTTTTGTATTTGGAGTAATCGATTGCGATTATGCTGCTAGCCAAATTTTAAGTGCAGTTAGCCATTATCAATTCTTGAGGTTTCGATTTGGCTTCCATATCTGTAAGCACTGCTTCACTTTTATCTCATTTCAAATTTAAGTTTCAATTTTGGATAATATTCAGCTTCTTCTACATATCGCGCCTGATCGCGATATGGTTGTTTATCTGCGCTCAAGGCCTGTTTGGACATCTGTACCACATTGAAGCCGCAAAATTTTCGGCGCACTTGCCGACATATAATTCAGGTACGGGTTGTTTGTCATGGGTTCCGGTTTGTGGCCATATTTAAAATTTCGCACTATTAATTATTTTTATTTATGGCCGTAAATAAAAGGATTAATAGTGCGAAACTTTAAATATGGCCACGATCCAGGACCGTTGACAAACAATCCGTACCTAACTATATGTCGCAACTGCGACGAAAATTTTGCGGCTTTTTTTGTCCAAATTGGCCTTGAGCGCATGAGAAACAACCATATCGCGGCCAGGCGTGGTATGTAGAAGAAGCTGAACGACGTTTTCCAAAATTGAAACTAAGGATTATCATTCTTACTATTTAGAGGTTTATTTCTTAGCAATACAAATATTTGTAAAAAACATGAAAAGTCTTTTAACTTTTAAGATATTCTATTCGTATTATATATTCCCGTGCTCAGGGCTATTAGTTTTCGAGGTGTACCTGAACTCCTCTTCATGCTACGGATGCATGCTTACTCATTTTCTATACTCCTACTGATCTGTTCCCCAGCCCCTGTAAAACACTTTTCACTTTTGTTGTCGAAACATAATCCAAGTTTGTATCTATTTACATATTTATCAGCATTTTGCGGTATTTGTTGGCCATGGTGTGGGATGGGATTTTGTTTTGGGAAGGGGTGTGGGGTGTTGTGGGGCTCTGCCTTTTGGCTAGAATCCTACGTGCCGCATCTTTTGGCTTTTACACATAGTCACACACCTGCACAGGACTCTCTCTGCCTTGCCTTGCCTTGCCTAGCTAGCATTCATTTCAATTCTTTTCCCAATTCTTGTTTTCCTTCTGTTTTTCTGTGAGCTTCGATTGATTTTGATATGGCAAATGACAAACAACATTGGTGGCATAGGCAGGAGGTGGTTGGTGGTAGTAGATTGTGGATGGGGTTGGTGCTGCACCACTGGAATGTGTTCCAGGGGTAATGGCTGGCAGGACTTTGGGCTTAGCCACGAATTGGTCTCCCAAAATGCCTTTACAATTAGCAATTAACGTTTGGGCCTCTGCATAGAAGGTAAGGAATTTGATGTCTACAGAATCATGTGCAGTTGCTCTGAATCGAAATCAAAGACTAAAGTCGCTCCAAGCCGAGTTCATTTATTATTAAACAACTATCAGCTGCCTGCTGATTAAAGAATTGATTAACTTCGCCAAGTGTTTGCTGCTATGAATTGCTGTGATTATCAAGAACATGGACAGCTAGAGTTCTGATTCATGTAGGATTGGGTATTATATATTTAGGAGCCCCTCCTTTAAACTCTAGATTTCTCTTGAGCTGAACTTCTACTTTCTTTCAGATCAGATTTGGGTCTGCTTGAACTCGTACTCTTATTATTTTGACCTGACTTTCGTTCATATTCAAATTAATTGCAATGCAAATCCATAAGTATATATGCCTGCCATAAACTAATCATACATTATTTTTCAAAAATTCCAAAGACCGATGGTAGGTACATGTATTTAGCACCAAAATTAATATATGGCCCTAATACACTGAGGTTTCCCCACCTGCTAGGTAGGATTATGAAAATGTTCTACGGAATTTTTGAAAAATAATAAACAATTAGCTTATGGCAGCCCATTACTTTTTTTCTTTGACACTTATCCAACTAAGCTGTCTGCCACTGTATGTAACAAACAAAATATCAAACCAACAAAGAGGAAGGAGAATCGTCGGAAACAGGAAACACCTACTTCTCTACAGGATAGAGAATAATATCGGGGAATACCAACCCGATTATCTAGATCCGAAGCACCTCAAACTAGCCGTGAGTCCGTTCCAGCGCAGCCCCTAATCCAATGATGCACACTTTAGTTGACCATACATTTTTATTTTACATGGACAACGCATCATTACGCCAAATCTAAAACTAATATAAAGTGTTTAAAAAAATGGTTGGGGAATGTTAAAAAATATTGTTAAATTAAATGACTGACTTTAATGTAAAAATGTATGCAAATTTGTATGAATTAGAAGTTTGAAAAAATTACTGAATTGCAATGAAGTGTAAATATTTTTATTGGGTGAAGTTAAGGTATAATGGGCGAGCGAAAATAAATTAATACAATATTAGCGAATTTCTCATCTTGAATACAATGAGGAATTTGCGGGAAGGAAGGGACACGCAGGCTGTAAAACAACCTGAACACCCGATCGATACTGAGCAAAGAATATATTTTCTTTGGAAGAGTATAAAAAACATAAATGAAATGTTGCTCCGCTCCCACATAATTTATTGCCGTCGGTTTCCGTCTGAACCGATAGCTATCCGGCATAACGATATATATTTTATTATTTATTATTTATAAATATTTTATTTATTTTTCTTTTTATTTATTAGTTAATCCTAAAAAAAAAATACTAAAAAAAAATAAAAACAAATTAAATTATATAAAAATCAATACATAAGTATTTGTTGTATGGGTCGGGGAAAACGAAGAAAATCTTGATGAGACCAAAAGTAAAAGTGATAAGAGTAAGCAAGGAATAGTTGAGAAGCCAAACCATAAGGGACAAACAATAAGACAATATGAATCATTAATTGGCTCTATTGTAATACCATATGCTCCGCAATCCGCATGGCAAATAAGAGCATTGCAATAGCCGAAAAAGTGTGAATTACAAATTTAATTTTCCTTCAAGCACGAAACCGTAACAACAAATTCCAATAGGTTCCCAATACCGACGTCCAGCTACAATTTTTAAAAATTAAAAACTGATGGCAATAATGCCAGACACACACATGTAAAAATAAAATTTGTTGTTGGAAATATGACCTAGACACATACGCATATATATACAAATCATTTTCGAAAAGTAAAATATAAAAATATATTTAAATTTTTGTTTATCCTAATATGTATTCAAGTCCCTAACACTGCACTCCTATATTAACTCATACTATTTCCGCACTAGTTTGGTGGCACCTGAAAAAAAGAACAAACATTAAAATATATGTTAATTGAATAACGTGAAATGGTAGTGCAATTCGAAAAGCGCGAGAATGAAACACTGAATGTGAAGTGGGACGACAGCTGATGCTGACTTTCTCTGTGAATGGCTGGATTGAGAGAGTTGGCAGCACATGTAGACAAAGGGATGCGCTGAACTCGTATAGTGAAATAATCAAAGGACGACGTGGCAGATGACGACCGCGATTACATAGCAAGTTCGATATCAGAAGCGCGATCTCCCGTCTATCCATCTTCGAGCAGCATTAGTTGCCAGTTGTAATATTAAACGAATTGTAATACAGCTTAATCGTTTCGGACTACAATTTAGCTCTCACCTGAAATTTATTACATGGCTTTTCAAAAGCCACCTGATTTTTATGTACAATATTGAGGAGGAAAACAAAAATTCAAAAATCCTCTTCCTCTCTCTCGACAACAACAATCGAAGCTGTTAGTTCAATGACCACCAGATGTGTCGATACCAGATTCAGCGAGGTATCGCAAAATCTCAGATATTGAAGCCACAAGCCGAAATTAAGAAGACGCACAACTTACGACGCGAGACAGCAGGCAGCAGGAAAATACAATGTTGGATAAAAAATGTATCCCAGAATAAAAAAGAGTTAAAGAAGCGGTTTAAAATATTTGCACATGCGAGTGCGAAATTAAAAACAAAAATAAAAACATGCATGTATGTTAAGGTGAAATAAATAATAATAAAAATATTAAGAGTTACTGCACTTTAAAAGTGAAAGCTACAAAAACAACAACAATGACTTTCAAGTGAAAACCACGACAACTACGTTTAAGGTCTCGACGACAAATCATCAGCATTAACATAGACAATAAATCTGCTGGATCGACAGCCAACAACAGCCAACAGTTGCAGCCAAAATTGACGCAGTACTGGACTGTAAGAAGGACCAATCCGAATATCGCACCAAAATCTAAGTCCGTTCCATTTTGTTCCATACGGCTACATTGTCACGAGACGGCGGGAAAGCTATTTTTTGTCAGCCAAAGCTGATCGGCCGCTTGCCTGCAAGCATCATTTATGCGCAGCCGCGAACAGTGATGCGCAGTTGCGAACAGCGTTGTTTTAGGAGTTTTGTATATTGATCTACTAAAATTAGTTTTGTATTTGGCACCCTGTTGATGTTTTGGATTGTCAATTAATTATAATTTTAGGTAGACTGCTTTGATGTAATTTGCCTATGTCGGAGAAGGTGGAATTGTTGGTGGTTGTATGCATTTTTTGTTTCTTTTTCGGTTATTCGATTCTTTTTAGGGTGGCTTAGTAATGAAAGTAAGGAGGATTCATACTAGTTAAGCTGATAATGAGTCCAAACTTATTAAGATTTTAAAGAAGTTTATGGCTATGATCTCAGGAGAAAATATTGACGTCCATAGTGATGGCATAAGATATATGATGACGTGTTTTCATCTCATCGGTTGTTGATGTTGATTTTGGTGCGTTACCATAAAAAAAATAAAGTTAAAATCAATTTTTTAAATGAGAAGAGATTTTAAATATGTAATTAAAATGTGAGTGTTACAAATGAATTTGGTGCTCGATAGACATTTTATTACGTATAGTTTTTTGTCAGAGAGGATGTTAAGCTATCAAATTGATAGTCGTTCCATTTATATCTGTTGTTAACAGTTGATTCTAAGATTTTAAGCGATGTTTTTCTCTTTATAGTAATGTTGTGATGGAGCATTGACAGTTGTGTTTCATTCAGGTATGTAGATGTTTACATATGTTAATAGATAATAATTAACCAAAAGAAAAGCACCAGATTTCTTTTAGGAAATAATTGGTTCACTTTTTATTTTCATAAAGTATTATAAGTAAATGGATCGGCAGCATAAGTCACAAAGATTTTGTTATTTTGTAAGAATTTAATATTTGCGACCTTATTGTATGCTATTGTAAACAACATTACGGAAATGAGTAGACCAACCATGCGGAATTTCATTATCTATGGGGTATTGGAAATGTATTTGGAAACACAGCATTATTTTCTTGCTGTGCTACTATTTTTTCTCAACTTTTTGGCACATTTTCCACCCAATTAAAAAATATGTGTATTTTGAAAAGAATTTCTGGAGCAGTAATACATTTAACGTATAGATGGAATCCTAAGCCATTAAAAAAATTATGATGATCTCTTATTTGAACATTAAGATATTTTTTAATTTTAATTCAAACTCATCAATTCCATTTACAGCTTCAATTTCAAATTCCCTTTGAATAATGTCAAAATGCCTGGTGTAAATCAAATAATTTCCCACCATTTGAAATCCAGAGCTACATTACTGCCACCAACAAACATCAAAGGATAGAAAAATATTGCCGGCCACATCCGCCCTGAAAAAAACTTGCAAGGTAAATTACTAGGAATATCCTCCCTGCCCATAAATCAGAAGGGGATTTGGCACTTGTTATCCGTTGGTATTAAAGATTATTGACCGACTGCAACGTTCTCACCTGTTTTTTTTAACACTCTTGCAGTAATTAAGTTGTAAGAATAATAATTTTTTAATAGTTTTTCATTCATGAAAAATAAGATAATTGCGTCGATTGTTTGAAAATACACAACAACAAAAATTTGATTACACTTGATTTTTTTTTTTATCAGGTTTAATAAATCAAATCTATTTTATTTTAGGTCCCATCGATAGCAACAGTCGAGGCTCGACAAGTGCCAGTGCTGTCACTAATAACATTACACGGGACGATAGTTCATGCAGTGACGAGGGCACCGACAACCAATCAGTTCAATTTTATATAGGCAGGATTACACCTCCCACATCTATGCTAGCGACAGATCGCTTTAGACCACTGGAGGAGACTAAAGCTTGTAATCACGTTGGGCAGAGTAATGCAACGTCAACCAATGATTCACCGACATGTTTCGGTGCCTTGGAACAAAATATCTCGTCTATAACAACTTTAAGCAATAGGTAAAGTTGATCTTATTACCGTTTAGAACATTTCTGAGATATAAACCATCCAAAAATTAAAAAAAAAAAAAGAAAATCTACATGTAAGATCGGCTGCTGAATCAAAACATACAAAAGACCTCGTGGCAATCGGATCTAATCGCCTGCGTAATACCCGGATGCCAGTGTGCGCTACTGTTCGGAATTGGCATTTTTTTGAATAAAATCCTCATTTTCATGGTAAAATATTTTAATTTCATATATAAACTCTTAAAGTATATTCTCTAACTATACATTAACGAAAACTGTAGAGCAGATCTAAATTCTTATGAGGGCTCCTGTCAGCTGATTGCTCACTGGAAGAAGGGGGATATTACCGAAAGTAGATTGGTTTTGTGAAATGTCCGTCATGCTGACCGTTTGTCCATCCGTGTGAGCGCAATTTTTTGCAACACCCTTAGACCTACAAACTTTAAACTTGTAACATATACTCGCTTGTTCCAGCAAGGGATAAAGTGGTAAAATTAGAAACTTTATGCAATCCAAAATCACAAAATTACATATGTCTCAAAAATTTTAATACGAAGTCACAAAATCTGTTGGCGAAGTCCTTCAAAGATTAGCACTGCCCGTACCCAAAACAAATTTGATTTTATTATCTTAATGGAATAGAACGGAAGAAATCAAGGAAGATTTTTATTATTCAAATTAGAAAATTGTTTAATTCAAAATATATATAAAAAAAATGTGAAACATAAGACCTTAGAAAGGCAGAATCTAGAAAGATAATGTTTCCCTTCAAAATAACATTAGAACTAAAAGCTATTAGAGACAGATAAATAAGTGATAAACATATTTATTTAACTTGTCATGATTTATATTTAAAATTTCCCACAAAAGTTAGAACTAAAGGAAAGGCGTATAGATAAAAGAATATTTGACTTGAAAGACTTAATTTGAAAATTAGTTTGCAAAGTGAACAAATAAATAGAGAATTAAATAACTAACGGTAAATAATCAGTCCTTGATTATGAAGTCATTTATACTATAACAAAAAATATGTTTTTGTAAAAGCAATATGTCAAGAAAGTGTTTGGAACAGTGATTGGAACAATAGAAAAAAATGTGATTTTTCTCATTTCTTTTGGATTTATTTTCGCACACTCTTTGTTGTCGTCATATACCCTTTTAATTTTCAGGTATACCTGCTAGTAATTCAGTTGGACTATAATAGAAAAAATACAAGATTTTTCCCCTGTTCGGTCAGTTAGACTAGAAAGATAACAACTATTTTTCAGGGAGTAGAAAATGTTGACCCTGCATTTGAAAACAAAAATATATAATATAAAATCACTTTGCTGAACACTGCAGCTGTTTCATTTTTGAGTGGCGCGGAGTCGACACTTACGGTTTTCATTATTGTTGCCGTATGTGCGCCCTGCTTATGCTCACAAAATTGACGCGCAGCTTAACTTCTTTTATCGCATCCGGAATGGAGTGAGTGAATAGTTTTAATAAGTGCACAACAATAGAGATTTTGTTAAAAACGTTGGAAGGAGAATCGTTTGCAATATACTTTTCTTGTAAGTAGTTATTGATATAAGTAAATATGTAATTTAATGCATATTTGTAAATGTATGTATGAATACGAGTAGATCTTTAGTTGGACCTTGGTGAGCTGCTAGGCGCTTTATATATTTGCCTGCAGTTTGCAGGCACTACTTGGCATACATGCATATACATTGTCATATGTACATATGTTTACTACTTAATGAATTTTGAAATCCAGATCTAAATTTCTCAATATTTAAGTTGGCAGCAATTGCAAGATGAACTGCCCAAAAGAAAGTGTTGTTGGACATGGCACATCTTGAGAATTGGAGACGGCAAGTGAGTATATACATATGTACATACATGCATAATGTATTTGCTATGCATGTACACAAGACAAAAAATATCCTTGAATCTTAACGTTCCGTTGCGCAATTCGCTTTCAATTTTGTATGTACATACACACAACATGCATACTAAAAAAAAGGTTTGGTTTCTGTGTGTTCATTTCGTTGAGCCCTTCATATTATTGTACATACATTTTTCTAGTGACCCTTTGCGGATTTTAGCTTTTAATTTTTTTTACTATGGTTCAATAATAATTATTTCCTCCATTTTAAACCAATCATTTGAATTTAAACTGGTTCGTTATTTTATTCCTTTTATTTCGATTCGCTTCAAATCCTTACAAATTTTATTTGACCAATTTTATTTCAGATTGATGCTGCTTTTAGGCGACCTGTCAAAACCAATGATCTTATTTAAAGGTGGAAGGAGTTCAAAATAAAAGAGCCGCCTTTATTCGCCGAAAATATTGAAAAGATCAATAGCCTTTATTAATAATCGCTTGGATATCAGTCAAATGGTAAAACGAGTTTTATTTTAACTAAACTATTTATTCCAATAAATTCATTTTATTAATTTCAGATACAGACAATTTATTAATAACAATATTGATGCATGCGTGGTGCCGACCACGGGAGCTAAATATAATTCAATTGGCAAAGTACTTTTTGAACATAGTTTTGAAAACTTACTTAAAAGCCCGAACCCTTTCAGAATTTATTAATGATTTAAATAACACAAATTAGTAACCCCATTAACATACACATTTATTGTTTGTTTCTTTTTCTTTCTCTTTTATATTTTTAATTTTGGTACATGAAGCCTAATATCATTTTCTTAACCACAGTCGAGGGAATATTTATAAATATTTTTATACGACTCAAAGCATAGGACTTCAAACTCATACGCTGAAAATATAAATTCAAGACAATATGTATATATATATATACAGTGGAAAACTAAATTGCTACGCTTTTCTCAAAATCCGAATTATATATTACAAAAGATAATTGTTTGTATATTTAATAAAGCCATATTTTCAAGCATATAAACTTCAAGAAATATTTTAATATAAAAAAATATATTTTCTATGCTTTAACATTCAACTATGTACAAATATCACAAACAAAATACCTAAATCATAAATTAATTAATATATGTAGTTTAAAGTATCCTTTTTTACATTTTTCCTTAACATACACTTAATAACAATATTAATCTTAAGCCAAAATATTATTTTTAAATTTTTTAGTATACGTAATGTAACATTTCCTACGTGATGTATGGTCTACATTTTTTTTGAATAAAACTTATGCAATTCAAAAATATTATTTATGTTTTTTTTTTAATTCTTAATTTTAATATTAAGTACCTCAAAGTACAGAAAAAATATTTCTTTGTCTTAGAAAGAAATTTCTCAATTTGTATGAAAAAAACAATCTGAAATTCAGAAGTAGAAATTCTTTTTTTTTGAAATTTGAAATCTGTATTTCAAATTTGTGAATTATCCGCCTTGAAATTAAGAACCCTCGGTTTTTAGAAAGACTTAATCAATTTTAGAAATTTACTTTCTTAATAATATTGTGACCAACTCTCTGTACTCGGTGTTCATCCAAATTTTCCTCTAACACACAAAGTATTCTCCTCGGGAGAATAATAAATGTGTGCGATCTGGGCACCAAATTTACAGCACGAGCTCAGATTGATTTAGGCTGAGAGGCAACATTCATTTCCCAATATTTGTTTAACAAAATCAAACGGCCTTTCCACGCCGTCCAAGCTCGAGTCTCTGGGCTCAGTCAAGCGATTGCAGCTCAGCCCCGTAAGTTTTGCAATTTTTATATTGACTCTCCGATAAAAACAACTTGAGACTTTGGCATATACGCTCTCAGAGTTAGCAAGGAATTGTAGCAGTCAAAACTAAATTATCTCTCTAAACCCGTCTGCTCACTTCACTTTATTCACAACGGCATCGATATTAAAGTTAAATACATGGTTGCATGTAAGATTACAGATGTTATGTTCCTGTCTTCGAGCTACCTCACTAGTAGCCAGCTACAGAATCTACGTTCCTACGCATTCAATTAAAAGAACTGCCAAATCTCTCTAGTTGGACTTTCTAATACGAGCGGATATCCTTCCGTTAGACGGTTCCCATTGAAATAGCTGCTATACTCTGCTCGGTCAAAAGACTATTTTCGGCTATATCCTTGCCGGCCCAGTTTCTGTTAAGGCAGAAGTTAGGCCTGAGAAGATTCTCACCAAATTTTGAGAGACCAAGGATCAAGACCAGCGAAGCTGGTAAAGGCTAGGACCTCGGTCAGATTTTACCTTATACATCAAACCTGACAGACAGCACGACCTCTTAAGATGGCGTTGTGCTTAACACTTCCAATCCTGCTACATATGGACACAGACTGAATGATATCCTTCATCCAGGACCTGTTCTCCAATCCGATTTAATAGTTCAGATCCAGGCGAACAACGCTTACATTAATCCTTGATACTCTTTCAGAGAATTCTCTTCCGTAACAAGCGCTAAGAGCTATGCGACTTCCAGCTCAACTCAGTCACCTTCGGAGTGAACTGCCCTTTGTAACTTGATCCTTTACAAACTTGCTCAGTATGTGAGTACTTGATACCATTCATTCGCCGAAAATAGACTTCTGGCTTTTACTTATGGATATTCCGAAATTTCGCCTATTATGTACCTACCAAACTGGTATCCCAATAGTCGTTGACCAAACGCCCTACATTCTTTGCTTGGTGACTCTATGTTTGAAATGTTGAAAGGTGGCGGTTATATCGGCTTACACTTTTAGATATATCGCTTTTGGGGATTATGGATTGGGCATTATTATACATTTTTTTCGGCACCATATTTAGTAAATCTAAAACTGTGGAAAATACAGGCTCTTTGAAGAACATCGCCAACAATCTACGAATAATATTTTGAGTCTGTAGATTGATGTGCAATTGGGGAGATATGTGGCGTTGTCGGATTGCAATACCCCCTAGTCGGCTTAGTACCACTTAACACTTACTTCTTAACACTTTGACGCAAGCACAGATTAGCATATTAAATGTGTACAAAATACGTTGAGTTTATACGGATTGACAGACAGCTGGACGGACATTGTGCAAGACCAATTTAGTCCTATACCTTCGGTATACCTTCGGTTTAGCTCGTAAAATTAGGGCGATATAAGCTTATATCGTTTACGTGGGCGGGAGCAGGCGGTGTCCAAAATTATTTCTTTTATTTGGTTAGTTTATTCATTTTCCGGAACGAAAAATTGGAATTGGCTCAAATTTCATCCGATTGGCATTAAACAAATATTTTTAGCTTGGCCTTGTTTCTAATAAAAATAAATTTTAAACTACATTTATATTTTTTTGTGTACTTTTAAAATATCTTAGCATAGCTCAAGGAATCAATATTGGTGGAATCGAGTGCTCTTTTTACCCACATGCACCTCCACGTAATAAAAAGCGTCCATCTTCGATGTCAACAGAGCTCATGAAGCACGAAGCGTCTCCATCAGCGAGTCTCTCAAATGTTGAATGCCCACCACTACCTCCACCTCGAAAATGTATCCAGAGGTTTGTTAACGGATGTTCTAACAATCTATATTAGCTAAAATGTAAATATCAGCACTTTTTATATTCTGATATCGAAGGTTTAAAAGCATATTTGTGTTGTGCAGTGTCCACAACGCTGTCTGTCCGTCTGTAACATATGAGAACTCTCTTGTCGAGCATAACCGACTGCGGAATACTTCGATGCAAGTTTAATATCAGCTGACCACATATATGACCTTCTAGAGGGGATGGTGGTTAGTGTGGCAGTGGACAGGTTTGCCTCGATCATTAATAATAATAACCGTTAGTGTGCCTTTTAGATTTGGTGATTCTAGCTCTAAAAATGGAGAAGATATTGTCTATTGCAACATTTGCGCGCTTTAATAAGGGTGCTGTCAGATATATACCTCTCAAATTTATTGACTCTAGCCTTCAAATTGTGTGAAATATATGGTTTTCTCGATTTGCTTTATCAATTATATTTTTTGAAATTATGGGGTCAGAAGATCAGATCAGATTAGATCAGATCCTTGAAAGACGTCGGCAACAACATACTTATCAAACTTATTGCCTCTAACTTTAAAATTGTGGGAAATATGTCGTTTTATCAATTTGTGAATATTGAAATTATCGGTAGCACCCCAGTGGATGAAGCACCAAATTCAAAGCCTGGAAAGACTGGATTACCGGTATACGAGTACATGTTTCATGCCTCAAGTCTCTAGCTGGGAGGGTGTCGAAAAAAATTGTCCACTAATACATTTAGAGATATGGATTATCGAGTGATAATGCTGGAAAATCCGAAGTTTTTCTACACATATATATATATATATATATGTATGTATAATTACTCCAACGATTCACAGATGCATGCTGCGCAGCCTTTGGCCAATATTTTTAACCATAATTACAATTATTTTTGTCAATAACTTGTTTTTTAATTAATTGATTTTTTTACATTTTCAGAACTCAGACGCAGAAACCAAAATAGAAGTGTTTGTTAATAATTATATTGTAATTAATTTATTAAATTATAATTTGAATTTAGGTCAGAGATACCGAAAACTAATTCGTTGTTTTTTTGGATAAATGTTACATGGATTTTGTATGGAAGTTGTGTTAATGGGTTTGATTTGGTAATGAATATGAACAGATTTAACATTGTCTATTTCTGCCTGCCTGCAAAATTATGTCCATCGTAAAGTTTACAAAAGATATACAACATGAAAGATCTCCTTTCTGAAGGACTGAATACTATCCTTGTAGACTTGACTTAAACTGCTGATCGGAGAAATCTTCTTATAGTATAAAATTATATTTTTAACAAGGAAATCGAAAAGAGTCCATAAAACAACTATGCCTACTAGAAGTAGACACGAATCATCGAGATAAAGATAAGAAAAATTATACAAAATCTAGCTAATATGATTAATGATAATATTATCAATCGATTGATTATCTTATTTCATGAGTCAATTCTGAATAAAATAATGAGAACTATAGTTTTTCTCAGTAGCCAGCATGGAGAAATCGCGAAAAGAGAGGCTAGCAACGCGGAAATACTTCGCAAGGTAGGTTGAGAAGAGAGTAGAGAGAAGAGAGAAATGAGTGGTTACCCGAAAGTCACGGAAGGGTGAGCTACTGCTGTAGCTAGATAAGTCGAGCATAGATACCTCAGCATTAAAGTGCCTTGTAGGTGAAAGGAGAGGTCCGGTTTCCCGCTTACCGCGTGACCATCGATTTTAGTGATCTGGATGAGGTCACGACGAGCTGAGGTAGCAATTTGGTTTTCTGGAGATATCATTGAAGGACATCAAACTGCCCAAGGCGTATGGGCAAACCCAAATAGCGCAAGAGCAGGCAGATAGCGCAAGGAAAGCCATATCTTCTAAAGATACAAAACAAAATTCTTAAAATTACAAATGCTTTTTTTCTATTTATTTTAGAATTGTTTGCAATTATTATTGATGCTGATCAAGAATATATATATTTTATACGGTCGGAGATGATACTCCGTCTGTCTGTAACATACTTTTACACAGCTTACACAATTTATCCCATGTTTCATAGATTGACTTTTTGTAACATATTTCAGGCATTTCACCAGGCAATAGGTTTAATGCAGAATTAGGTCTGCAGTCCCGGTATTCAAAAAAAGGACAGGCATATTTAACTTTCAATATATTATTTGTGTATTTGATAAATTTTATATTATATCCCAGTATTTTGTAACAATATCGTTTTGTGGCAGACCAAAATTTGTTGGACGATCGTAGCTCAACGCGAACTGCTTCATCACTTTTTTCACCTCGTCGTCAAAGATCTGGCAAAGTAGACAAAATGTTCTTTAATTAATATTGTGATTATTTTATTTAAATAAACTTGTAAATCCACTAAGATCATTAAGATAATTATATGAACTATATTTTATTTATTTTTATAAATTAGAAACAAATGCATTTTAGTATTAACGCTGAAAACTAAGCTTTTCTTGTATACAACCTAAGGGTAGAAACCCCACCATTTTTTTCTCTATACTTACATCACACTCCTTGATTTCAAGCAGCGGTCCAAGATCAAACTCTAATATAGGCAAACTTTTGGATATGAAGCGTGCAGCGTTGGCCACTTCCGGCACCGCATGCTTCTGTAGCAATAACATCTCCCAGAGGGAACTGTTAATGGCCCCAGTTTTGACCGGGTCCAACTCGCGTTCATCGTACGGATCCGAAATCTCCACAGCTGCAACCACCAATCATCAAAAATTAAAGTGCTAACTTGCAGCAACCGATTGCCACACAATGCCACTTACCACTTGCTTTAGCCGTTGCGCAAATAAGACGTTGTAAGCCCGTGTGCCGCAGCAATAGGTTGCACACGAAACGTATCAATATAATCGCATCCTCTGTAGGACTCTTCAGAGCAAGTCGGGCCAATCGCTTAACAAAGGCGGCCACCAGATTTTCGGGTAAATGCGTCGATGTCAAAAATATGTCAGCCAAATAAAAAAGCCGAGCCTTGTACTTGTTATAGAAAATCCGGGGATAGAACATGTTGTAAAGCTTCTGATACACATCCGGGTATGTAATATTTTGCTCTTGCATCAGCTTATAGATGCCCTGCAAAGCAAGCAAAGCAATTGGTCCATCTACACAAACAGAATTAAATTAGTAACTGTACAGATAATGCATTCTATATAGCATAGATATTAGTAAATCTACCGAACTTACCGAAATGATGTAGTGAATCCATTAAGAAATCGGTCAACAATATGGGGTCGTCCAAGTGCGACATTATTCGTTCCAAGAGCACAACAAGCACCTGACGATGCACCTTTTCATCCAGACCGCTGCATCTAGCAATGATGCCATTCCACACTCTGTTTAAATGTTTGCGCGTCTCTTCGTAATCAAAGTTTAGATTTAAATGATATTTGTTGGCACTTAGAACCGTTTTGCCCAAGTCCAGGGAATTGATGATGGCCAAATAGTTAAGTGCCATATTTGGTGAGTCAACGAAGCTGAATGGCGCCAATTCTGGTAGCAATTTATAGACCAACTGCAGTATGTCCAGGCAACGGGCATATTTCTCAAAGGCCACCAGAGCAGCTGGCGGTGTCGTATCCGATCTGATAATCGATTGCAACATGCTGCGCAGACTTTCATCGGGCTGAGCATTGGGCTCGGCTGACACGAGTTGCATGCACATATTCAGTGCAACGGCAGACTCATCCTTCGAGGAACCGGCCAAGCGGTTCAGCAATGTGGACCACTTGTCATTATGGTGCTTTAAAAATGGAACATTTGGTTTGTAAGCCTTTGCCATCTGTTTCGGTTTTGCTTTTGTTTTTGCATTTGGCTTTAAGTTGGGTGTGATCTGCTTCTTGTCGGAACCAAATTGTTTCAACTTGTTCTACAAATATTACAATTAATATACATCTATGTGTGTATTTTGATGATGATAAACTGGCAATAAACTTACAGGGGTTTTTGTTTGTTTTTGTTCCTTTGGTGGCAAGCTCGTACGCTTTGCAGGAGCATTTTCTACCTCTGCCTCCTGTGGACGGGCTAATCTTTTACCTAGACGATTATGCCGCATTGTAAACAATTGCTGTAATTAATACTGGCGCGCTATCGAAATAAAACATGCGGTATGCAAGAATTTGCCAGAGCTGCCAACTTGTTGAAAGATTGACCAAAATTAGCACATTATTGCACAGCACATTTTGCTTGCTGACATGTGTGGCGAGCGTTTAAATATCAATTTCAAATTTGTTTTTAATCTGTAAATTACTCAAAATGAATGTAAGCAGCGATTTTAAGCCTGTGCAGACACGGGCCGCGCTTGCGCTGGAGAAAACAGCAGACTGTGCCGAATTTACGGCACTCGTCTTCCAGGAGCCACAAGCGAAAACAAATACGGCGGAAACAGAAACTGGGAAAACTACGAAGGATAACAAATCGCTGTCAAGCGGCGAGACAGATAACGAGTTCAATATGAAGAAGGCACGCAACGAAGTGCTTAACTTTGCGGTGGCCAATCAGCGCACAGTCAAGAACAAACGCAAAATGGAAATCATCCAGTTGATCAAGCTTGGCGCCAAAGCGCCAAAGAAACCATATCGGAACTACAAGGAACTGAAAGAAGAGCGCAAACGGCTTAAGGACAATCGCGAGGAGCGCAAGAAGTTCCATCAATTGGGCAAGAATCAAACGGGCATGGCAAGCGTCAAATGCAATCAAAGCCAAACGCATCGCAATCATGCACAAAAGAAACGTGTACCAGTTGCGAACATTAGTCAGCATTATGGCAAGGCGCAGCCCAAATTTATAAAGCGAAATAAAAATTGATATCTCTTAAATTTTGTTTTTCTAATTACCGTTGTTAACAAATAGATGCTTGGCATATTTGTAATAGGTATAAGCGTGTGTTTAAATTGTATTGGCAAAAGAAATGGGATAAATGTTAAATGGCTTGTTTCTATTTCGGCTTGCTTTAAATAAAATCAAAACGAATAAAAAACAGCCAACTCTTATATAATTGTACAATTGTTGATTTCGAATGAACGAATGGCAGCCCCAACATGATGGTGTTGCCAATCTATTCGATATCATCTGTTTTTGTTGTTGCTTTTGCTTCTATTGAATTCCATTTTTTTCACTTGCAGTCGTGCGATTACGTGAATTCAGTTCGAAGTAAGTTGTTTTGGTAGTATTGCTATCAAAAATGAATGCAGCCCAACGCATCGCCCTCAACCAGATACTGCGTCGTGCTTACAGCCAAGCACAAAAAGGTCCAGCTGCTGCAAAATCAACAGCTAGCAGCAAAGTCGCCGCTGCCTCCGCCACCAATCCTATTAGCAATGTAACGGGTCTGAGCAGTGCCTGTGTCAAGCCGACATCAACACCAGTTGGTCCCGGTGCTTCAGCAACCAGCGGTTACAAAGTACCGGAGTATTTTAGTTTCAACCGTTTCAGTTTCGCTGAGGCCGAGGTGGAAATGGCCCAATTCCGTTGCCCACAACCATCGGCGTTGAAGAAGTAATTGTGTTGAATAATGTGTAGTTAATGTGCGACCAGCCAAGCAAAAGAGAAATGTAATTAATAAAAATACATATAAATGATAATAAACGATACCAAAAAAAATATATATATACACACATTCATACGTACACACATGTAAGGCATTATCATTATGTACATACCCACGCATACCTGTTTGGTCATGCCATACGTGCATGCCAACTTGCTAACCAAAGTTGTCAGCTCGACACTGCAGGCTGCTCAGGTTAGCAGCCCTATGTTTTCTCATTTATTTTTTTCGACTCTTCACTTCTTTTCACAATTTCATAGCGAGTGGCAGTACTGTGATGCTCAGTGTAATCGACATCGAAAATATTGAGCGCGGAAAGTAATATTACCTCAGTTTCCACAACCCAACTTGTCTTTGCAAAAGCCAATCCAAGTAAAAATTAATTAATTGTATTACATTTGTGTGGCAATAATAATTGTGTCGAACAGGCAAAAAAAGATAATAAACGATACGATTAGTTGCAAGGGCCGTGCAAGGCGCAAGCCACGGGGTAGCAGTTCATGTTTGTGCGTGTATGTGTGGTACAGTTGGGTAAAAAAACATTGCTGGCCTGGCAGCGCCGCACAAATTGATGAGTTCCACAGCAAATGTAAAGACAACGCCAGCGAACCAAAGAACCGACGACTCTGAACAACAAAACAAGGTTGCATTTTGTTATTGCTGCTTACGAGTACAACAGGCATAATAATTAAAACAGCAAATCAGTGCAAAATTAAATGAATGGCGTTGCCAATTTTCTGATATTCGTAAAATGGACGAATCGTAAAACGCAATCGAACCAAGTGCAGTGAAAGTGCAAAACATAAATCACAAAGTTTATGAAAAGCAATAACCTGAAAAATGTGAAATGTAAGTGCAACAACAGTGTTTAAATACACAATCTCAATAAAAAAAATATATACGATTTACTATTTAAGAGATAATTAAACATATGCATCACATTCTGTATATATATGCATGTCGTTACATATATATAGATATATATTAACATTAAATATATGTATGCGCATAAAAATCAGCGTATTTGTTAATAGAGCACCAAAAATGCCAAAAATGGGCGCCAGAGTTGTCGCAAAATCAGAATAGCGAAGAGTTCGTGAAACGGTTTATCGTCACGAAATGTACACGAAACTATTTGAATAACAAACACCCAATATTAAATGCAAATTTCAAGTTTATCTTAATAAAGCCTATGAAAAATAATTACATTTCTAAATACAATTTTACATAGATAAAAAAAAAATAAGTTCAATAAGTTCCAAATGCATTCACACTCACGGAGCGTATATAGATGTCCATCTCTGATTGAAGAATTAGTGTTACCACTATGCCATATTTTTTATTTTGTTTTGTATTCTTTGCGATTATTATTAAATTGTTGTACCTGCAATGCGACCTGGCATGCACCCCTGCGATGGTATATATTTTCCAAGGCGACGCATTTTGCCAGAATGTGCATTGAGGACTCCTTGTCGCCTTCACAAAACCTGCATTCATTGCTGCTAAAAATAACTAATTTGGTTAGGTGACATTTTAGTCTACAATATCATCGCTTAAATCTGACTTGTCGGAGTCCTGGTGTCTCTGCCCAGCTCCATATTCTTTGCGATACTACTACAAAAAAAAAACTAAAAATTATTATTCTTAACTAATTGCAGTGCACATATGAAAGATGCCAGCTGGAAAAAAAGCGGAAGCTGTGAAAGGAAAGACTCGACCGTGCATAGTATATGTAAAAAATTTAAAGGAATCTGAGACCACCGACACGGCAAACCACATGAAAGCAGCGCGCAGCACTGCATCCAAAATTGCGTCGACCAGGCGAACACAACACGAGCGTGAGCTGGAGCAGCTGCAGCTGGAACGTGAAACAACGCGAGCGACGACGCGTCTCACACGCCGAGCCACAACCATTTCAGACGTCCAACGTTTGCCGGCGGCGCACAACAAACAGCAGCAGCAGAACGACAACAACAGCAGCATCGTCGTCAACCCTCCAATTGCGACACGCACTCGCAACGCAAAAGGCGACAGCAATACTCGCCCCTCCACAATAGTAAGGTCAGCAGAGCAGCAGCAACAGGCCAAAATTGTGGCGGCAACTACTCCATTGAATAAGCGTCGTAATACAACGTTAATCGTGCCCGAGCGGCGAAAACTGGACATCAACGTTACCGAACCGGCGACAAAGTCCAAAATGTACAAACAGTTGAAGTTTGCTGAAACCACGCCACCAACAATTGCGGCAAGTCGATCGCGTCGCTCGATCAAACCGAATCCGAAATACGCTAGCGATGATATGGTCACGCCAAAATATGTGGCCGCCCTGTCCCAGGAGAGTCCCAGCAAGCGGACAGCAAAACATCTGTTCGCCGATGATGATGATGAGGACGATGATAATGATGATGATGAGGATTTGCATGACCTAATCGAGGAGGATAATGATGATGAGCTCAACGATGTGGCATTCAATCCGCAGCTTCACAAGTCCGAGGACGATGATGACATTAGCGATAATGAGTTTGAGCAGCAGCTAATACGTCAAAAGGTGCCACCAAAACGTGGACGTGGTCGTCCACCAAAATCGGCAAATGCTGCACTCATCAGCGCCGCATCTAACGCACCCCAGGCGAGAAATGCTCAAGCCACCGGACGTGGTTTCAATCAAACGGGGCGCGGTGGTAATGCTGCCAGTGTTGGCATTACGCATTTGCAACAGATGCGTCGCAATATGAACATGACAGCAGCAGCCACCGCCAGTCCCGCACGCTCCTCCTCGCCCGGCGCCCACGTAAGGGTAATGACGGCTGTGGGCACCAAGCGCAAGCTGCCCGATGATGCCAACGACACTCTCAACAAACGCAAACACATCGCCAGCGTTGCTGTTAATCGCTCCATGGCGCCTAGCATCAATGGCCAAGGAGCCAAAGCAACAACAACAACTGGTCTGACCAAACCGAAGATGACGGTGGGCGGCAATAATAGCAATAGCAGCACGGGTGGACTGCGCATACAGCAGACGACATCAGGTGCTGGCAAGGATCGTCAGGCGCCGCCTTATAAGCAACAGTATACACCACAGGTTCGGCGATCGCCGGACGCAGTTGGTCGATCGTCGGGCTCCGCTGCCAATTCACTCAAAATGCAAAAGGCAACCGAAAGTGATGATGTGCCCACTTTTACAATTGTCAATATTGGGGACATTATCAATCAGGACGATGTGCGAATTTCGCGCTCCTCCTCCGCAACCAACAAGACCAAGAAAACGTCGCAGCCAGCTGCACGCAACAACATCAACAACAGCAACAACAGCAGCAGCAGCTCACGCAAGAATCAATACCCCCAGCCGCAATCTACGCCGACAACAGCAATCGGTAGCCGGAATAGCAACAGCATTCCGACTAATAATTTAACAACAAATCGAAGATCAACAAAAGCGGTATCAACAGCAGTAAACGCAACAGCAGCAACAACAACAACATCATCACTATCAACAGGAGGAGGAAGTGGCGGGGCTACAAAGCAACAATTGTTGATTAATCATCATCGCAGCAAACAGATGTCGCAAATGGTTGCCGGGGGTCAAACAAAGCCACGACCACGCATCCTAAATGCCGAAATGGGCAAGAAAATGCAACCGATGACTAAGCCACTGATGAGCATGGGCAAGGAGCTATGCCCGACAACCGATGGTAATGATAGCGATGACGGCGACAACGATGATGATGATGTTTATGAAGATGATGGAGATGATGACGATCAGGACGATATTAACAATGAGCTGGCCGAGGATGAAATAACCATATCACCAAAACAACAACAACCACAACAACAATCATCGAGCTCAACTCAGACGCGGATGGTGCGTCGTGTGCAGACTACAAAATTGTTAATCAATCGCCGGACTGTGTTGTCGACGGCAACCACAATGAATTCCAGCAATAATCAAAGGCAACAGCAACAAAACCAGCGACAGCAACAACAGCAACATAAACAACAACAACAACAGCATAAGGAGCTTAGTACGGAACGCAAGCTGACCAAGCTGACCAAGCTGTTGGGCGAAAACAGCGATGATGATGTATTTAAAAAGCCAGCGAGTTTGCCCAGTACAATATCGCAGCAGCAACAGCGTCGCTACAAGGAGAATGCCGGCGAGGAAGCAGCAGCCGCAACAACATCGGCTACAACATCATCATCTTTGCCAGCCGCTCAGACAGTCGCCGCTGCCGCCGCGCCTAAGTCGAAAAAACGAAACTATTTTCCACCCGAGACAATTACATACACTAAGGAGGATGGACGCATTGTGAAGAGGATAACATGCTATGAGACCTGGCATGTGATTGGCATACCCAAAGAGTCAGCGAGTAAGAAACAGCAGCAAAGCAGCTGCCTCGAAATGCCGCTGATTAAACTAGCCAATTATGCGCCACGCATAAAGCTGCCATCGACGAAATGGACAAGCAAGGTGACACTGTATAAGTTGCCCCAATCGCTGATGCTGCACGAAGACATGATACCCACATTCACCGGAGATCTAAAGACCTATAATATATCCGAAGAGGAGCGGCACAAATATCAGCCCTCGTGTGTGCTCTTCCGTCGATCCGTGATCGATCGCACCAAATGCCGTGTGCCCTTCGATCGTGCCATCATATTCAAGAACAAGTGCTTCTACACAAACATCGAGGGCAAGCATGTCAATCTGTTGGGTGCACCCGAGGTGGTCAACACTCTCAGAGATGTTGAGTTGCTCATCGATATCGTGGATTCCCTCTCGCTGGCCAGCAATCTGGTTGAAGTCGTCACCTCCAATTAAACCAACGGTTTGCTTCCCCCCGGGTTGGGTGTGTAGGCTTTTGTTTCGTTTGGGATTGTGGTTATGGGTGCGATGTGTGACGATATTTATATATATAGCGATTATACATATATACATACATATGTATTTATATATATATTAATCACAAATACATATACAAATGCATGCATGTATATATATATACATATATACATTCATATGTATTTATATATATATTAATCACAAATGCATGCATGTATATATATATACATATATACATACATATGTATTTATATATATATTAATCACAAATACATATACAAATGCATGCATGTATATATATATATATATATGTGTGTGTGTGTGTACATACATTTTTTAAATTATACATATATAAATGTAATAAATATTTTTTTTATTCGATTTAAATTAATTGTAATAGTTACTTTAGCGTAATAGTTACCTTTAGCTTTTCGTTATATCTACATACGTATATATAAACAATAAAAATATTAAAAAAAACGAAAAAAAAAAAAAAACAAAGAAGCATATATGTAAAGATGGAAATAATGTAAACTTCACTAAATCCAATACAGGCCCGAATCCCGCTATACATATATATATATATAATTCTATTATTTGGGCAAGCATACCGTTCGGAGGAACGACTCAGTGTGAAATCTATAGTTTTAACAAATAATATAATATCGATAGTATGTAGACATATTTCATATTTTGATGGACAAAACAAAATCACTTTTTTAAATTGCAAATTCATAAAATTAATTTGATTCATACAGTATGTAACCATAAAGAATATAATACTTTTATTTCTATGTAAATCTATTGAATCTTGTAAACAATTAATATTTAATACATTTTATTTATATGTAAAGCTATTATGAGAGATGTATTCAATAAAATGATTGATTTTATTACTTTGTAAACTACCAAAATATCAGTGGCTGGGTCAGACTGAAAATTTTGTAACAACCTTTTTCTATGATTTTAGTAACAATCCGTTCAAAACTGTTAAAGTATATTTCAATAGTTCCAAAATAAAATTAAATACTAGGTTTTGCGTCACGTCAAATATCAATTAAAGCTTATGCGTTTGTTGCCCAAACTAACATAACTAATAACGTTTTAAGATTTTAATATATACAAATATTTTATAGAGTTGTTCCTCAAATAATTTTCAAATATTATTTTTATATTATGCCTTGAAGCACAAACCTAAAATTGCATTTAAAACCCATCGCCCTAATCCAGTGTGTCCACATTTTAATCAGATAAATATTCAACTTTAACGGCATTTCATTGTATACTTATTGTTGTACATCTATATACAGCAAAAAATATTTTATTAATAAAAATTCAATATGTACACACCAATTGTATACATATTTAGATAAAATGATTATCGATTCATGTATACAAGTTGCATGACAAACATCGATAAGCACTATGAGTAGAGAACAAAGAAATAAAATAATGCATCACAGTTATTTGTCACAACAAAATACGACATTTTAAGAAATATTTCGCAAAGAAATTGCCGATGTTGATTAATTTCCGTTACCTTGTCCATCTGAATATTTTTCATGCAAATGCAAATCGATAAATATCGCATGGAGTGTGATTTTGTCTTTTGTGTTTGGTGAGCGTGGCAGCATCCCTGGTTCGATACGCGTATCGATATCAGTCTAGCACTGTCAATTATTTACCTATATATGTATATTTTGTCTCCCAAAACTATAATTATAAACGCCCAAAAAAAAAAACATTGTACACGGTGTTTGAAAAGTGTACGGAAAAGCGCGTGCAAATGCTACGGAAACATTAATGAGCTGCAATAGAAAAAGCAGTGCAAGGCCAAAGGAGGAGGAGGAGCTGCCTGCTGCGGCTCCATTGACAACCCAACCCAAAAAAGCATAAGCGAGAGCAGAAAAGAGGCAAAAAAAGGGAAAAACGAAAAAAAAAGGGAAAAACTAGAAAAATAGTCGTGTGTGTGTAAAGAAAAGTGTCGGCTATAAATACATACATATATTTAAAGCACATTAGTTGATGCACACACACACACACGTATATATTGATATATATATATATATACATAAATCATAATTATTAGTACGTTTCATACGAATTTAATAAGCAACAGCAGCAGCAGCCGCAATGGATACAGAGAGACCAAATGGCCAAGAGACGAAAGTCATTTATCATATTGACGATGAGAGCACACCGTATTTGGTTAAAATACCAATACCATCCGCTCAGGTCACGCTCAAAGATTTTAAATTGGTGCTCAACAAACAGAACAACAATTACAAATACTTTTTCAAATCAATGGACGCAGATTTTGGTGTGGTCAAAGAGGAGATTGCCGACGATGCCACAATATTGCCATGTTTCAATGGACGCGTCGTTTCGTGGCTTGTCTCCGCCGATGGCACCAATCAATCCGACAATTGCTCCGAACTGCCACCCAGCGAATGCGAGATGCGTGTCCGTAATCATTTAGCACTCCAACAGCAGCATCAACACCAGCAACAACAACAACACCAGCAGCAGCAGCAACATCAAGCGCAGCAGCAACAACATCAACAACAGCAGCAACAACAGCAGCAGCAACAGCAGCAGCAGCACAAGCTTGGACCATTGCAAATGTTGCAACCGCCGCCACTCACATATCAATCGGCCTCGGTGCTATCCAGCGATCTGGACTCGACGAGCCTCTTTGGTACGGAATCGGAGCTAACATTGGATCGCGACATGACAGACTATAGCAGCGTGCAACGGTTGCAGGTGCGCAAGAAGCCACAGCGACGCAAAAAGCGAGCGCCCAGCATGTCGCGTACATCGTCATATAGCTCGATAACCGATTCGACCATGTCACTGAACATTATTACCGTCTCCATCAACATGGAGGCTGTCAATTTTCTGGGCATATCGATTGTTGGCCAATCGAATCGTGGCGGCGACGGCGGCATCTATGTGGGCAGCATTATGAAGGGCGGCGCTGTTGCGCTCGATGGTCGCATCGAGCCGGGCGACATGATTCTGCAGGTGAATGATGTGAATTTCGAGAACATGACCAACGATGAGGCGGTCCGTGTACTCCGCGAGGTTGTACAGAAGCCGGGGCCCATAAAGCTCGTCGTTGCGAAATGTTGGGATCCAAATCCGAAGGGTTATTTCACCATTCCGCGAACGGAGCCGGTGCGCCCAATTGATCCGGGCGCATGGGTGGCGCACACACAGGCGCTAACCTCGCACGACAGTATTATGGCGGATATACCTGAGCCAATCAAGGAGCGGCTCGATCAAAACAATCTTGAGGAGATTGTCAAGGCAATGACAAAGCCGGATAGCGGACTCGAGATACGTGATCGCATGTGGCTAAAAATCACCATACCAAATGCATTCATTGGCGCCGATGCTGTCAATTGGGTGCTAGAGAATGTCGAAGATGTGCAGGATCGGCGCGAGGCGCGTCGCATTGTATCGGCAATGTTGCGCAGCAATTATATTAAGCATACGGTCAATAAGTTGACATTCTCCGAGCAGTGCTACTATGTGGTGAATGAGGAGCGCAATCCGAATTTGCGTGGCCAGATGCATCCGCTTGGGCATGGTCATGGGCACGCATTGAGCCATGCGGATACGGAGAGCATTACCAGCGATATTGGGCCATTGCCAAATCCGCCGATCTATATGCCATACTCGGCCACGTACAATCCAAGTCACGGCTATCAGCCGATACAGTACGGCATCGCCGAGCGACACATCTCGTCCGGTTCGAGCAGCTCCGATGTGCTCACCAGCAAGGATATCTCTGCATCGCAATCCGACATCACCTCTGTCATCCATCAGACCAATCAGCTAACAATCGCTGCGCATGGCTCCAACAAATCCTCGGGGTCATCAAATCGCGGTGGCGGTGGCGGTGGTGGTGGTGGTGGTGGCGGCGGCAACAACACCAACGATCAGGATGTATCCGTATTTAATTACGTATTGTAGAAATATTTTTGCAATGAAATTGTGTATGTTTATTATTAATTAATATAATTATTCTTTTTATACATATACGAGTATACAACAAAAAAAAAAAACAAAACAATATAATATGTATGTATATTTATAAGATGATCATAATGATAACGATGATGCATAAGATAATGTTGATGCAGATACGCTGAAGATTAGCGCTAATTGCGTTTGTGTATGCCGACAAAATGAGAGAGAATGTTGCATGGTGGATGTAAGGATGTAATGAGTATAAGAATGAGATGATAATTTTGAATAAAGTTCTAAGAATTTAGTAATCAAAAAAATAAACAAACAACAAAAAAATATAATAAAAATAAATTATTCTTGTCAACTTTTAATATATTATTGTGATGGGCTTCAAATAGGAAGTGTGAAGAATTCGCATATTATTTTTCAAATATATCTTAATATAATATTACCTTTTTCGGCTGTCAAAAATTGCAACTAGCTGCTTGGAAAATGTTTGATTTTCCCCAAATAAACATTGTATTAATTTGAAATTCGTAAATCTTCTTGGCCACTACTCGCTGTACCGCAACTTATTTTATTCGTTTTTGATCCAACTATTATATGTCTCAGAATCATTTTGTATTAGCAAAGATATACTAAAAAAAAATATGAAAATTTCATTTGTCAATATATTTCCAATTGTTCGTACTTAAAGTGAATGCCACGAACAATTGATTGAACTTTAAAACAAAAAATTGCATTACAAGTAATCGAATTTTCCAAGAATATGATTAATGCCACACACCATGCATGCAAACGATTTTGGCGAAACATATTTGATATATAACAGATTACTCATAGATAACAACTGCTGACTAATAACAACTGGTACAAGTACACTAGCAATGTTTGCGCTTGAATTTCAAGCTGACCGCCTAGTGTGGTACTTTCCAGCACTGGACTTTTAATCGAGACCGATAAGTAAGCAGTTATCGAATTTAGAATTGCATATGTGCATCGAAATCACTGTAAACAAACAATCCATGCTTGTGGCAAAGCATCACAAGAACTGAAAATACACTGAAAGAAATTACGAATCAGCTACGCTAATCACACTATAAATACCGATCGATTGAGGTAACAACGCTAAGACCAAGCCAAATATGTCAACAGAGGTGGAGACTGTCACAGCAGCTGATAAATTTGCAGCGAACGCTGAGGAAATGGAAAACTATTATTTAATGCTTGAATCTGGCAATATACCAGAATTGCAGTGGCAATTCCCCGGTCGACGACCACCCTCCCCAGACGCCAATGCCGGTGGCAGCCACAAGGAGTTGGAAGCCGCTACCGAAGCCGTCGAGCAAGAGTGAGTAGCTCTCAATTCTTAATGGAAACAGTCAAATTTACACACATTTCCAAAAATGCTACGGATCGCAGGCCACAAAAGGCTAACGATTTCGATTTCAGTGACGATGTGGCACCCACTCAAATGCGCGTTCGAAGCCAAACCTCGACGCCAAAATCGGCCAAGAAAAAGACGGCAAACTTTGCCGGCGTTATGGAGACACTGAAAAAGAAGAAAACTGAGGGCTCATAGTGGAGGTGGACGCGTCCCTAAGTTATTTATATTTTTTGCCTTTCCGACAAATCCCGAAGATTTTAGAATTGTCCTCTTGTCAAGACGAGCCTAACTTTTAGTGTTAATTATAATTTGTTTAAGGTTTTTTTTCGTTTCTGGCAGATGGCAGGTGGATTAATCAAAATTTTCTTAGAATATTACCGTTTTTGTCGTATTTTTCCCATGCTCCAAAATATTCGATATAGATAGATATTCTTCTTCTTCGGTTCACTTGTGGGGTTTCTTTGTAAGATTTTAAGATTTTCTGTATATAACTGTGCAATATGCAATTTTCACTTTTAAATGGTGACGAAAATATTACAATAGTTTATAAAAATGTGTATTCAATGTCAACTAATTTTGTAGTATATGTTTTCCCCGTATATTTATAAAATCCAAAAATATATTACTTAATATTATGTAAGTGGAATTGTGTATTGTAGTATGTAGTTTGAGAGATTATTTTGGAATTATGATAATTAAGATAATCATTAAATTATGCAAGACATTGTGTTTAGAATTTATGTATGCATTTCATAATTCTGTGTATAAAATAAATAAATATATTAAGTAATCGTGTAAATATTAAATATTTATTTAAGTATGTTTACTTGTTAAAATCACATTTACAACCGAATTATTCCAACTATTTCAACTATTAATAAACTGCATTTATCTGCATGATATTTTGTAATCGGTATACTTTAATCTATTCAATCGAGTAAATTAGATTTATATTTTACCAATCGCATTTTCAGCAAATTTTAACAAATTAGATAAGAAAGAAAAATGCATTGAAAAATAATTATTTGATTGATTGCCGTTGCTACAATTTTTGTATGGCCATCTCTTTTTATTTTGATGTCTCTGTCTTTTTCATTGGTCGTATAATAGAAGTGTAAATATAACCGTAATAACAACATATGTATGTAAACGGGCATTACATAAATTTGATGTATGAGTATCGATGAAAATTCATACATTTAATTAAGATATTTTTTGTGTACAACGAATTACTAGTACATTTTACATTATTATGTTAGGCTAAGCTTTAAATATACCTATAAATGTATATTTCTTTGAAAAAATTGATAATTGAGAACACATTTTCTTTTTTAGAGCCTTAGAGTAGTAAGTGGAAAGTATTGAGATTGCGATTTTTTAGGATCTTTGGTGGTGTAACAGGGAGTTCGAAGATGTGGGATAAGGCGATGGGTTGATAAAGGGCAGAATGGTAATTTAGTTGTTCTCGTGATTTTGAAATGAAAGGGGCAGTTGAAAGTGGGGGCTCCTCAGAGCATGCAAAAGAGATAAGTTTAAATTGACTATGAATAGTTAATATCTTTAACTAGGAGATTATTTATTGGGCTGGTTGTACCTTTGATGTTGTTTCCATTTGAGTTGTGTTCTATCATGTACTTAATTTTGGATATTTTTTTGTGATTTTAATATTTCTTAGGATATAAAGTTATGGCTGCATAGTAGGCATCTAATTATGCTTAGTTTGTTGAAAAGAGAATGGATATTATTACTATAAATTGGGGAACCATCACTGCGACCTTTAAGGTATATTGTGCCCCCTGGGTATTGATAAGAAGTTATAAATATAAAAAATAATTTCAGTTAAATGCTCTACTAAATATGAAATCTTAAATTCTAAACACCTTAACATTTTCCAAAAGTTCACATTTGATTTGAATTATTTGCCGTGTTTTCAACAAATCTGTATCAACTTTAGTTTTCCTCATGTTTGGATGTCGAGAAGAGGGTCTATGTCAATTGAAGTTAACTTGAAAGTAAACTGATTGCTTCTTTAGGGGACAGGGGAGAGTCTTGAGAAATTCCATTAGTTAGATAGGAGGATTGCCCTATACTGAGACAGTTCTCGTCGTGTAGCTATTTTACTGGGATCTGTGTAGGCAGAGAATGTTTTTATTTTAGGAGTCTTGTTTTAGATGTTAGGTGTTATATGAGTTTGTGTTTTGAATAATTGCATTTCACAGTCAGAAATTATTTGTTCGTTGCTGTTTTTCGTATATGTCGCGCAGTCTTGAGATGGGATTGCTCTATAATCAAAAATTAAGTTTGATATTTTTGATATATATATATATATATATACATATATGTATATCAAAATACCAATTTATTTAATATTTATTTTATCCACTTATTTTGCCAATTGAGTTTAAGTTTTTAAGTTTGTTTTTTAACTAATTTGGATTAGAAATTTTCTTTCGAACTCTGCTGTAAAGCGATACGGGCAAGGGCTTTTAGGACTCTTGGTACTATGCTAACATCTTTCCAAATACAACGTTTAGCAAAAAGATTCATTGAAATTTTGTAAATGTTTGTTTTATTATTGATTTAAAATGGCATATATAAAGCATAATTGAATTAATGTGTAAAATAAAATGTCAATTTAATTCTTTTACATAATATACATATACATCATGATTATCATTAATATTATAGTTTTAGCTTTAGCTTTACATAAAAACGATTAATTGATTCGCTTGATTAGGATTCAGCATATATACGTAAGTGCCTGCGCATCATCGTGCATGATTCACATGTATTCACATAATACATACATATATATATATATATATCAAGGCTAAGCAATATTCAACAATGTTGTCTAAAAGATATAACAAACTAAAAAGAGATTTTAGAGAGGATTTGATTTCGATTCTTTAAAGCAACTGTAAGTATAAAAGTGAAATTCCGATACTGATTTAGGCAGAGGATAGTTGCGAGAGAGACAGAGACAGAGAGAGAGAGAGAGAGAGATAAGTCAAGTTTAATTCCAAGCGAAACTTGATTGCGTTTAAAACGTATGTGTATTAGTTAATGGTTAAAATATAAAGAATAACAACTTAAAATAATAAAACATCAACAATGCAAATTCTTCTGCTGCTGTCATCTTAACGCGGCCTGCCTAAAAAAATTACCAATTTGTGTTTTTGGTCTTGGTGTTTTATGTGCTCGCTTTCTAATTCCGCCATTAATATTGTGATTATTCAAATCTTATTCATATATTTCATCCTCGGCCGATATGCTCCTGTTCAGCAACTGCTGCTGCTGTTGTTGTTGTTGCTGTTGTGAACTCGCCGCAGTAGCAGCAACATTATCGCCCATTTCGCGCGTTATGATTTGTATAATTTGTTGAAATGTTGGCCGAGATTTGGGCGTTTCATGGAAACAGGGTCGCATCAGCTCGTTGTATACAAAGTCCGAGCAGAGCTCCGGCTTTGGTAATCTGCAAGCAAATCAATTGATTGAAGTGCAACAGTTGAATACATCTAATAAAGATTATATACTCGTATATTAATTTACACATACCGTTCACCGTTGCGCAGTCGTTTGAGAAACTCGTCCGATGTCAATTCGTGGCCTGGCGATAAACATGGATCTTCGCCGCGTGAGAACATTTCAAAGAGCGTTACGCCATAACTCCACACATCCGAATATGATGAGAATTTGCAGGTTTCAATGGCCTCCGGCGAGAACCTAAATATATAAAACAAACCAAATCCGATTGTCAAATACATTTGGCTTTCTTCGGTTTTTTCTTTTTGTTGTGGCAACTTTACACTCACCATTTAATTGGTATGTCACGCGCACTAACGCCAATGTAATAGCCATCGGCATTGGCAAACTGCGACAGGCCAAAGTCTGAGATTTTTACACATGAACGATCGACTAGAACGTTGCGGGCTGCCAGGTCGCGATGTATGATCATCTTTTCGGACAAATAGGTCATACCCTGCAATCGATAGCAATACCGGTCAAATCAATGTTAAAGCGGACAAGCGATGAAAAATACTTACGCGGGCTATGTCGAGGGCAAAATTGAGTAGCAAAGTATTGGTGAGAGTTGGCTTGTAGGACTTCAAGTATACGACAAAAGAGCCAAATTCAAAGTATTCCATGATGATGCTACGCGACCTTTCCGCCCAGTACTTAAACTTGACCACATTGGGATGGTCGAGTTTCCGCATGATATCCATTTCGCGCTCAAAGTCTTTGGTGACCTGCATGGATTTTAGCTTCTTAATGGCCACCTGCTCTTTGGGACGATCCTTATCATTATATTCGATTTCGCCCTTATAGACGGTGCCGTAATGCCCATGACCAATCTTATTCTTTTCAAGATATATAACCTTGCAGTCTTCCAGCGGCATCACCTGCGGCAGATCAAGCGAATTTGGTAAGAAATCACCGTCATCACCATTACACTGAGGTGCGTCGTCAACTGGACCTTGACTTGTTAAATCGTTACAACTATAATCGGAATAATCGGCTACATACAAAAAACAGATATATATATATATAAATATATATAAGAATTAGTATATATTGCTGATCAAAAATGTACTCACGTAGTTCATCCACAGGCGCGTAGTCTCTAAGTAAGCGTTTTTTGATATCACTCAAGTGTGTAAATATATCGTGATGATTGAAACGTTTATCGGGATCATCGCTCCAGCCGTCCATAATAGCGTTGTACATTTCACTTGGGCACAATCGCTTATCCAGCTGCTTGAGTATATTGCCATCGATGGAACGATTGCGTAAGAGATCGAATGGTTTCAGTTGAGTTAAGTCAAGCTGACCGCGTGAGAATATCTCATAAATGGTGGTCGCAAATGCCCACAGTTGTGTGCTCGAGTCTTGCTTGGCTGCCTCCAAGTTATTATAATACTTTACTGGTATCCAAGGAGAGCTTCATTGTTTAGTAATGATATGTCATTAGATTTACATTTATATATGTATATATTTCGTGAAACTTACTCGGATTGCTTGTAGGGACGCGGATAGCCGGGATCACTGATCTTGGCATCGAGTACATACTTGTCGGGATCGTATTTGGTAACATGCAGATTTGCACAGCGTATATAGTTGTGTATTATTTTATTATCATCCAGATAGTGGATGCCACGCACCAGGCCATGCATCACGTCCAGCAGACAGAACATGCTGATGTCCTTATGATTCTGTAGGAATTTATTAAGCGGTCCATATTGCGAGTACTCCAATATCATCATATATGGAACGGATAGTGTAAGCCCATGCAATTTTATAAATTGTGGTGACTGTATCAAGCTCCATTTGTTCACCATATTCGTAAATTCCTGAAAATTGGCATCATATCTCAGCATTTTCATTGTTACAGGCACATCCTTAATTGTGCCCTGCTGTATCCAGTCGCCTCTCACTGTGTACACCTTGTCATCATCGGTGGAAGTTACCGAGTCTGCATTTGCCGGGCAAAAAATAAATAAATGTAAGTTAGCATTAGCAAGTAACAACGAATTTTATATGCCCTTTCAGACCGGAGTTAACCGAAATAATATTATTATGCTTTGCATTTTTCTGTTGTTGTGAATTGTTGTGAACCGAAAATTCCACATTTGTGTATTGGATCCGAAATTGTGATTTCTGCGTCTATTTTTATTTCTATTTCTATATCGATCAAATAACTTAAAACTGATCTTTCGACCAATCGTTTGCCTAAGGGCCAAGCTTTAAAACTGAGAAAGTTCTGCGCATATCAGCAAATTGTTAAGCAAATATACTTTATATACTTTATGGGATCGAAAACGTTAATGCGTTACACATTTCTGGGCAAAATTATAATATAATACTCAACAAGAGTATACATAATTGTCGATTGAGTCAAGCATAGTTTACCTGGATACCATCGCAGATCGGATTTGGGAATGAATAACTGAGGATTACGTCTCTGTAATTCGCCTTCACTCAATTCCGCATCAGTCTTTTTGGATTTCAAATTTTTTGGCAAAAGGAGCAACAACAACGACGGCTTATCGTATTTGGAGGCAGGTATTCGTATACGATCCTTGCTATCTGTGCGTATAAATTGCGCCAGCTCGGGCAGCTTATCAAAGGTTCGCTCTTCGCCTTGATAGGCCAGCTTCCATTGTTGGTCCTTTTGTATGATCTTAAATGTTTCCGTATGGCATCTCTCGCTACACGAGTATTTCAAATTAATATATAATAGAGATATGCATAGAAATGTACTTACATTTTTGTATTTATGTCAATATAGTATGTGCTATACTCTCGCTCGCACTGTCTCACTATATAACTGCCACATTTGTCGCCATTCTCGCGCAGTTTCCCAAATGAGTATCCGCCGCCGATGGGCCCATGGCAATATAAACGCTCCAGTTCCTGCAGTGATGGTGTCTTGTATGATGGACACAAGTCCTGCATCCATTTCACCGTCAATCTAAGTATTCAATTCTTATTGTTATTTGTTACACAAAACAAAC
The DNA here is from genome assembly GCA_035044245.1 of Drosophila nr. fundita. Lineage (NCBI taxonomy): Eukaryota > Metazoa > Arthropoda > Insecta > Diptera > Drosophilidae > Drosophila > Drosophila nr. fundita. Next base: position 210,258 of record JAWNMG010000145.1, read on the forward strand.
AAAATTAAATCGAACCTTGTATAAATGCTCAGATAGGATATGAATGATTTCATTTCGTGCTCAGTTTCGAAGCGCATGTGATAACCCTTCGGGAAGCCAACACTTTCCAAACGCACCAGTTTATCGCTTTCTTTGTACAGCGAGAATATGTCTTCAACAACGGCGACAAGACTCCACTACAAATACAATTGGAAGGCACAAATTGAAAGAGTTCAGGTTAAGAGAGATTTGCAGATTCTGGTTGGTAGATTAAAGCCTCAATCTGCAAATATGTAAGACGAGGTAGACGCACCTTAAGTGTTGCCTCCGATGTGACGCGTGCCACTTTGAGGCCCGGCTCGGGTGAGTCATGGAAAGAAAGACGCACATAGACCGGTATAGTGTTCGGCTGCTGCTGTACGGGTCGATTCCGACTGCTGGACTGAGTCTGATGCGGATGCTGTTGTTGTTGATTATGCTGTTGTGGTTGTTGTTGTTGCTGTTGCCCTGGGGTGAGCGAGTGGATGCCGGTCATCATTGTGGAGAGCGTTGCATTGGAGCCACTGATAAGCGTTGAATTGCTACCGATGCTGCCGGTGCTTTTGCCGGGAGGCAACGATAATGTCTCAGTTGCCGATTCGTTTGGCAAATACTCGACGGTGGCCTTAAACTGTTCGGTAAGATAGGTGGGCGCCAGGTTGCAAATTTGATGCACATAATGCCACATCAGGGTAACGATATTAAACTCATCTTTGCTCATCTGGCGAAACGATCGGCGTATTTTTGGTCGTACAAAGATGCGGTGGGCACGCCACAAACTAAGCGGCAGATACGATTTATACGCCTTCTCAATGGCATCGGCCTGCAGCTGCTTCTCGTACTTGTCGATTATCATGTCCATGACGGCCAGTCCCATCACCTTATCCTTGTGCTCCGGATAGCGTATCTCGTTAATGTGCTCGTGCAGCATGTCGTATCGCATCTGATGATACAAATAATTTTGGCACCCTGCATCAATTGTCGACAGCTGACGATCAAGTTCCGGGACACGGAAACGCATACGGAGACAATAGCGAACATTGCAATTCAATTGCTCGCCGGGCAATTGCCATTTGTGATTGGCCTCCGTGAGGCCGGTGCCAGTTTTTCCAGTGTTGTGCTCTCGTATGCCAAAGAGGAGCACCGCTGCGGGTAGGATTTCCATATGGCGGCACATTGCCGTGCATATCTCCTCGCAGAGCAGCGATGGCGAGTAATTCTCATAGTCGTGCTTGCGATAATTGTAAATGTGTATGAGACCATCGTTATCAATATTTTGACTTGAGCTTCCGCTCTGAAGCGAGGCTGTTGCCAAGCTGGCGCTATCAGCCAATGAGGTGCGTCCACTGCTGCTGTCGTCCATTGTGGCTGCCTGGCTCGCTGGCTCTCCCAGGAGGATGTGCTGTGCCTTAGCGCCCACGCTCGCACAAACATACACCAAAATAGGCAGCGGATTGATTATATATGTGTATGCTTTTTTATATCTTACCCAAAATAAATTAATTTTCAGATATATAATTTTCGCCTATTTTTGGCTTTGTTCGCGTCTGCGCCGCTGCCTCATTAATGCAACGTTCTATTGTGATCACGCTCGCGCACTTAATTGCGACTACCGAAATCTATCAACTACGATGCGCAAAAAAGAAACGAAAATATTAGCACAAAAAATAAATATATGCAGTTGAAAAAAGTATGCAGTATTACCATTGGCAGTTTTGACTCTGGCTATGACTGACATACCGAAAATATCGATAACTTGTTGCAGCGTTGCGTGCTTATCTTCTAGTACTCTAGTACTCTCGGTATTTTCTGTCAATACGATGGCAACTCTGTAACACAACAGTGTCTGTATTTATATAACCTCAAAAAAACAAACTAGAAATTTCAAGTTTCGGGCGAGAAAAAACTGTTCCATTTACATAAACAATAAACATACATAGTAGCAGCGATGTCCAGCTTTGAGAGCCCAACCGACAGTGATAAGGAACTGCAGGAGTTTATGATGATTGAAAAACAAAAGGCACAGGTCCACGAACAGGTACGTAAAATATATTACAAAAAATATGTTTAATAAAAAATAATATACAAATGTCCGATTCGACGATTGATCAACAGATACATGAATTCCATGGGATCTGCTGGGAGAAATGCGTTGGAAAACCAAGCACTAAACTCGACCATGCAACAGAGACGTGCCTCAGCAATTGTGTGGACCGCTTTATTGATACCTCTTTGCTGATAACACAGCGATTCGCTCAGATTCTACAGAGAGAGACTTCTGGTGGCATGTAGACCATTAACTATTTTTTAACTAGTCAACGCTCCTAGTGCACAACTACAACAACAGCAACAACAACAACGATGATAATGAGAACACAAGTTGGACCTTGTGTTAATAACTGGATTCATGCTACATTTGCCTATATATATATATATATATATATATATATATATATACATATATATACTCAAAAATTACTTTGTAAGAAGTTGATGTGACGTCAATATGGTGCAAAATTTGTATTCTGTATGTGCTACAAAACGACAAAACAACAAAATTCTAAAACCAAAAAAGAAAAATCATAAGATGCTGTAATATTGTTATTATTACTATATAAATTGGGGTACCTGCACTGCGACCTATCAGATCCTCTTCTGAGCCTATAGCTCATCCATCAACCCCAGCTCCTGCACGAATGCTAGACTGCTGAAATCCTTAGAAGCGTTTGTTGCTTTCTATTTAGTAAAGGGGACGATGACTGTTTTTGTAATAATGTCATCGGCGTATCCCTGACATTGAATACCCGTGGTGGCAAGTCTGTTGAGAAAGTCATCTACTAACAGACTCCAGAGTAGCGGAGACAATACTTCCCTTGAGGACAGCCTTTAATAGTCAAGGCTGTTACTGCGTTGTCATGCGTTGATACGGTGGCTTGTGCAGTGCAAGTATCCAATTGTTGGTAGTTGGGTCCAGTTCCCTCCTCGAGAGGGTGACCTTGATGGCATCATGTGATGTGTTATCAAAGGCTCCCTCTATGTCTGAGAAGGGGCACATTGCTCCTTCATTATTATCAACTGAAGCACTTAAAGTGCGTTGCAGCTGGTAAAGGGATATGTCCGTGGACCTGGCTGCTCTGTATGCATGCTGATTAAGATGCACCGGACTTTGCTTCAGCAAAGTGCTTCTAATTTGGTAGTCCATCATCTTTTCCAACGTTTTCAGTACAAAACGATGTGAAGCCTTCGCCTGTGCTGACTGTGCTTTCGCAGAAGTTTCTAAAATTCATCCGTTTAGCCTTTCTTATCTCCTTATTATAGGAGGTCAGAATTTCACGGTACCGTTTCCATTCTCATTCTCTCTTTGCTTTATTGAAGGGCAACGTGTGGTGAGACGCAGCCTTTCCAGGCTATCGTGCAATTATGCTTTTGTTTAGATTCCCAATAGCCCTCTCTAGTTCCAGTGTGTTTCTGGGTATACCAGATGTTCTGCTCTTGCGTTTTGTATACCCTGATGGTTAAAAAAGGTTAAAGGCATGTAACAGGCAAAAGAAAACATCTCCGATACCATAAATTCTGTATCAGGATCAATAGCCAAGTCGATCTAGCTATGACCGTCTGTATAAACAAGCAAAATTCAGAGATTACAAGAGCTCAAATTTGGAATACAATTTATTGAATATATCATGCAGATTAAGTGTATTTTATGTAATCACCAACTCTCCCATTTAGCGAATATCTATTGAATTTGAATATCTGTAGTACTTGGGGATTGCGGATTGATTAAAGAGCTAGAGACTTCAAGCCTTGGTTCTCGAGAACTAAATGCAATTACGGGATTTATTTTTATCCTCAAATGAGCCTAAAAAACAATAACAATAGATTTGTAACGTGGCCTGTTGTCTGACCCCAAATACACCTAAAAATGTGAAATTATCACATCCTAACAGTGCGAGCCTCATGTCAAATATTATTGGTAGTTCTCTGTCATGTAAAGCGTCAACAGTCAGCAGGCAATCGGCTCGGATGTACTCGAACATCTCCGGATTCAGACAGCTGCGCTGATCCAATATGTTATATTTGAGAATTATACCGCTAAGCTAGAGTACGCCGCGATCTTCAATGCCCCTATTTCTGCTAGAAGTTCCTTTCGGGTCTTTGTATCGGGCACTTTATATTTGTTTAATACTTCCAAGATGTGCTGAAGAACATCTTCCTGAAGCACCCACGACATATTTGTGTTGCTAAACTTAAGTTGAAATACCGTAATGTTGTTGGGGGTTAGTTTAAAACAATAATTTGCCTTTATGATTCCAGAAGAAAATTCATTTTGCTATATATGCCTGCGAGTAAACTGTATACAAATTGATAATGACCCTTTTGAAGTCGTAAGCGATTTTACGTTTTGCCACGTTATTCCCATTTAAGTCTCCAGGAGCTGGTAATCTTTTCATACGTGCAATCAGATGGTATACCGATGGCTCGCTCGCAAATGAAGTGGCTGGAGCATTCAATTAGCAGGAAGCCAACTCTGAAGTGAATGCCCACGAACGAGACCGCCGTGTCCCATCCAGATGCAATGACCTCGTCTATGATATCCTCTTCCAGCATAGACAAGTCTCTGTGGCTCTTGTCCGGGACTGATTATTTACGAGGAATCTCGAATTATTCGCAGCTAAACTCCCCGAAGGGAGGCCGTTCGCTAACCGTAACCCGCGACCCGCTTGTTGGCGAGTTCAGCCCCATCTGAACTATCCCACATGTTCTTTAAACCAGACAGAAACATTGTATTACATTTTTTTTTTTTTTGTGGTTCCTCCAAGGTCGAATATTTGACAAAACATAAACAAACGTTGCAGGCAATGTTAGTTAACTAATCCTATTTATTATATTCCTTGTTGTTTTTTCAGCTGGCGATACAAGTCGATCATTTTGTTGCGCTCCCCTTCCAGCATGTTACGCGTGGCAGCTGGCAAATCCTTCCGTTTGCCTTTCAACTGCAACTTGGTGGGCGCAACACTCTTAGTCTGCTGTGGTGGTGGTGGTGGTTGTGGCATCTGCTCTTCCTCTTCCTTGTTTATCAGCGACTTAAGCAATAGATTCGATTTGCGACCAGGCCGCGGCACAGTCTCGTTGCGGTTTGCTTTACGCGGCAGCGTTTTTATCGTTGGCGGTGCATGCACCACCTCACCAAATTGGAACACATCACGTTTATATTCGGCGACGCCTGCTGCGTCCTATGAATTGTGCGAATTGTTTGAATTAATGAGAGGGAGCAGCAAATAGATTTTATTAACTATGATTTTACCTGTTGTTGTTGTTTGGTTTCTTGGTCGGCTTCTTTGCAGGCACGTTTGATTAACTCTTTGCGGGCCTTTGCGTCCATGCCGGGCTTTAAAACGGCCGCATTCGGTTTGCCTCGCTTATTTTTGAGATTGTGGCGCTCTTTTTGCTTCTGCTTGAGCAGCTCATCGATCTCGTTTTTGGGTCGCTTCTGTAATGTTATTTCGCCTGTTGTCGGATTGCGTATGATATTGACACCATATTTGGCCTCATATTGAGCCTCTCGCACAGATGCGCTAGTTATGCGATTTATTCGCCGCAAATATTCCTCATTTGTCTCATCCGCAAACTGTTTAATATTTATGTGTTTTTTAGTGCCTGCTCCTGCGGCTGCTTGAGTCTTTTTTGTGGCAGCAGCCGCTTTGGGCTTATCCTCTTTGCCAATGGTGCCCAGTTTTAGCTTTTTGCCCGCTTTGGTGGCGTCGACAACTTTTTTGAATTGCTGGAAATTGTGAGAGGCACGCTGCTCATCGTTTTGCGTCGGCGGATTATTGGTTACATTGGCCAGCCTGTGTTTGAAAAGTGAATTTATTTGTTTATAATTGCAACTTCTGCAACATGATGATTTGTTTATTATACGTACTTTTTTTCCCTTTGCTCAAGTTGCTTAAGTGGATCACGTACGCCATGATGTTTTCGCACAGGAATTTTACGCTTTTTCGCCATAATAATAATAATAAATAAATGTGTCCGTTTACAAAAAGGACTCACGTTTTCCCAAACAGCGACAACAGCTGTTCTTTGGCTGCAGCAAAATCATCGATATATTTAAAATAGACGACAGTATTAGAGTTGTATCTTTCTTGGTATCTATCGTTCCTGAATATCACAATAATCGTTGTTGCTGCTATATTTGCGATATTTAAAAATTAAAGCATAAACAAATAATAAATAATAATAATAAATAAGAAAAGAAATTTATGTCATTTTCATTAAAATACCAGAAAAATATCATTTAATTTGCCGGAAATCGCAATCAAGAGCCAGTGTCGTTGTAGTAAACGACGATACATTCTTCGATAGTGGGCCGGCATTTTATCGAAAATGTTTTATGCTTGCCATAATAACAATAAATAAATTAAGAAAATTCTCAATTGTTTATAATTAATACACTTGATGTATATATTTTATTGAATACAATGAGTGTTTCTTAAATTGTAGATACATACATACATACCACGCTCGTGCGTAAGAGCATAGATTATATGTAGTACTTACGCCGTGTTTGAATGTATGTTTTGTGCATTTGCCGTATGCTCGCACTGCAAATGAAAAGCGCATGCGCCGAATATGCGAAGCGGGCAAGACCAGGCAAGGCAAGGCAGACAGGCAAAGCTAGGCAAGGCAAGGCAGGCAGCCACAGACAGCAGCCAAGTAACTTGCGAGCAGAAAATCGTAATATATTCAACGTGCTTCATGCTAAACGCAAACAGTAATTTATTTATACTTAACATAAAATGCTCGAGGCCAGTGCCAAACGAATGTCCTTTGACGTGTAAGCGTGTATGTAAACCTTAAATTGTGATTTTTCCACTGATAGTGACACTATTTTGATACACACACACACACACATGCAATTTGAATTGACAATTGAATGCGGAAAATAGTGTGCACATATGTAAGTCTTACATATACAGACGTATACATATGTACAAGTAAAACTAGGGGCAAAAAAAAAGAAAATGTAAAGAAAAACGGCCCCGTTGTGCGTGCTTCTATTTTTTCATCTATTTTTTAATTGTACATACAACTCATGCATATATGTTTAAAATGTAAATATGTACACGGGAAGTTTTTAAAAATTAGTTGTGATTTGTGACCTGAACAGTTAGCGAATAATCAAATACATACCATAAAATACAATCGCAGCGACATAAATATATGTGTGAACACAAATTTACGTACGTTTGAGGCCATCTACACACAAATACACACACACACATGCATACATACATACATACCATCCATATCCACATGTATGTGTGTAATGTGACAGACGCAGCATCAGCATCAGCTGCCACAGCAGCATCAGTGAGCTCATAACGGTTCGCGAAAGCGTCAAACCTTTTCTACAATTTTTTGTTCGTGAGTGAAAAGTTTCTATATATATATATATATATATATATATATATATATACATTTATATATGCGTACATATGTACAGCATCGGCGTACATGATTAAATACACACATATTCACACGTACATGTGTACCATATATCAAGTGTGTGTGTGTGTGTGCACTATTTTCCATACATGTACAATTAAAATGCACAACTACAAATGATATACAAAATCCAATCCATTCCATCTTTATGGGCATAATCTGACATCGTTAACCGATTGTAAATAAAAAAAAATACATTCGAATATTACAAATTTAGAAAGGCGAAATTTTTAGAGCCTACATTTGGGAGCTTTCTATGAAATTCCCAGAATTTATAAACAATTCTAAATTATTGATTGAAACGAAAAAAAAAAATGGCAAGAAATAAAGTAAAATTATACTAAAAACATATCGTACATGTACATGGACATTTGCAAAGACATTTGTTCGTATTTTTTTTCCTTCTATAAATATCGTGCATAAATTGAAAATGAGAATAAATAAAAATAAAATAAATTTTGCTCCCAAAAAAGCTACACGTACATTTATATAATTGCATACGTTTTGTCTGCGTTTTATTGCTCAATCTTGTGCACACCTAAGCACATACATGACTATATATATAGATATATATAAATATACATATATATACATACATACACTCGTATAGTTTGTTTGGATATTAACGTACTTTCAAGTGAAAGGGTCACCCAACTAACACCTAATAGCCAGCTAATAAGCTCAACGACGGACGTCAAGGTCATCGCCATCTCAAATGTATCAATATTATCGAAATTAAATTTATGCACAAAATGATTTATTTAATACTTCGATTAAATATTGCCTTGCTTGTCCTTCTGGGCATCACCTGCTCTGGGACTTCGACAAACAACAAGCAATAACGAAAACGGTTAATCAGCCTTGCCGGTCCTTGATCTTCTCGTTAACTTCTTTCCAAAATTAAAGCACAGCTTTCAGATAAAAAAAAGTTGTCGATAATGAAAAACTCCATTAAAAAAAAAACTGTGTCAAACAGGTCGCGAAATATTTAGGTGCAGAAATTTTGACGGCCGGTTGCCGACCGCAAAACTAAAATCCACAATTTTAACTCACTGTTGACCTGTGTGGATTCTGTGAACAGCTGTTCAACGGTGTCAAAATAATTAACTTTGATACATTTTGACGGCAGTTATCGGCAAACCACCTTAGAAGCGGCAACTGAATCGAAATGGAAATAGTAAATTATGAATGAAAAATAATTTTAATCTTCAAGAAAAAAGTGTACTCATAAACGCTATAAAGGCGAGAAAATTGGCATTACATTTTTGCCTCTCAGCAGAGCCTTTTGTTTTTATGCCTCACAAACGATATATATTGCAATTTCGCTCGCGAAATTTTTCGTTGGTCTGTAAACTGGGCTTAAGTGGTGACCAAAAGAGGTGGCCCTGCAATATTATGTGAGCCATCGCTGACAAGTTTCGTGTGGAGTAATAGTCGTATCTAGTTACTGGAATCTCTCGCGGAAAACGACACTATGTGGACTGAAAGTGCTTTTTTTTTTTTTTTTTCTTTTATTTTTTTGGAGTAACACACAATTTAACTATCGAACATATACATACAACTGGAATGTTATACACTTAACAATCATGAAGGAGACATAAACAATTTGTTCTTTAAAAATATAGCCGTAGCCAAAGGACCACTAAAGCTTATTTGCACACCGAAACACTCGCGCATATATCTATGTATATATATATACTCGTATATATATATATATGTGTAAATATGTAGGATTACAATATGTAATTGCATAAATTAACTAATCAAATAACTACGAGAGATTTTTTGGCTGGGCAGGCTATTCAATGCGTATGACGCCGGCACCGACACCTCCACTGTGGGCACACATTGGTGGCATAAAGGTCCACTTGTCCGTCTCGGGATTGTAAACCTCAACGGTGGACAGACTCGTTTGGCCATCATAGCCGCCGATGGCCCACAGCTTGCCCATATTGGCAGCCAACGCAACTCGCGATCTTTTACAATACATGGGCATGATCAGTTTCCAGGTGTCTGTTAACGGATCATAGCATTCGGCAGAGCGCAGATCGAAGTTGCCACAATAGCCGCCACACACATAGATCTTGCCATTCAAGGTAGCCACGCCCAAGCGACTGCGCCGATTCAGCATAGGTGACATCTTGACCCAGACATCCTCGTTCTGATCATATCGCTCTACAGAGTCAAAGATGGACAGGCCATTGTGGCCACCCAACGCATAGACATAACCATTCAGCTGCGTAACACCGCCAGCTGAACGATACTCCATCATTTGAGCCACCGTTTTCCACGTATTGATCTTGGGATAGTAGGCCTCGACTGTATTGAGCGAGGTGACGCCATCGTATCCGCCACATACATAAATGCAATCATCCAAACCAACCACGCCCATAGCGCTGCGCTTGCCCAACATGGTACAGCCCTGAGACCACTTGTTCTTGCGCGGATCATAGACCTCCACCGTGGACAGACGCTCGGGGCCATTAAAACCGCCAAATACATAGAGCTTACCATCCAAAACTGCCACGCCCACACGGCAACGCTTCATGGACATTTGTTCGCCCATTTTCCATTTCTTGCCAACAGGATCGTAAATTTCTACGGTGCTAACCGACTCGCCCGTTCTGGCTTGTCCACCGACGGCGTAAATTTGGCCTGTAAAGAACTCGCCGCAACGTTGACGCGTACAGAAGCTCTGCAGCAGACCGCGACGCTCGGGCATCAAATGAAAGTCTTTTGCCTCGTCGAGCAGATCGCGGCATTGATGAGATGAGCGTATCAGCTCCTCTCGCGCCACACGATCGGAAAGAAATTGCGGCGACAACAGCGGCAAACGCACCGCGACTAACACCTGGGGAAACAGTGACGAGCGCTTCTCCTCGGCATATTTGACCCATCGCATGCACGCCTCGAATATCACCTCCTCGTTGCGAACGTTCAGCTCATCGCGTCGCATCAGCTCCAGCAGCTGTTCGCAGTCCAGGGTGAGGAACTCCTCCGATTGGGATACCTTGGCAAAATTTTGATCAATATACTTATCGGCGGCATCAGTCAAATGCCGACAGATCATGGAGTCACCAAAGGTGCGTATGCCCAGCGCGTTGTGCGGATGGAATCGAGAGATGAGGAATGAAGCACACGCATCGCGCACATTGGACAATTGCAGAAACGATGCGGCGACCATAAGGCTCTGCACATTCTGGTTATCGATGCGCACCTGGCCGCTGTACACGTAGTTAATCAGGCTCTCCAGAGCGCTCGGCTCAATCTCCTTCATGGTAATTTGCTTCATGCGACTCTCCGCCATGTTGTTCGTGAACATTGCATGAAAATACGGCACAGTGGCAGCCAGAACAACGCGATGTGCGGAGAATGTCTGATCTTCAACCTTCAGTGTGACATCACAAAGTTTGCCCAGTCTTCGCATCTCCTTGAACTGTGGAAAGCTCTCGCTGAATAGCTGCTCATGCTTGTATATGAAGGATTGATCCTCCAGTTGGTTATCGCTAAAATCCATATTTATTATGGCCCGTGGCTCCTCTGCCAACAACAACTTTGCACCCTCTTATATCGAAATAACTTTACTGTATAATAATTTTCAAGTCTGAACAGTTGACATAGTACAACAAAAGCTGACAGTTTTGTATAAATTATAAAAATTATTTCTAAATTAATCTCTGGGTGTGGCCTACTAGCCGCACTAAAAGGAAATAATGAAATGGAGATTGTTAAAAGCAAAGCAAAAAAAACCGTCGGCAATCAATTGTCGTTTTAGCCAAACGACAGGATATAATTGCCGTTATCGGCATGTAATGCTAGCCAGAAAGAGGTGATTGAACTTGGCGATACTGCCTCTTTGTCCACACACACATATAGTATATATATATATATATATATATATATATATATATATATACTCGCATTTGTGTTCTCGCTTTCGCCTTGGTTTTCAGTATTGCAGTGGGAAAAGCCGCACGTTTTAATAAAGTAAAGTGAATCATGCGTACATACCGTTAGAAATAGGCATTTAATAATTTAAAAGAAAAAAATCAATGGGTATATTCATAATGTACGTTTGGCATTTCCACAATTCGATTCTTGTCTCATTCATTACTTCCGTAGCATACCTTTAGGCATATTTATGATATTTATATCGATAAACCAATTTCTTTTTTGAATTGATCCGTTTTGATTATTTAAATATATATCAGTAAATTCACAATCAGAGTCCAGTTGCACTATTTAGGTTAGTAGAGTGTTCCTGCTGCTGTTTCAACCATTTAAAACCGATCCCAAATTCATACACAAACAAAAAGAAACTCGATGTAACGAACTAGTGAGAGACAGATTGTTTCGAGCACGCCGCTCTTGAAACAGTGTTGCCAATATCGAATTATTTTCAGACCTGAATTCAGTTGATTTGAAGTGCTTTCAAAATTCATATTTTGAAACAAATGAGCTTCGATAGTAATGCAAAAGAAAATGTACAATTTGTTTGGGGTTAGAGTGTCTTTTTCTGCTTCATATTATTGAGATTTTAAATGGAACTTGACAACCCCGACTGCTAGGGACTTGCTCTCCCTCTCTTGCTCTCTCTCTTTTTCTCTCTTTCGCTCTCTCCCTCTCTTTCTCTTTCTCTCTCTCTTTTTCTGTCCGAGTTGGGTACTGTGTGCCATAGGAGGCGCGGGTTCCTAGGCAGGAGTGGGTAGTGCCGTATTCATTCCTGCATTGCTCAGACACGCGTGAGCCAATCAGTTATTGTTCGCCTCTTTCACTTTTCTGCGTACGTTAGTCTGTACATTAAAAATATTTTAAAACTAGGCGCTTTAAGAAATACTTTTTTCTGATATCTGCCTGCCCACATATTAACATTTTTCACACAGTTACATACGTGTTTGCATATATTTATATGCATATATATATATAGAGTATGTGCGAGCGCAAAAGAGCTGAAACCGAAAGAGAATTTGCTGAAATAGCGCAAAACGAGGCACACATACGCATATATATACACATAGCCGCTACATCGGTCAGTATATGGCAGATACCAGGAATCAGACAATAGCCGCGCAGATAGCTGCAAACATTTTGGGCGACACAAATTTCGAAAGCACAATTTTTGGTTCTTATTTAGTATTTGACTGGTTTCTGGTCTCCGAATATGATTTCACACAAAATTTGGTGCAAATGTAATTAAGCGCGTGAGTGTAAAAATATGATGTGTGTGTTAATAAATCAATAGAATAACAATAAGAAATATATCATTAATTTCGATGTATATATTTATATGTACTTTTTTTTATGTTTTTTTTTTTCAGATGTGCCGTCTGCAGCGACTTTCAGATTGAATCAAACATTAAAAATAAAATGAAATCGATTCGATTCGTAATGTGCTCATGTGTGCCTAGAATTAACAAACACACATGCAAAATCATGTGTCAATCATAGTGAATAAGTTAAATGTTTAGTGACGATGAAATCAAATTTGGAGAATTCAATGTAAACGACCGACAACTGCCGACAAAAATCAAAGAAGAATTGCATACGCCAAAATATGATCAGAAATAACTAAATACAAACCAAACAGTAAATTGAGTGCACTTCATACTTATACAAATCATATATATGTATATATATATATGTATGTATGTGAACAAATCAAAATAAAAACGAGAAATAAATAACAAAAGCAAAATAAATATATATAAATATATATAGTGTGTATTGAGTTACAGCGACAAAGACATGCATATAAAAAGTACATAGTACAAACATTAACACATACACATATACAAAGTACTCGAATAACAGTTATAAGAGTTAAAACCCCTATAAAGATACAGTGATAAATACAGATTAACGACATTTAAATACACAAGCGTAGCTGAAGCAATAGCAACTGTAACAACTACAACAACTGCAGCAACAACAACAACTGCAGCCACAATAATAACAACAACACCTACAAAATGCCAGTGAAAAAGCAAGGTAAGCTATTTTTGATGTCTATCTAGGAATTTGCATTATGAACTTAATTGGATTTTTGTTTACTTCTTTAAATAATTATATAAAAATACATTTAAATATAATTGTAATCTGTAAGCTGATTAAGAAAATATGCTTAAATGCATCGTACAGTCTGTAACAAACACTTGCACAACTCCAACTCAACTTCTTCTCTTTTAATTAGTAATGATGCACATAAGAATATTGACTGGTCGACCTCCTAAATCAAATTTCTAGATTTCAAAACTTTCAGTTTTATTTTCGTTGCATTTCGTCAATCCGTCATAACCGATAATAAACAAACAGATTAAAAACAGTTTGTCAGAGCGGAATTTAAATTATTTTTTTTTTACCGGATTTTTTATGCTTTACAATGATACATATATATACATATATACATATATACATAGCTACACATGTACACAGATAAATGTATGTATTTACAGCTGTTACAGTCACAGCCAGTGGCATGTCCATTGCACCAAATCTGAGCACAATAAATAGACCCATAAGAAAACAAAAATAAAAACAATAATAAAAATAAAAATAAAGAGAAAAAATGCAGCCGCTGCCAAACTTTTGAAATGGCCAATAAATGAACGTCAACATCAACATAAGCAAAAGACGCCACAGATATGAATGCAGCTTACATACATATGTACAGTTGCGGTCAAAATAATATAACCCCCTTTCAAAAACTCTGCCATCTGCTCAAGATATTATCTTAATTTTGTTTTCCTGCTGCAGTTAATTATATCTACAGAGTGCAAGTAAATAGTACAGTATTTACTTAATTATCTGCTTATTTTAAAGTATTCCTAATTAGAAATGAACTGTTAACAATAATAACAATACTGTTGCACCGAAGGCCGATGTCTATTTTTAAAAATCTTACATTTTACGCTCAGAGATAAACAACTAGTTGCAAGAAGTTCAAGGTTAGGTTAGGTTATGGCGTCCTCGCTGGGCAGTGAGAGAGCTGGCCCGATTCTTCATCTTCTTCGTCAAGAAATCTACGATAAGGATAAAAATCAAATAAATATATATGTCACTCTTAAAGTTTGCCACGATGTATTGGTATTGACGATTGACTAAATAGAGGAGTATTATGTGGATGGACAAATCGAAATTTCTTTTAATTATTGAAAAAGCAAATATATACGAGAATATATATATATATATATATATATATATATATATATATGTGTTATTTAGTAGTACTATTGTTTTGAGCGCAACGTACATGCATAATATATTACACACACACACACACACACACACACACACACACACACTGGTATAGACGTTAATACAGTTATAAATATTTAATCAGTTTTGTTGGCAAAAACACTGCCTGGCGACTTTATGGCAATGTCATCCAGGTTAGCTGTGCGCTGACCCCGACAGATTCATAAATGCTGCCACGTCTAAAAGCAGAATAACAAAAACACTAAAAGCTGAAACACAGAGAGGTAAAACAATGATAGCAGTAGCTGGGGATGGCGAGCACTAATTTTGCTTTTAGCTTTTTTTTTTTGTTCCGTTTTTAAGTCAATCTTTATTGATTTATTGAACTAGTTGGGTTGTGTGTGTGTGTGTGTGTGTGTGTGTGTATGTGTGTGTGTGTACGTGTATGTGGATGGGTTTGTGGATGGGTTTCTCTATAATAGAGCAGTGTGACGCCGTCTCCGCAAGTGGACGCAAGTGCCAGTGCTGCTGCATGTTGCCGCTAGTTGGCCAGAGTATGGACTCAGATACAGATTCGGATAGGGAGAAGAGCAGCGATCCCAATGAGGAGCTGCTCAGCAGCGATGATAAGAGCTATCACGACGATGATGATGATGATGACGATGTGGACTCCTCGCCCGTGGACGAAGACATTGATAACAACTCAAACGTGAGCGAGCCAATTAGGCAATTAGCCGTTGCGGAACAAGTGCAATCCCACACCGAGAACGACCAATTGCTGGTGCACTTCACACAAACGGAAGCCATAGAAATTCAACAGGAACAGCAACAGAAACAGAAACAGCAAATTGATGTCGATATGGCAAGCAGCTCAACTGGGGAGCAGTTGGTGGTCTGCGATGAGCCCAGGCCCATCCAGCAGCCGTTGGTGGTTGCCAAGTACAGTGAGAGTGTGCGCGAATCCGTTGAGTGCTTCTATTCGGCACAGGATCTGCTCGAATATGGTCATATGCTATCATCGGCGGCGGAGCAGCGCACTCCCGACGTTGAATCGGGCTATTTTGACAAATCGGAGAGCGATGATGTCTCACGCGATGAGGTTGGGGCACAGGCACTGCCAATTTTGGGCGGCCAGACCACACCCAGCAGCTCGGAGAGTCTGCGCATTCAGCTGAGCCGCTTTTGCAGCTCGTTGGAGGCTTTTGAGCGTGAGCAACAACAGCAAGAGCAGGAGCAGAGCCAGTTGCTTCAAGCTACGGCACAGCCAAAAGGAGCTCCTACAGCTGGCGAGGATTTGTCAACGGATGAACGTTTCATGGAGAAACAAAGTGAGCCATATAGATAAACCAACCATTGCGGCTAGGCAAACTGATAGACGGAGATATACAGTGATATATATGAATTTAATCCCAATCAGAATAAGAAGTCCAATCCCGCTTGGCAAACTGAAGAAGCTGGAGGAAGTGCTTAGAATTAATTGATATTTGATTCGTTCATATTTCTGTTTGTTTGTTTGTTTTTAATATGTTATATCTTTGCTATATTTAATAACAATCTGTTGCAATGTTAATTAATGCCTGTTTTGCATTTTGCATTGCAGAAGCTCATCGAGCCCTCGAATTGCTCGAGGATTATCACGCACGTCTGTCGGAGCCACAGGATCGTGCCCTGCGTATTGCAATCGAACGGGTCATCCGCATTTTTAAGTCTCGCCTATTCCAGGCGCTACTTGGTGAGTATTTCTCGATCCTACCCCCCCAATTAATATTATCAAAAATCAAAATTGGTTCAACTTCAATTCTCTTTAGAGTCTAGAGTTAATTTGCATTCAATTAAAATTAAAGCCATAAGACTGAGAGAATCCGTAGTATAGAATACTCAGAAGATAGGCCCCGCATCTATTCATTTGGATAGCCAAGCGGCGTTCAAATCTATCAGCGCGATATCGACAAGCTCCATATATCCGTAACAAGCTGCCGCAAATCTCTGCACTAGATGGCTAAGCAGCATGTTATTTGTCTAATTTGCCACCAGAATATAGAAGGCAACTGTAAAGCTGATGGGCTGGCTAGAAAAGGCACTCTATTGCCACTCCTCACTGATAAGGAAGGGGGTTCGCATGCCTCTGGCTACCTGTAAGCTTTAAATCAGAGACGAAAACAAACTCGGCTTAAATGGCAAATGACAAATGGCAAAATGCCAACTGCAGTCGTATAGCACGCCAAACCTGGCCCAATTTAAATAAGAAACACAGTAGTAATTCGTGCCATAACCGGTCACTGGTTACTGGATATTCATGTCAATAGGCTCCAAGCGCCTCATAATGATTTCTGCAGACGCTGCTGAGACGAAGAGGAGGTAGAATCTCCAGAGCACTTCTGCTTCTACCCTGGACTGAGCCGAAAAAGACTCGCTACACTGGGAAGTTAGATTTGATCAAGTCTATCACATTCAGAGAATATTGGACCGACCAGGATTATCACCTAATTTATGCCCATACGAGTGCCACAGAAATAAAGTGAGAACCCATACGGTATCATAATGGGACAAGGATGGCCGGTTGCCGACCGCAAAACTAAAATCCACAATTTTAACTCACTGTTGACCTGTGTGGATTCTGTGAACAGCTGTTCAACGGTGTCAAAATAATTAACTTTGATACATTTTGACGGCAGTTATCGGCAAACCACCTTAGAAGCGGCAACTGAATCGAAATGGAAATAGTAAATTATGAATGAAAAATAATTTTAATCTTCAAGAAAAAAGTGTACTCATAAACGCTATAAAGGCGAGAAAATTGGCATTACATTT
Source organism: Drosophila nr. fundita (assembly GCA_035044245.1). Classification (NCBI taxonomy): domain Eukaryota; kingdom Metazoa; phylum Arthropoda; class Insecta; order Diptera; family Drosophilidae; genus Drosophila; species Drosophila nr. fundita. Next base: position 227,787 of record JAWNMG010000145.1, read on the forward strand.
TTGCCTCTCAGCAGAGCCTTTCGCTCGTGAAATTTTTCGTTGGTCTGTAAACTGGGCTTAAGTGGTGACCAAAAGAGGTGGCCCTGCAATATTATGTGAGCCATCGCTGACAAGTTTCGTGTGGAGTAATAGTCGTATCCAGTTACTGGAATCTCTCGCGGAAAACGACACTATGTGGACTGAAAGTGCTTTTTTTTTTTTTTTTTTTTTCTTTTATTTTTTTGGAGTAACACACAATTGCTTACAATTTAACTATCAAACATATACATACAACTGGAATGTTATACACTTAACAATCATGAAGGAGACATAAACAATTTGTTCTTTAAAAATATAGCCGTAGCCAAAGGACCACTAAAGCTTATTTGCACACCGAAACACTCGCGCATATATCTATGTATATATATATACTCGTATATATATATATATGTGTAAATATGTAGGATTACAATATGTAATTGCATAAATTAACTAATCAAATAACTACGAGAGATTTTTTGGCTGGGCAGGCTATTCAATGCGTATGACGCCGGCACCGACACCTCTCCTGTGGGCACACATTGGTGGCATAAAGGTCCACTTGTCCGTCTCGGGGTCGTAAACCTCAACGGTGGACAGACTCGTTTGGCCATCATAGCCGCCGATGGCCCACAGCTTGCCCATATTGGCAGCCAACGCAACTCGCGATCTTTTACAATTCATGGGCATGACCAGTTTCCAGGTGGGTGTTAACGGATCATAGCATTCGGCAGAGCGCAGTTCGAAGTGTCCACAATAGCCGCCACACACATAGATCTTGCCATTCAAGGAAGCCACGCCCAAGCGACAGCGCCGATTCAGCATAGGTGACATCTTGACCCAGACATCCTCGTTCTGATCATATCGCTCTACAGAGTCAAAGATGGACAGGCCATTGTGGCCACCCAACGCATAGACATAACCATTCAGCTGCGTAACACCGCCAGCTGAACGATACTCCATCATTTGAGCCACCGTTTTCCACGTATTGATCTTGGGATAGTAGGCCTCGACTGTATTGAGCGAGGTGACGCCATCGTATCCGCCACATACATAAATGCAATCATCCAAACCAACCACGCCCATAGCGCTGCGCTTGCCCAACATGGTACAGCCCTGAGACCACTTGTTCTTGCGCGGATCATAGACCTCCACCGTTAACAGATGCTCGGTGCCATTAAAACCGCCAAATGCATAGAGCTTACCATCCAAAACTGCCACGCCCACACGGGAACGCTTCATGGACATTTGTTCGCCCATTTTCCATTTCTTGCCAACAGGATCGTAAATTTCTACGGTGCTAACCGACTCGCCCGTTCTGGCTTGTCCACCGACGGCGTAAATTTGGCCTGTAAAGAACTCGCCGCAACGTTGACGCGTACAGAAGCTCTGCAGCAGACCGCGACGCTCGGGCATCAAATGAAAGTCTTTTGCCTCGTCGAGCAGATCGCGGCATTGATGAGATGAGCGTATCAGCTCCTCTCGCGCCACACGATCGGAAAGAAATTGCGGCGACAACAGCGGCAAACGCACCGCGACTAACACCTGGGGAAACAGTGACGAGCGCTTCTCCTCGGCATATTTGACCCATCGCATGCACGCCTCGAATATCACCTCCTCGTTGCGAACGTTCAGCTCATCGCGTCGCATCAGCTCCAGCAGCTGTTCGCAGTCCAGGGTGAGGAACTCCTCCGATTGGGATACCTTGGCAAAATTTTGATCAATATACTTATCGGCGGCATCAGTCAAATGCCGACAGATCATGGAGTCACCAAAGGTGCGTATGCCCAGCGCGTTGTGCGGATGGAATCGAGAGATGAGGAATGAAGCACACGCATCGCACACATTGGACAATTGCAGAAACGATGCGCCGACCATAAGGCTCTGCACATTCTGGTTATCGATGCGCACCTGGCCGCTGTACACGTAGTTAATCAGGCTCTCCAGAGCGCTCGGCTCAATCTCCTTCATGGTAATTTGCTTCATGCGACTCTCCGCCATGTTGTTCGTGAACATTGCATGAAAATACGGCACAGTGGCAGCCAGAACAACGCGATGTGCGGAGAATGTCTGATCTTCAACCTTCAGTGTGACATCACAAAGTTTGCCCAGTCTTCGCATCTCCTTGAACTGTGGAAAGCTCTCGCTGAATAGCTGCTCATGCTTGTATATGAAGGATTGATCCTCCAGTTGGTTATCGCTAAAATCCATATTTATTGTGGCCCGTGGCTCCTCTGCCAACAACAACTTTGCACCCTCTTATATCGAAATAACTTTACTGTATAATAATTTTCAAGTCTGAACAGTTGACATAGTACAACAAAAGCTGACAGTTTTGTATAAATTATAAAAATTATTTCTAAATTAATCTCTGGGTGTGGCCTACTAGCCGCACTAAAAGGAAATAATGAAATGGAGATTGTTAAAAGCAAAGCAAAAAAAACCGTCGGCAATCAATTGTCGTTTTAGCCAAACGACAGGATATAATTGCCGTTATCGGCATGTAATGCTAGCCAGAAAGAGGTGATTGAACTTGGCGATACTGCCTGCTGCTACCTGTAAGCTTTAAATCAGAGACGAAAACAAACTCGGCTTAAATGGCAAATGACAAATGGCAAAATGCCAACTGCAGTCGTATAGCACGCCAAACCTGGCCCAATTTAAATAAGAAACACAGTAGTAATTCGTGCCATAACCGGTCACTGGTTAGTGGATATTCATGTCAATAGGCTCCAAGCGCCTCATAATGATTTCTGCAGACGCTGCTGAGACGAAGAGGAGGTAGAATCTCCAGAGCACTTCTGCTTCTACCCTGGACTGAGCCGAAAAAGACTCGCTACACTGGGAAGTTAGATTTGATCAAGTCTATCACATTCAGAGAATATTGGACCGACCAGGATTATCACCTAATTTATGCCCATACGAGTGCCACAGAAATAAAGTGAGAACCCATACGGTATCATAATGGGACAAGGATGGCCTATATGTGTCGACCTTATGGTTGGCAACCGTCTAACCGAAACTATTTTTCTTCAGTGCTAGTTTGACTTTTGAAAATTTGAATTCGAATCTTGCATTAATGAAAGATTCTTTATACAGAAAATGCAATTGATTGGACTACTGACATCTGCATACTTCGATTATATATTATTTTCTGAATTAAATATATAGACATATGTTAATGTGTCTATATGCTCCTCTCGCCTATCGGTCTAACTTGATCACTGGCAACTGGATCCCCCATTCCAATGATTACTTGGACTTGCTGCATATTATCTTATATACATTATATACAGACTACTCTGAGAATTAAAAAACTTATCAAGTTGGCAAATGCTAAGCACAGTTCTCTGGCTTTCCAGCTGAGTCAAGCAGAATATGAGGAGACTCGCAGGCGAATCGGATACATTGATATACATTACTTCAAGCGTTGCATAAACAAATCGACCGTTGCAACTTATACGTTCGACATTTGGATACGTATATGGAACGTTTATGTATACTTGTGTTGCTGGGTATAAACATTGACTGCCACACAGAGATGGAGATTTAACAGGAAATTGAACGAGCATATTGCATACAAATTGTAAATGTGTCACAGCTCGAAATAAATGTTTGACCTAAATAACTTTTCATATGCCATTCAACTGCTTCATTGCGTTATTTCTGCAACCATCCAAATCATGGTTGGGTTTCAAGAGCCATTTCCCGTTTCATGCTTTCCATTTGCAAATTGATTTTCGAGCAGGTCGAACTTTGGGATGCAAAATGGCAAATGCAAATTTAATAAATACACCATGAAAAACCTTGCTTTTTCGCAACTGTATAATATATATATATATATATATATTTATATTATATATTTATTTATTTATGTAGCTTAGCTGGTGTTGATTCCATATACATATTTAATTGCATTAATGACTAAAGTTTTTGTAGCTGTAGTTGGAAAAAAGAAATCCCTTAAAAACTATAAAATAGTAATCAAAAAAAAAAAACTTTTTTTCTCTCTTTGATAATTGAACATATCAACGTTAAGCCACAAAATGGATTATAAAAATGAAAACATTTACTAATATCATTTTTTTTATATATATTTTCAATTGCAGATATACAGGAATTCTATGAATTAACGTTATTGGACGACTCAAAGAGCATACAACAAAAGACCGCCGAGACATTGCAAATTGCTACCAAGTGGGAGAAGGATGGACAGGTCACAAAGATAGCCGATGTAAGTAGAGAGAAGAGAGTGGAGCATATATGTACGTACATATGATGTGTGTATGTAATAACTGTTTTGTGCATAGAGAGACAGCTCGTAGAGTATAACTGTAGCTACTGAACAGTGCTGCAAAACAAAGAAAGAGCATTCACAAAACTGTTCTCCAATACACATATACACATACATGTGTGTGTATGTGTGGAAGATAACTGAATGATGCTATTGATTATTTTGCAGCTCTAGCGTGCAATTTGTTTAATATATAGATTATCTATGTATGTTTTTGTGCATATGCGTGCGGAAATTTAGCACTCGTAGCACTTAGTCCAATAAATTATTTATTTTGTATTGTTGTTTTATGTTTAGTATCCCAAAACAAGAAGAAAAAAAAAAACAGAAAGTCGCGTGCCTAACCTCAATCTTGCTGTGGCACGTTAATCAAATTTGTAATTTCTTTCCAGGTACATCCCCCATCCCCATAATTGCATCATTTACATAAATATTACAACATGCATTTTACTCTCTCTTAAATTGCCTGCTCTATTATATTCAACTTTTTTTTAGTTTCTTTAATAACATATATCTATATATATTTATACAACATATACTCTCTATCTACATACATATATCTAACACTTTTTCTCATGCTACTCTCTCCTTTTTATATATATATATATATATATTTATATATGTATATATATATTTATATATATATATTATATCTTCTATTTACTTAACCTACTATGCAGTTTATAAAAACATCCAATCTTAATCGCAATTGCGCCTATGAGTTTAACAACGATGCCACAAATCCCAATCCAAGTTCAAATCTTAATCAAAACTTGAACGCGGCCGCGCATGCCGAGGCTTTGAGCAGAACGTTTAAAAATGAATTGGAAGAGATTTTGGTAAGCACATTAATTCATTATCACTTTCTTTCTTTCGTTTCACTGTCATGCAAATTGTTCTCTCTCGAAACTGTACAAACTCTATAATAATTGTATAGCAATCGTTGCCGGATATATATGTATATGTATTGTGCAGACACATCCAGAATTTAAATTCATTCATAATCAAAACATTTTCGTCTTTCCGCCTTTCTGCTTGAAACTCTTTTAATAAGTCTGTTACTAGATTGATAAGTTCCACGGATATATCAAATTTTTTGTTTGATTAACTTAAATCTATTTATAAATTGTGTTCATCTTTTTTTATTGCCAATAAGAAGAATGGCTATCTTAGGCACGCCGAAGAGTATATACCCTTGCGGATCGGAGTCAATCTGCCAACATCTCAAATGCACTATCAACTTAAAAGATCTACCGATTCCGATGATAGCTCCATGATATAGTTGTCCGATGTTCATTATAAACGCATATCTGATGTGCTTGTCCGATAAACAATTGATTGTTCCCATGGAAACTATATAATAAATTGATCCGATCCGGTTCGCTTCGACATACATATAAAAATACAAACAGCTCCTGCAAGAATATAAAAAAGTTCGTTGAGCCAAATCGTACACATTTGCAGTAATTTAAGTAATATCTGCGATAAGCCAATTTTGGAGTAATGAGGAAAGTTCTTTAAAATGTAAAATAATATTGACCGATACGAGAACATAGTTGTGTAAAAATTGGTGATCCTATATCGATATTTATCGACTTGTTATATAGGCCTTAAAATCTCTAGATCCAAATCAACTCAGCTCATTGAGAATGTCCGCTTCTGTCTGTTCCAAAAACATATATTGATAATATCCATTTACACATTTTACCCACAAAATATGAAATTGAATTCCTTTTACTTAACTGCTTTGCGGATTAGGTCATTGACTTTGTTTCGGATGCGGGGCATTGACAGACAGCATTGGTAATCGTAGCAGGACATTAGAAAAGATATCAAAATGATTTAGTAGGGTTCAGTGACCGCGCCCCGCCATCTGCCAATGATGATGACTATCTTTACAATTGGCCCAACTTGAGGCTGGCTAAACTAACATGACAGATGAGCGATGACTGTTGACTGATGACTTATCACGGATATCATCTCTGACGGGGCTGACTGGCGCCAGCTCACTTATAAATTAATATTTGCTCAATATGAATATACATCTTAGTACGAAAAGGAGCAGGAACAGGAATAGGAATGGGAACGGGAGCAGGAGCATACCCAATATCAAAAATAATTAACTATATACAAAAAAGAACGTTTTGCTTAGGTATGTGGGTATATACTGGGTATATTAGGGTGTTGTGTTTTTCTTATTATTATAATTATTATTATTATTATTATTTATAACAAATATATACAATAAATTTGTATACTAGTATGGGTTGCATATAGCACTGGACACTAGCTATGGGTTCTCTGCAGATGGTGAAAGTGTCTCAATTTTTATAAAACAAAATATTGCGAAGTAATTACAATGAGTTCTATGTATGTTCAAAATAAATAAATTCTCTGATATAAATTATCAGAGAATGTTGACACATATGGGGAAAATGCCAGAAATGTTGATAATGGAAACAGGCTATAAATTGACTCGACTGCCGATGCTAATCAGGAATGTATTTATTAAGTCATTTAGAATGTTTAAATGTTAGGCGCATTTCGTATACAACATTTGTGGCGCAACTCGAAGACAACGTGCCACACACACTCACGTGTCAGGCTGTCGAGAATCGCTTGCTAAGATTACGATTACTGCAAAGTGTTGTCACTCCTCAATTGAGTTCCCTTTTTTTTACAATATATATGTATGTGTATGCCTGCATATGTATTTGTGCACGTGCTTATGCTATTTATTTTTTGTTTTTTGTTTTGGCTTGCGTGAGCGCAAGACCGTAAAAATTGAAATCAGTATACGCTTCGTGCAGGCGGCGAAGCAAGCAAAAACAACAAAAATTCCTTGCCAGGAAGTGGCCAACTAGGCAAGTGTCAAACACGTTTGAGGCGGGTCAATTTCACAGCCTTTTTAACTGTAATAGAAGCCATGATTGCTTTTCTCACCTCTGCTTTAAGGGTCACCCCTCGCACTTCCACTTCCACTCGCACTCGCCCCACTCTCTCTCTCTTTCTCTCTCTTTCTCTGTTTCTTGCTGCTCTTTCAATTAGTCTTGTTTGTCTGTATGGGTTTGTGTGTGTGTGTGTGTGTGTAGCTAGGCAACCGTTAGTTATTCCCATTCACCCACACAGACGCACACACACACACGCTGTTCAAATTGATAAGGACTAAGAACTGTTAGCGTCTGTTTTGTATTTTCAACATGATTTGTGTTGACCCAGTCAGTGTAGGAAAACGGGAACATGTTCTTAAGTGCCATAACATGGCAATTTTCGTTGTCATGGTGGAATGGTGTGGATAGGGGGGGATGGCGGGTGGGGAGTGGTTCGCTTGGGTGGTACAGGCGGTGGTTAGGGGGAGGGGGTTTTGCAAACAAGTCCGCCGCTTGTCGTTTTGTCCTGCGCCGACGCCGGGCTTTTGTTATTATTGTACGAGGCAACGTACATATATATAGAATATAGCTGCCTGACATGCGTAGTACGTTAGCCCTAACGTGAAACGTAATAATTCAACGTAAGTTCGAAGCCTGCTCAATGTGTGTGCATGTGTGTGGGTGTATGCAAATTTTTGTGTGTGGGATGTTTGCTTATGACCTGATTGCACAACGATAACACACTCACACACACACTCGAATAAGTGCCTATCAAATGTGTGCAAAAAATCATCGTCAATTTGAGTGCAAGCGACATGCTTAGCGCGTTTAGTGCCTTAACTACTCCAAGGAATGGGCAATGCTCAAGCTGGTCAATAGCCACGCCCACTCCAAAAACAGACTTGCCTTTCTTCTGCGTTGCGCGTGCCGCGTGCCGTGTGGCGTGTGTGGCAGTAACAGCAGCGCCGTCGACGTGTCGAGTCGCACAAGTTTCGTTTATCCGTCAACTGCCGCTGCGTTGACGTCTTTTGACGTCTTCAAGTCTTGGCCAACAGTTGCCAGCCATCGTGTGCAAAAAAACGCCCGGCAAATTTCAAGTTGCTTTGGGTTCGGCTTTTTCTTTTTTTTTTTCTGGCGTTTTTTCTATCTTTTTTTTTTTGTTTTTCGCTTAAAATACAAATTTATAAAAAATATACTTGCAATAGCATACTACTAATCCTTATCCTGAATACATTATAATGTATATATGTGTATGTGTGTGTACATGTGGCAAACAGCTGTTAGACATCAACATTGTATGTTGTACATTATAAATTTAGAGTAACAACAATTTGGTGCTGTGCCACCTGCTAATTAACAACATGTTGCAGTCTCCGCTTCAATACATCAATATATATTTACATAAGAATCTGTTTTGAGATCTGGCCAATTTGTTTCACCTGTAAGATGTCTCTATACATATACACATTTGCACATATATTTATATATATATACATATATATTGACTGTATGTCTTGCTGCCTTGCTTATTGTATTTACTGACTGTATATTACGTATACGTCTTGGCAATGTTTTCACCAAATATTTCGATGTTTTCATACAGGCAGTTGTAGACGGACATATTCAGATACAGATGCAGATATATATGTATATCTATATATATTAACTCACTCGCTTTTGGGCTTTTCATTCAGCTTTTCTTCGTTGGCATTGGGCAACTTATTGAAGAAAAAACAATTTTTTTTCTCTATATATATATATATATATATATATATATATATATATATATGTATATGTTTCTCCCAATTTTTTTTTTATTGTTGTTTTTTTATATTTTGTTTTGGCAAGTTGCTTCACTGCCGTCCGTCGTCGCTGCCGTCTTTGTTATCTTTGGGCCAGTTTTTCGCGCACATTCGATTGAAGCGCTAAGAATCGCGGCTTTTTATTTTGTGATTTCCGAATTTTTACTGGTGTTTTTTTTTTTTTGTTTTTTGTTATTTGTTTTTTTTCTTTGTTTTTTTTTGTTTTCATATTCTGTGCGTTGACGCAAGATTAGGCTTTAAATATAGGCAGCATATATGCGTATATATATAAAGTTGTGTAAAACTGCATCAAGCAGCTGCAAGGAGATCCCATTAAAACCGCTGTGCTCGTCAGCCTTGCAAACGGCTAAGCGATCAGCACTGACACTTAGCGGATCTTCCTTCTCACTCTCCACTCTCCACTCTGCAACTCTTAGCAGTTAGTTTCTAGTTAAAATGCAGGAGTGAAAACAAAATGAAAGAAAATCAAGTGCATTTGAAGTGAATACTGAGATTGATTATTTGATTTATTTGTGGAATACTTTTGGAATACTTGATCAGCAGTTGAATATCTTAAAATCTTAAATCTTAAAAAGCAATTCACGCTTACTTCTCATACTAATTCAAACATTATCTGTATTCAATTTAGCATATATTTAAATAACCGTACTCTCTCAAAAAAAAAAATAAAAATTAGTTCTACGAATGATTAATTAATGCAAGGAATCTACTCGAATAAATCCTAAAATATTCACATATGTATTTATGCACTGTATGCAAATAGTTGTTATGTACACATGTAAGTACATACATACGGCTGTATTTAATTGCCAAATACAATTCAATATACATATGTATATATGTGTGTGTGGGCGAATATAGAAAAAATACATCGCGCATACGTAACAACAAAATTGAAAGCAACCGAAATGCCATATGAATTTACATGCATTCGTATTTACGTCAGTTTTGCTTACGCACACACAAGGAAATGGTGGGTTGGGGAGGGGTGTGTGGAGTGTTTGTAGAAACTTGTTGCTACATTTGCTTGAGAGATGCGTAGAATAACTGTGCGTAACATACATACAAACAAAGCCACAGAGCAACTTAACTTGTCTGTCTGACAGTGTGTTTGTCACTTGTACGTTGGTACAATTGTACCAAAAGTGGTACATTTCTTATGCACCGGCATATGGGACGACTTGTTCAACTTCAACCAAGAAAATGCTTCTTTCTGTACATAAATATATATTTTTTTTTGTGTTACAAAATGTTTTCCTCAAGTGGCAACTGTGAATTGATGTAGTAAAAAAAGAAAACTCAAACTGTAACTAAAACAAAAACAAAAAAACATAGTACTTGGTACAAAATGATTGATTGGGTATCGATAGTGCGGCATTCGCGACGACGTTTCTCCAATTATGTCGGCTCGCGATCGCCGGTGCGAATGCGTCGACGTCGACGTCAGTTAACAGCGCCGCCACCGTCGTCGTCGTCAGAGCAGCAGTCGCAATCGCAGCAGCAACAGCACAAATCTCGAGTGCGTGAAAAGATAGGCAAAGAGCAGCAGTATGCAGATGACAACGGCGACGGTGACGTCGACGTCGATGCTGGCGGTTATGTCTGCTGTTGTTCCAATGTAAGCAGGCAAATGTTATCATATTAAGCATACCAGCTTATGCCATAAATTGATTTAACAGAACAGTGTTCAAAAGTTGTCTCCAACACGGAATACCGTTCAATTTCATACTCAGGTGGAATATTGGAATCACAACTGAAACTGAAAATGCATTTGAAGCAAATTTCTATCAATTAGATATATATATATATATATATTTATAAATATACATAAATCTTATTCGCAGAACCAACGCATGCGCATCGAGTCCGATTGTGAGAATGCCAAAGATGCCACTGCCACAGAAGATGCCGCAGTGCAACAAGTGCGCAACGCTCGCTCGCCCCAGCAACAACAGCAGCAGCAGCAACAAGTGGTTCAACAGTTGCAACAACAACAACAACAGCAGGCGACAGCAACTAGAAGCGGGACTCAGCAGATTGTAAGTGGCTGCAATTAAAATGAATCATAATTTTGCTCGAAATAATGTCAAACTAATGCTCGAATCAACTCAGAACAAAAACACAAAAGTTGTTGCCCAAACATTCCAATATGCTTAAGAAAGCAAAAAAAAAAAACAAAATGAACAAATAATAATAGCAATAATAATTATTATTACTAATAATATGAACCGGATTTCCATAATCTCTGCAAATTGTTTGGCTGTGTTGGTAATTGGTCAGCTTAATTTGGCGCTTCATTTGAAATGGAATGGCTGCGAATGTCGCTTGTTTCCGTTTCCGCTCCAACTCTTGTTGTACCATTTTTATTTTTCCCTTTTTTCACAGTATTTTTTGTTGCCAGTGTTCATAATGCCCATTGTTTTTCCGTTTCTCTATACATACATATTAAAATATTAATCACGCTGTTTTTGCTCAAAACAAACATTTGTCATTAAGTTAACTAAACCTCATGTAATCCACAAAAAATACATACATATATATATATATATATATATATATATATATACATATATTATTTGATATTTCAAACGTTCCCTTTATTGTTTATTGTTAGCTTGTTTACATTCGATCATGTTTAATTTAGGCATGTCTTTGTTTTTATTTAGAATGTAATAATAAATGATATAAAGTACCTATGTTTTGTGAAAGACATTAAAACGACAAATGAATCATAATACATATATTTTTTTGCATTTTATTTTAATTGTTTCATTTGAAATTTGTATGGTTTGTATATATATTTATTTTCACGACTACTCGCAATTTATTTTTGCAAAATGACTTTTAGGCTTGTAAGCTATTTAGAAAACTGATTTTATTTCTGAAGTTGAAGTAGGAACAGCTAACTCCTCGTTTTATTTTGAATATAATTATGAATAGCTGAGTAGCTGAACTCTATTCTGATGGTAATTTTGAGTTATTGAAATTTCTGTTTTTTTTTTTGTATATAAATGGAGATTTCGAAGTTGCGCGGCTAGCTTAGAATCAACTCTGATCTAGTCCCAAGCGTCATAAGCCAACACTGATGACTGCGATCGATAGTATCCCTACAGCACCATCGATAGGTAGGCTTAAAGCTATCGATCCTAAGTTCCGTCGCTAGCAAACCAAGCGCAAGCGTCACTCCCAAGATAAAAATGTAAAAAATCACAAGTTGTGCGTGTCATTGTGCAATCCTATGTAAATTTAAATACATAAATATCGTGAATAGATTAGGACAGCAGCGATTAAATGAGAGTCAAGAAATTTAAAGAATCCTGAACTACAACTGTGAACGGTGTTGCCAGCCCCGAGACCATATAAATATATATATGAGCGGTAATATAACCGGTTACGCATACCAAAACATCGCAACGATAGGTTTCTGTTTTGTGTGGACGCTAGTGATGGCCAGTCGGTTGTGTTGTGTTCTGCTTGTGGGCTTGGCAGTTATCGTCAGTCACTGACTCGCTAGAAAAATGCCAACAACACAACACGGCGAAATAGGCAGGCATCGCATAATTGCGGCGTAAACGCACCCAACAAATTATATATATATATGTATTATATATATATATATATATGAATATATTTGAACGGTCTGTGAAAATCTGCAACACACGAGCGGGCGAACGAGCGAACGAGCGGACAAACCCCATCTGGCCAAATCAATGCAAGCGGCTAGTGAAAATGTGTGTGTTTAACACATAAAAGTGAACTAAAAAAAAAATACCACAAACAAAATGTGCATGAAATCTACTTTTTTTTTTTTTTTTTTTTGTATAGAATACAAATGTACATGAATACGTAGGACATACCAAAACAGTTGGAATATAGTTAGTGTTTCGAAATTTTGTGCCTTTTTTACATTCGTTCGAATCGAATCGCACGAATACTTCAGCACATGTATATATGTATGCATACAGACATACACACACACACGTATGTATGTATGTAGGTTATACACATGCAAGGCGTAGCGCAAAAAATACCAAAATAGTAGTCGGCGTTGACACAGAGAGAGCGAAAGAGCGTGCTTAGCGTTTCTTGTTTTTGTTTTTTTTTCGCTGCTCTCTGTGGCAAACAATAAGTGAAGAATATACTTGTCTGTGTGTTGGTATGTAATTTGGAAAGCATAACTTATACGTGAATATACAAATATATGTGTGTACATATATATATATATATATATATATATATGTATGTGTATTAGAAGATTCTCTCACGCTGAGGAACAGAAACCGTTCAACAGCAAACCGTCCGCAGCAAACTTTGGCGATAGTTGTAGTTCGAACTTGCTCACGTTGGCAACGCGCCGCTTTTTTTGGTGTTGTGCTTACATATTAATTAGTTATTATTTATTTTCATTTTTTTTGTTGTGCATGACACTTGTTAACGTAGGCGGCGCGTGAGTCACGCGGCATATCTGTGCACAAGTGTGTGTGTGTGTTGTGTGTTATAAACAAACAAATAAAGAATAAACTGTAGAGGAATTTATAACAATTTGCTTAAACGTATCAACAACAATAACAACAATAACAAAAATAACAAATTGCGTAAACGTTTACGCCAACTGCAACCGGCAACCGGTCGTGATTCGTGATTGTGTTGTTCTACGTTACTTTACGTTGCGTTACGATACGTGCAACGCAAAGAGGAAAGATCCGCGCGTTGTGATAATAATAGTTATATTAATAATATTAATATGACCACACGCAAAAAGAAGCGACAGGATGGTGGCAGCGGCGGCGGCAGCGGCAGCGGTGGCTTCATTAAGAAAGTCTCATCACTATTTAATTTGGATTCGGTAAAGAAATACAAAAAAAGAAGTGTTACAAATTTACATGCAAATTAGAACAGTTCGATAAATTGACAGTTAAATTTAAATTTATGCAAAAACATAAAATGCATGCGATTTATCGATTGTGTCGGACTAGAACAGATTATAATTCGATAAATTGACAGTTAAATGTTGTGTAGTAGCACCAGATTTTACATGGGTATCGATAAATACAAATCTACCCCCCCCCCCACTCTTTCCGACAAACGAATTCGATTTATGCAATATCCGCTTTTGGCAGCCATCGAAGATTTCGCATCTGCTCTTTTTTTTTTACATATATCTCAATGATGATTCCATGGTTTATTTTTAAATACCGCCACACATTCAGAGCAGCAAAAACGGAACAACAACAACAGTTCTGTTTGCATTGCATTGTGTTGAATTTGCGTGTATGAATTTTAATAAATTTACGCATGCGCAGCCCAATTTCTACCTCAATTGCACATACGCAGTAAACATAGATACACATACACAGCTGCAGTTTATTCATGCAACTGTGAACGTGCATTGTAAAACGCCCTCCCTCTCCTTCTCTCTGTCTTAGGCATATTTTCGCATGCCTGCTTACACGCGTGTGCGTCTGTATGCGTGTGCGTGTGCTTGTAAACAGTACTCTTTCCTTTAGCTGCTTTCTCTCGCTCGTTTTTAGCAGCTCTAATTTGCTCAAAATAGATTTCGCTGCTTGTCTAAAAAGCTTTGCTTCCTGCTCTTCTCACTCTCTGTGTGGGGATGCTTGATTGATGAATGTGTTTTTTTAGTGTGCGTTCGATAAAACGAACATCATTTCCTACATTGTCCACAGATTTTATTGAAACTTTTATCAACTCTTTCGGAAATAAATATATAAGTATAAACAAACGATTGAATTAATAAGAATTATTCGATTTGTATACACTTGATTTCCTTGGGTTATCAAAATGAAAAAGAAATCAGCAACTACAAAAATAAATAAATAAAAGTGGATATTATTGCCTACAAATTTAATAAGCAAGACACGTCTTACTTCGGATGTGTGTGTGTGTGTTACATGCGTCTGTGTGTGCATTGTGTGCAGGTGTCGATTTATTTAGTTACGCAAATCTATATAATATAACTGTATATACACATATATACAGCATTGTTGCTATTGTTTGCATGTGTGTGTGAGTTTGTGTGTATGCATGCAGTTTTGGTTCAACGTCAAACGCCGTCGTCGCATCATCCATCGTCACTCACTGCGTGTGAGAAAGAGAGAAGCCGGGCTGAAAAAGAAGAGCATTTAAACCACCACACCCCGAAACAACAACAAAACACATTCGTTCTCATTCTGCATTTGGTGGCAAATTTTGCTTTGCACAGACAGACTTGCATACAAACTTATTACTTGCGTACATGTGTATGTGAGTGTGTGTGTGTCTGTCTGTCTGTGAGAGCAGAGTAAACGTTTTCTGCATTTGCAATACAAACAAATAAATCATTGAGAAAAACATCAAATTCTTCAATATATTCACTTTAAATTAATTTTTAATAAAACCTTTTACCAAAACCAAACATTTTCTGCGTAGCTTTTGCCCAGTGTTGATAACTAGTATCTAAAGCAGAGCATTTCATTTCAAGGGTACACATACATTAGTAAATTCTGTGTTTGTGTGTGTTTGTGTTTACTCATAGTATGTTGGCAAGTGTTGGCTGTGCATTGTACGAGCTTCCGCTAAGTAAATAAACGATAACTGTGTGTATGTCGTAGCTCGCCCAATTCCAATTCGAATTCCAATTCCAATTCGAATTCCAAGCAGGACCATTGTCAGACTATTCTTCATATAATTCTTGCAGATAAGATAAGTTGGTCAACACTCTGATATGATATGTCGACGACTATGTTGCCGATGTATATGTGAGTGTGTGTGTGTGTGTGTGTGTGTGTTTGCCGTTATAAATTGTAACTAAAACCAAAACCACAACAATTGAAAATACCTTTTGCGGTTGTCGTTGTTGTTAGTTGTTAGTATTAACAATTAAGCGACCTTCGGGCGAAACATACATCAAAGTGTCTCACACACACACAAACACACCCACACACACACTTGACATATTGAACCGGCTAAAGTCAAAGTTTAATAAGCAATAATTCGAATGCAGCTCAAAGAAAAAAGAAAAAAAAAGATGCTTCAAGTTTTGCATTCGGCTTGCAATTTGTTTGTGTGTGTGTGCGTGTGTGCGCTTAATGAATTCATTTACACTCGGTTGCTAATCAATTGGACGCGTGTGTGTGAAAATGTTGCAAGACTGACAAACACACGCATACACACACAGGCAAATGTTGTGACTTAATGTTTCCATTCATTGATGACAATTTCTATAGATTGTTGTTTATTGGGTGTGGCAGTCAGTGTTTATGTATGTATGTGTGTGTGTGTACGTATGCATATACATATACATAAACATACATATAGATTATATGTTTTGATTTCGTTTTGAAATCGTGTTGGTTGCATTATGAAAACAATGCAAATTTTTCCTGAAATAAAATAAGCGAAACATTTTCTGATATTCGATTAAATTACTCAGCTGTTGAAACACAGGAGAACGAACTATACGTGGAAATCTGAAGAAAAACATATTCTTTTCAAAGAGAAAACATTTCTGTTTTCATTGAATAAAACTAGTCACTAGTTGCACTGATGATGATAATAGGAACAATCGATCGGTTGTATATAATAGCCCACATCCGTTTTAAAATGTTATTATTGTTTTTAATCTTGCGTTTTATCTTGTTTATAAATTTGAATCTCTTGAATCTTGAACTTAGATGTGCAACATGTGTTCTACATGCAAAGAACATGTGTATCGAATAAATATTTGCCAAATATTTCAACAATTATTCATATATATGCATATATATTCGTTGATGACAATGGTTGTTTAGCTGAATCCCAGAGAGCGTTAAGCGATTCCCTCTCAAGCTGATAAACAATTTCAACAGAGAACGTGATATTTTGATGTAGTATTATTTTAAAAGCATATATAGGTCTTTTTATATATATATTTGAAGACTGTTCCATAAATAAAGGAATCAACTTAAACTTAAAAAATCTTATTTTGCACATCAATTTGCCGATTTACTCACAATTTTAAGTTTTCTCTCTTTGGGCCAATGATTTTCAGCTACACAAGGCATCCTCGACGAAGGTAAGCAGCGCTCAAATGCAACTCTGTGTGTTTTGTGTGTATGAGAGACAGATATATATAAATATATATACATATATATATATGTATATATATATATATATGTTTTCTGTCTGTTCAACAAGTTCACTTATAAACAAACTAAACCAGGTGGATAAAACCATACATAAATATCATATATGCATAAATAATAATAATAATAATAATATTAACTGATTGTTGATCATCATTGTTTGGTCGCTTGTCCTTGTTATTGTCCTTGTTCTTTGTTCTCTCGCATTGCCAACAAACATCAACTAAAACATGTGATTTTTGAATTAGTTGATCAAAATAGTCGACATTTCTAATGGGTTTCTTCAACGTTTTTGTTTCAGGTAAACGGCGATGATAGCTGGTATTATGAGGACATTCAGCTGGAGCGTGGCAACTCTGGCTTGGGCTTCTCGATTGCTGGTGGCACCGATAATCCGCACATTGGCACCGACACATCCATATATATAACGAAACTGATACCGGGTGGTGCTGCTGCCGCCGATGGACGCTTGAGCATTAACGATATCATTGTCTCTGTCAATGATGTTTCCGTTGTGGATGTACCCCATGCGTCCGCTGTGGATGCACTGAAGAGGGCCGGCAACATTGTCAAGTTGCATGTGAAGCGAAAACGTGCAAGCAGTGCAACGCCCACAACAGCTGCCACAACAGCTGCCCCATCAGTCGATGTGCATGATAGCGCAAGTGGAACGGCAACAACGGGCACGGGAACTGGAACGGGAACGGGTCCAAAAGTGATCGAAATTGATTTGGTCAAGGGTGGCAAAGGACTGGGCTTCTCGATTGCCGGCGGCATCGGCAATCAGCACATACCCGGCGACAATGGCATCTATGTGACAAAGCTCATGGACGGCGGAGCTGCTCAAGTCGATGGTCGGCTCTCCATCGGCGACAAGCTGATTGCGGTTCGCACCAGTGCCGTAAGTTGTTCTCCTTCCTTCATCTATAAACTGCAACTACTCCTAACTACTCTCTCTCACTTTGCATAAACAGGGTGAAAAGAATTTGGAGAATGTGACGCATGAATTGGCTGTGGGCACGCTCAAGTCGATTACCGACAAGGTGACGCTAATTGTTGGCAAAACGCAGCATTTAACCAGCAGTGCATCACAGTCAGCCGTTCAACTTGGCCAGCAGACGCAGTCGCACTCACAGTCACAAACCCAATTGACTGCCTCATGGCAACAGCAACAGCAGCAGCAGCAACAAGTGAATTCGGAATCTGCAGGTGCGCTTAACAATGTTGGGCAGTCAGTTGTTGATTTAGCCGCATCAGTCCCAGAGCCATCAGCCATCATCAATTCCACAATTCACACAACCATTACCAACACCAACAACATCATTTTCACCAATGACACCAACAACACCACCAACACCACTTTAGGCCCAAATAACTTACAACAACATGCTGCTGCTGTTGCCACCACAGTCAGTAACAACGGCGGCAGCAGCAGCAGCGGCGGCGGCAGCAGTAGCAGCAACAACAACAACAACAATCTTAACAATAACAACAACAACAGCAGCAACAACAGCAGCAACAACAGCAGCAGCAACAACAGCAGCAACAACAGCAAGAGCAACAACTACAATAACAACAGCAGCAGCTTAGTAGCAGCTACCACAACACCAACACCAACACCACCCGCCTCAGCCTCCGCCCCAGCCTCCGCCTCAGCCTCCGCCCCAGCCTCCGCCTCCGTCTCTGCCTCTGCTATAGCTTTCAATGCCAAGCTTGCAATGCCTGCGATGGCTGCTAGCAGCGCAGAGCTCAGCCGATCCCAATCAACCTTGCCAAGGCGTAAGCGAATCATTTGTTGTGAATTCAAATCAATCTTCAACTAATCACACTCCTCGTATTAACCCCATCTCCTCTTGTCTATTGCATCTCAAAAACGAGCCCTACTATTCAGCAGCTAAAAAGTCCTCGAATGATCATAACGAAATTAGCATTGCATATATAAACACACACACACACACACACACTTACATATATATCTCTATATATTTAGATATAAATATATATATATATATAAACAGTTGCGACAAAAATAATAGCACCACGATAATTTAAAATTAACATAAATTAAAGTTTGCTCTGCTTCTGGAATTCCTTTCAATATTTATAAATTTTTTTTAATTTTTATGAAAATGTGCCAAATAGTAGCGAAGAAATATTTCCATCACTTTTTATACAAATAAGCATTTGTTATTATTTCTATATTTATAGTTTTCTTATAATTTGTTGTTAATTTTCGTCAGTTTTATCAAATGTATTATTTTAATTTGAATAACTTTAGAACGATGAATGAAATTGTAGTTTTGCTTTCTCAGTTTTTTTTTTCTTACTTTAAAATCGTATTCGTAAGTTCCTTAAACTTATAAATTTAAAAATGACACTTGACAAAATTTCTTGTAAGATTATTGATGCTATAATTTTATATCGCAACAGTACATATATATATATATATATATATATATTTATATATATATCTATGTACAAAAAAAAAGAGTTTAGAGGCAGTTTCTGAATTTAGACAGGGATCTCTCTCCTAACAGCTGCTTATCTATTTGCTGCTATAACTTTCCTTCTCTTTCTAACACTTGGACATATGTATATCTCTTTCTATCATAGTTGTGATTAGCTCGATCTCTCTCACTCTAGCAATAAACTCGACCTTCTGCGATCTCTGCAGATATAGAGCTCTACAGGCTTCTTGCTTGTGCGTGTTTGCTTGCTAAGCTGCTAGTTTTTAGTGTGTTGTTTGTTATATCAATCATTTTGGAACACTGGCTGGCCTCCCGGGCTGGCAGTTCATTCCAAATCCAAATCCAAATCGAACCATTTGACACGACAAATGCAAATGTAGCCTGCCTAAGATTGCATATATATCAACATGCATGCATCACTAATTAATTAATTATACTTTAGTCCTTGTCTGTTTTCCACACTTATTATAAGATCGTCCTTTCACTCGTGTTTTCTTTAATCACATTCAAATATATGATATATATATTTATATATATTTACAACACAATCTTGTTACACGAGTACAATGTCCACGTTTTTTTTCATTCGTTTATTTTTTTCTGGTCTTACAATGTTTCTGTTAGCCAAATAATAATATGTAACTACATAAGAGAATAATTATTGTACTTTTCCCATTTCGATTTCAAACAATTCAATCCATATTTCAAGGATTCATTTTTCTCTGTATCTCGGATACATTTGTAAACATATTTTTATATATATTTTTTTTTTAATAATTTACAAACATATTGTCGACAAAAGGGTCATCTCGATAACAATTTACAACTATTCAGATATGCATATGAAATTGGTCTGCTTTTTTTTTCTTTCTTTTCTGTTTTGCAAAAAGATTAGCTATTGACTTTAATTGAGATTATATTTTGATATATGTCTGACACTTTCTCTCACTTAACTGATGGTTTCTTTTTCCGGTTTCTGGTTTCTGGTTTCTGGTTTTTCTTGCTCTAAGTTCTTCAATACATTTACCTTTTTACACACCACTCGCAAGGGATTCGATGCGATGCGATTCTCTTGTACTGTGGATCTCTATAAACCATTCACTTATCAAGATATGCGATTTCGCGACCTCCACTAATCCTCCCTTACCCCTTTCTCTTTCATGTCTCAATATATGTGCCACTTGTGTGTGTGCGCCTTACTTTGTGTGTATTGTGTGTAAACGTTCACGTTACACGCGTTGTGTGGTTCTTAATTAAATGAATACCAAAAAAAAAAAAAAAAAAACTATTGGACTAAACTAATAAACAATATATAGAGCCCGGCTCAAGATACGCATCCACGAATGTCCTGGCGGCCGTGCCACCGGGCACACCACGCGCTGTCAGCACAGAGGATATAACCAGGTGAGTGATGCGCTTCCTTCGTATTATCAACATATATATATATATATATATATATATATATATAGCTTGAACTAATTCGTGCATATATATTTATCAATTGGATGCAGAGAACCACGCACCATCACCATACAAAAGGGACCTCAAGGTCTGGGCTTCAATATAGTCGGCGGCGAGGATGGCCAGGGTATTTATGTATCATTCATATTGGCCGGCGGTCCGGCGGATCTTGGCTCCGAGCTGAAGCGTGGCGATCAACTGCTCAGTGTGAACAACGTCAATTTGACGCATGCCACGCACGAGGAGGCGGCACAGGCACTAAAAGTGAGTACCACCAACAGTCCCATTTTTATATATAAATATATATATTTATATGTATCTATGTCTATTTCATGCATATAGACGTCTGGTGGAGTTGTCACATTGGTGGCACAATATCGGCCGGAGGACTACAATAGGTTCGAGGCACGCATCCAGGAGCTGAAACAACAGGCGGCGCTTAGCGCCGGTGGCTCTGGCACCCTGCTGCGTACCACACAGAAGCGTTCGCTATATGTACGCGCCCTCTTCGACTATGATCCAATTCGCGATGACGGACTACCGTCGCGCGGCCTGCCCTTCAAGCATGGCGACATTCTGCATGTGACCAATGCCTCCGATGATGAATGGTGGCAGGCACGACGCGTCCTCGGCGACAATGAGGACGAACAAATCGGTATTGTGCCATCGAAGCGGCGCTGGGAGCGTAAAATGCGTGCACGTGATCGTAGCGTTAAGTTCCAAGGACATGCGGCAGCTAACAATAATCTAGATAAGGTAATAATAATCATAACTATCGCCTTAATTTGGTCCCATTAACTGGATGCAGCAGGAAAATCGTGAGAGATATTTGAGTTCTTCAATTCAACTGAAACTAAAGTTGTCACTTCAAGTGGTAAATGTGTGCTTTATGTACTTTATTGTATCTCCAGTTAATTTGGCCAACTTAACTACAACTGTATATATAGATGTAAATATTCAAAAAACATACATTGAATACAACATCTAACGCAATCACTTCCCTCTTTTTGCAGCAATCAACTTTGGATCGCAAAAAGAAGAATTTCACATTTTCACGCAAGTTTCCATTCATGAAGAGTCGCGACGAGAAGAATGAAGATGGCAGTGACCAAGAGCGTAAGTAGAAAAGCGCCAACGCGATCTGATGTCCAGCAAAAAAAAATAAAAAATACAACAGCAGCATTATTGATAACAACAACAACAACAACAAAAACAGCAGCAGCAATATGAGCTACAGCAACAGCAATGAGAACAACGAGAATAGCGTCAACAGCGAACTGTTTGAATCTTGAATTTTGAGCGACAGATCAACAATTTATTTAGTTAATAATTTGTTAAATGCTTTCTCGCATTCTTTACTTAGCTTACTTCTCTATCTGTTGAATGTTTTTTGTGTGGCATCTATTTCTATGTGCGGGTGTGTGTGTGTGTGTGTGTAATTATAATAAGTGTCCTCTCTCTCTCTCTCTCTCTCTCTCTCTCTCTCTCTGTGTGTGTGAGCGTGTGTGGCTGTGTATCGACACTCAAAGATTGTACTGTTTAAAAGTATAACAAAAGAAAAATCGATTGTTGTTTTTAAATATATTTGATTTTAGTTTTTAAGTTAAAATGTTTTTGTTTTTTTTTCTTCTGTTTTTGCCTTTAAGTATTAAAATGTTTTTAATCTGTTCTTGGTCATGTTAAATAAATTTTCAAGACTGTTATTAACTACATAGATGTTCCAAAATTATTGTCGACTATCAAAAAACTGTACACTCAGACACGTCTCATGCATCTATCCGCTTACTTCGAGTGCTCTGCGGCACTTAGTCCGCCCAACTGTTTATTTGAAGACTTACTCAATCGATATTATGCCACTTAGTTTAAGTAAAATTCGGCTTGGTTTCGAATATACATACATGTTGTTTGTGTTTTTTCTTCTCCTTTACTTTGAATACGTTTCTTATGTGTCGTTCTTTTTCAACAATTATTTCATGCATTTAACGTTTTGTATATGTATTCTTTCTTATTTATTTTCATATTTGATTGTCTTGTTTCACACATGCGATGGTCCTCGGCGGATCCAAACAAATCCTTAAATGAATCATTCACACCAAAAAACACACACACACACACACACACAACCAAAATACACATCACATCACTGTGCGCGTGGACCATAAATGTACCAACAACATACAAATTTGTGTGTTGTGTGTTTCTCTTGTTGTGTACGTGTGCGTTCTGCTGCGTGTATGTGTGCCAAAAAACATTTGAACTTGTGGTGAAAAATATTTAGCGAACGGATTTGTAAACAGCAACAGTGAAATCGATGTTAACAATGTTAATAATAACCAAGCAAATGAGCCGCAGCGTAAGTGTGTATTATGTGTGTTCCTCCCAATGCACACATATCTATTTATATCCATTACTTGTCACACACCCACACATATACATATATATGCTGTGGATGAAAAGTGTTATAATAATTGTGTGTATATGTATATAGATAATACACCTATTAACTCTATATACCTGTGTATAATTGAAGTTTGTACAACCAGCTTTTGGAATATGTGTGTTGATATATAGTATATATTGGTTTTGTTTAAACATAAGTTTGCACATGGTTTATGTTTTACACCGGCCTTATCATTAAAAAAAAGTAAAAAAAAAAATTGCTTTTGGAAGCGGGTCTATTGACATTATCTACTAACCATGCACACATTCAACTTTACATACATAGCCATGCATATTACGTACATTTATTTTTAAGAGCCCCACACACACACACACAGACACACACACAATCGATTTACATACATATACATGTTTAATTTAGCGTGAATGTATCAAGTACTTGAGTATATATATATAATCTGACTGTCAACGTGCTTCAGCGTTCGCTATAACAACAAAAAATAACTG
Source organism: Drosophila nr. fundita (assembly GCA_035044245.1). Lineage (NCBI taxonomy): Eukaryota > Metazoa > Arthropoda > Insecta > Diptera > Drosophilidae > Drosophila > Drosophila nr. fundita. The sequence continues at coordinate 251,748 of JAWNMG010000145.1, forward strand.
TTTATAATCTATGCTCATTTCATAATGTACCTTTGTATATACCATATGCATACGTGTATGTGTATGTGTATGTGTATGTTCTGCGCTATTGCTATTTATTATGTGTGTATGCATATACATCTTAAAACAGTACTGCTACTCTCCGTAAGCCGTAAGCCAAGACCGAGGAACACGAAAAATGGAGAAGCAACAAAAGCAAACAACAAGCAAAAGCAACAATAACAACAAATAATACTATTGTGTCAACAGTTCCGTTCTCTCTGTCACGTCTCTTACATCATTCACTATCACAATTACACGCGAAAATCTGTGCGAACTTGGATGAAAGAAAGAAATCAGAAACTATTTCTCATCTCTCATAATTAACATGTACTACAAATCTATTTACCTATTACTATTTACATATTTATCTAATTTTTACTACTATTCTGTTTTAAACTGACCAAAGCGTATATCTTTTTCGATTCTCTTTTTGTTTTTCTCTTCATTTTTCTAGCTTTTATGCTTTGCTACACACAAGACGATGCCAACGCTGAAGGAGGTATGTACTTGACTATAAACTTGAAGATTAACTAGAAGCAGCCAATACACATTCACTTACACACATAACACACATGTACACATGTACCACCTATCTATAATTATATGCATATTAATGCATATATGTATATAATTGTATTCATTCACATTCTTACAATTTAAGTAAACTAATTATGTGTTTCGTCAAAATCATACATACATAAATACATACAGGCATAATATACATGCGAGTAAATACATATACATATACAATGTATCTTTTGTGTACTTGTATCTATGGCCTAACACAAGATGATTTAAGTTACATACTTACATATATGCATACACATAAAGACGACAGTTACATAAGTTACAGCTCTACACTAACTCCAAACTTAACTTACCAAAACTCAGTAATCAGTAATCACTCTCACTTTTAGCATCTTTATTTTATAGATGAATATCTACACATACATACGTATTTACATGCATACATACAAACATACATACATGTTTTGCATTACGTCATAAGTAACAAATTATTAATATAATGCTCATTAATATTTATTTTTTGATTTTTTTTGTATTTCGATTCTATTATCACATCATACTTTTTTACATATTAAATACTTTATTCGTTATTATTAGTTTTTTCTTATCTATACGTAAGCATACACCTGGTACACATTTACACATAAATCATAAATAGTTATATCCCCAAACAGATCCTAAATCGTAAATTGATAGCCAATTTTCCAATACTGCGAGGAATCTACTTATATATTCAACTTGCACTAGCACTACTTAAATAACCATTCTAGGTATTTATTCGAAAGCAAAACAAAAAATAAGATATATTCGATCAATTTGATCAATAAGCATTCTTTTTTCCCAGCTGCAATTGTGCAATTGAAACCGTTAGGCAAAAATCATTACTATTAAAAAATATATATACATATAGGAATAATGTTCGGTACAAAAAAAGACACACACATGTTTGTAAATATTGATATTTTTATTGTAATCCTACTTTCTGTTCCATATTTTGTACGATTCAAAGTACTTATATATATTGTGCATATGTATTGATATATATATATACATATATGTATATATATATTTATAAATATATAGGTATATGTATCTTGTGATGTAAGACTCATTCCACATATACTTGCGTATATACTAACGTAATCTTCATATTTCTTAGTTAGATGAAGTATATATGTACATATACTATATACTAGAGGATATTACTCGGCAAACAAGTTTAACTTTTAAAGTTATACAAATATATATATATATTTATGCCGTCGTCAAAGAATTTTCACAAAGATCTTTACAAATGTTATTTTAAATGATCGGCTGAAAAACGAACAAGTTGCATGCAACGGTATTTTGTGAACTTGGAAATGTTATTTTTCCAAAGATTCGGTCTTACGCCACAAAATGAAACTAATGTGAAAATTATAGCCTATTGTTATTTGACAATTGCCAGTCAGGCTCAAACTTTTTTAATATACATGTAGATTTATATATATATGTAGATTATATATAGAGTTTATATGTTTCCAACCAGATTCTTCCTTTTGATTATCTATCGTTTAAAGCTTAAACTAAATTGTTTGGTTCTTTGGTATTCTTCAGGATTGCACTACTTCAATAGACTATCCTGTAATATGTATTACCAACTAAAATATTGTTAACAAATCGCTGGAAACTCCATTGTAATTGATTAATTTTTCCTTAGCGATTGTCTCTCGTTTGCACTCAAATACTTGTAAAATGAAAAACACACTTATAAATTATACCCGTCCGTCCCACACAAAGCTCTGACATAACTGTATAATTACACACTTGAGCTACTAAATACTACTACTACATAGACCTGGGGAACGGATTATGTAAAATTCAAATCGACTTCACCTCTATGGGGGCGTGGTGACAGTTTTCAAACACTTTGTTTTCTTATGCAGGCCTCTTTTATGCATTTTTTTTTTTGGATCAGTTGAAGGTCTTTCAATGACAATACATATACATGTGAATATGTTTGTATATACATAATTATATTCCTGTGTGCGTGTGTGTGTGTGTGTATGTGTATTATTCGTCAGTTGTCGTTACATTGTGTCAATTTAAGTTAACTAATAAGTAAGTGTATACTTATTAAGTACTTATATTTACACTTGTTGTGTACACATTCGATAGGACTCCTCCTCCATTTATATATATGTACTCGGTTTACCTATGTTTATCAATTCACTTAGCTAATACCAATTATTATTATTGTTATTAATATGGTTTTTATTATGATTATTACATTGAAAGGCATTTTGCTTTTGAAACCCAAACCCCCATGTTCAACGCGACAATAAATCGTTTAAATACTATACTGACTAGGGAATTGGTTTATATTTTGCAACATTTTCTCCGACACTCCCATTCGTTTGGTTCTATTTTCTTTTCGTCTTGTAAATATTCACAATTAACAGATACATACATACATACATAAATGCATACATACATACATACATACATACATACATACATACATATCTACTCAAATTCTGACCTGAATTGCCGACTCAATGCGGCGACATTCGAGAGTTGGCCAATGTCAGACCTTTCAAGATTTTTGGTTGCCTTTTAGGACTTTTTGTTGGTTTTAGTTTCGCTCGCATCAGGGCATAATACATACATACATATGAACGTTCACGTACACGTACATACGTACACACACACACACACACACACACACACACACACACACACACACACACACACACACACACACACACACACTGCCACAACCACCAAAAATAGACAACAGCTTGTATACAAAGTTCATTTAAGTTTAGCAGGCTAATACATGCATATATATATTTATATATATATATATATCAATGATTAATTTTGTTTATCTTTTTCTTTTCTTTTTCTTTAATAAACGGTTTCCTTTTGACTTAACATTTGTGTGTGAACTGTTTTGAATTTTTGCGTTCAACAATTACAAAAAAACCAAAAAAAAAAAAACAAACAAACCAAATTCAAATATATTTACCAACTTATCCATCTACTTTCTGCTGCCTACTGCTATTATTCGACAATACTTCTTCTATCACTACTATACTACTACTACTACTACTACTACTACTACAACTACTTCCACAACAACAACAACAACAACATCAACTACAACAAACTTTAACTATTACTTCTCAAACTGTTTACTGTGTTAGTATCGATACGACATTGTTATAATTTCGTTACGTTTGAAGAATTTACATACAATATATATTATATATCTACTTAAAATCAATAGCGAATCGTGATTTGGCAAAAAAAAAAAAAAAAAAAAAAAACAACAACAAACGATGATCACACACAACATAAAAAGACAAACCTGATAATGAAAAAAAAAAAAAAATACAAAAAATTTGTCAATATGTTACATATACATATTCTTGTTTTGTTTTACAAAACGTTTCCAATATATATTTAATTCTTGCTATTTGAATTGAATCAAAATAACGTCTCAACTGGTTGACCAAATCCGTTGCACCTTTATACATATCAATCAATCTACATCAATATATTTGTATATGTATAAATATATATTTGTTACAACCATGCGCTCGTTCGTTCATGTACTGCGACAACAACAACTACTAAATTATTCAACTACTATCAACCCCGTACATCACTACCACCAACCAACTAAACAATCAATCAATCAACCAACCAACCAACCAACCAACCAATCAATCAATCAATCAATCGACCAACCTATATTTGATATATATATATGTATATCGTACGTATGAACACGCAATGCGCACAGGCGAGATTATCTACAGAGTGGAATTACCCGATATGGAGCAGATAACTTTAATCTACTTGGAGAATAATGATGCTGACTATCGTAAGTCGAGCAATTAAGCAACAATTTTTGTAAAAGAACCAAACAAACCATATAAATGCAACAACAGATATAAAGGCCTTAAAATATTACAAATAAATTCATTAAAGCTTACGTTCTTTATTTTTTCTAAAGAAAAAAATAGGTCTAAAACCAAAACAATATCAAGAATATATATATATATATATATAGTTTTGTTCTCTTTTTTTTATATATATATATATAATTTTAGTTATCAAACAAAACGAAAACTGCAAGCAATATTTATTTTCAAATGCCGGTTACTTGGTTAGTTTCCTCTCTTGCCCTCTCTTTTGCACACACTCTATCTCTTATATATATCTCCCTCGCTCGCTCGGTCCATTATCATGCTCTCCAGCTTGGTTATTCGCAGTATTTTTCAACAAATTGCATATAGTGAATAATTTATTCGAATTTCTCTTCAAATTTGTGATAATTGAAATTTCCTAGCATTCACAATTATTTTCAAATTTATTTTTAAAGCAAAATGCTTTTTATTTAGATTAAAGATATTCCATAACATTTTCTTTCGTTCCTCCGCATCAATCCAGCTTTAAGTTCTTCTTCCACACTTTTTATTTGCCTGCTTCTCTTTTTATCTAATTACTTTTCCTCTATATTCGATGTAAAAAAAAAACAAAAAAAAAAAAAAAACCGTTAAACTAATCAATCCATATTTTTAAATAAAGCTTCGATTGATTTGAAATCAATATGATCAAATTTGACAACCAATCCAGACTTCGTTCATTCAGAACTAGTTGCTTTGAGTGCATTACAATTTTGTATATATATAATTTTATCAGAAAACTGAAGCTTACGCTCTTCGGAGCGTGCTTTAATGCCATTGTGAATAACTTCTGTCGAAGTATTCAAAGACATTTGTTTTAATGAACGAATTTGTCTTAGGAACCATCTTTTTACTCAATTAGAAAGTTGTAGTTATTCCGTAGATTAGATGAGCCATAATATTTGCGATTTTATTGCTTAGTTCTACTTCGATCTGATCCTGATCCTGATCCTGATCCTGATCTCCTGTATATTTCCTCTCCGTTTTCGCTGTTTGTTCGATTTTTTTTTTTGTAAGTTTATTGTATTTGCTTAGTTTTATGCTGTGCTTTGTCCATTTCACAATTATTCCTTTTGAACATATATATTCTGTAGCGATCTGCAATCAATCGTAAAGCAAACGTTAAAAGTCGAACCTATTCAACACCGATAGATGTATTGTTATTGTCATTTATCGTTATGGATATCGTAACACTGCACGCACATTTCCCCCATTTTGACTTCATTTGTTGGAACACAAGCAGAACCGACATCCGATCCGACATCCGATCCGACATCCGATCCGACATACCCTTAAATCCAAACAAATCCAGACAAATCCTCAATGCGAATTGATCTATGTACTCGTAATTAATTAGCATTAAGGTAACAACGGTAACAAAAGGAGTGCGAGCGACGACAACGCAAAAAGTTTATTATTGTAATGTAATGATGTATTTCAAAATGATGATTTGAATTTTCAGAAGATTTGAACGTTTCAGAAGATGAATAAAAGTCTCTGTTTGATTTAAGAAGTGTTGTTAATTTATGGTACATGTACATGTTAGTGTGTACTCGTATTTCGATGATGTCGTCATTACAAACCTATATTTCTCCAGAAAGGATCCTTTCATATCCGGGTGTAAATATACTTTCTCCCACGTATCAATTGTATCTGGTTGTCGCAGAGACCCACAACTCTATTGGCTTTATATTTTTATATATTTTGTGTTTTGATTTTCGATTTTCTCTTTTGTTGTGATCTTAGTTCAAACAAATTATTGGCATTATTTCTTTTGATTGTCAAATTAATAGTTGAATCTTAACATGAATTGCAAATGAAATCCCATGACATGGTCTTACAGAGTGAGTAAACTATAATTTCCAAAATTCAATGTGAAATCGAAATAAGAGTAAAACGAAACCCGATCGATCAAACCAATAAATGTTCCATCAATAGCCTGATCATATTTGTTTGTTTTCAAAACGTGAATCCTCTTTTTCCAAAATGTACACGAAAGTCGAACTCAATGATATACGAGTATTTTTAGGCTAAATATATATATATGTACACCTATATATGTATAGTATAGTTTAGCATTTAAGTTAAATAATATTTATAATAATAACAAAAAAACCAAAAAAAAAAAAAAAAAAAAAACAAAAAATAATAATAATAATTGCTAGCAAACTTTCACATAAATCATCATTTGTAGTACATATCATTTTGTGTACGTTGTTTGTATTGTGTACTAACATGTTTTCTACTTACATATTTCGATATTTGTTTGTTTTCCTATTGGTTTGTGTTTCCTTTCGTTGTTTGTATGTATTCTATGCGTATGTCTTAGCATTAGTATATTGTATGTAATGTGTATGCATCAGCTGAGAGCTTTACGCCAACACTGATAACAATAATAATCGTAAGCAATATCTGACTACTGAATGCCGCAGATATTTGGCAAAAAGTTTCTAGTGATTTTATTGTGAATTTGTTGCTCGTCTAATTCGTATAGCGTTTTCGTAACTGTAACTTTCAACATATTACAACCACTATGTATATATGTATGTAATACTACGATTTCATTGAAATTTTTATCTTGAATACTCATTTTGCCTATAATTATTAAAAAGCAGTTATATATTGCTTTCTCTTTTCCTTCTTTTACGAGTATGTTTTTTTTTTATAATTTTTTCCCCCACTTTCTCTCAATGTAGAGATTATCAAACATATATTGGTTGCATTAATTAATTAATATATATATTTTTTCAACACAGATTAGTGCAGTATTTGGGTAGATTATATTTGATTTATTATTTACATTTCGTTGAAATTACAAAAGTTAATATTTTTTATATATATATAAATATGTATTTATTCAAAATGTATTTTTTTTCACTTCTGATTTAAATAAAGCGCTCGTTACATTCAAATCTATTTAGCTAACTACTCAACTATTCACATTAAACTTATTATAGAAAGCTGAGAGCCATCGTAAACAATAAATCCAAAATTATTAATTAAATGCTAACCCACCAAATGAAAAAATTAAAAATTAAAAACAAAAATTACCTTTTTGCGCTCTATATCTCTCTTGATATCTCTATTCTATCTGTCTATCTCTCACTCACTTTCCGTTTCTATGCATATTATTTTTCAAATAGAAAACTATAACCGTACACCTTATGTGGAGAATCAGACGTTCCATTCATTCTGTACATCTTGTTTTTGCACCCGCACACAACCTAATAGCATTGCCTACTGTGCTTACAGCTTCCGAGGAGAATGTGCTGTCCTATGAGGCCGTACAGCGTTTGTCTATCAGCTACACACGTCCCGTTATAATATTGGGACCACTTAAGGATCGTATCAACGACGATTTGATATCTGAATACCCGGACAAATTCGGTTCATGTGTTCCACGTATGTATCCATCATCAATTCATCAATTCATCAATTGAACTACTGTACACTCCAGATTACTTATATGTTATTATACTTTTAACACAGATACAACGCGGCCAAAACGCGAATATGAGGTAGATGGCCGGGATTATCATTTGTGTCGTCGCGCGAGCAAATGAGGCGTGATATTCAGAACCATCTGTTCATCGAAGCTGGCCAATACAATGACAATTTGTATGGCACTTCTGTGGCCAGCGTGCGCGAGGTGGCCGAAAGGGGCAAACACTGCATACTGGATGTTTCGGGCAATGCAATTAAGCGTCTGCAGGTTGCGCAACTGTATCCGGTAGCGGTTTTCATAAAGCCCAAATCCGTAGATTCCGTGATGTAAGTAATGCCTAGTATTATATATCTCGATTCTATATATATATATGTGTTTATTACATATTTTTCAGGGAAATGAATCGTCGCATGACCGAGGAGCAGGCAAAGAAAACGTTTGAGCGCGCTATTAAGATGGAGCAAGAGTTTGGCGAATACTTTACGGGTATGTTGCTGGATTGAGAGCTTTGGGCCTGGACTAATAGATTAATAACCAATTAAATGTATTCGATCGTTGTAGGTGTTGTACAAGGCGATACAATCGAAGAAATATATAGCAAAGTGAAATCAATGATTTGGTCGCAATCGGGACCAACCATTTGGGTACCATCGAAGGAATCTCTATGACCAACAGCCACAACAACATGGACACTGCCGCCTCGAGTACGTTGTCGACCTGTCTCGAGAACAACAACAACAACAATAGCAACAACAACATCAACAACAACAAATCAGCCGCAACAAAAAACGCCACACTGATGCACCACAATAAAAAGGACGACGTTGATCGATGATGATGACAACATCAACACCAGCAACAGCAACAGCAACCCGTAGCAGCCAACTCAATGTTGTCAATAATTAGGATGGTTATTGTCTTAGATAAGCAAATAACATTCGCGGGCGCAGTACAATAAGAATCCAAACATACATCACGAACTATGATGCATTGCTTTTGGCCAAGCTTGTTCATGACTCTTGGTACTTAGTTCTTGGTGTGGGGACAAACTGTTCCACCTGAAGCGGCAGCTGTTTAATTTTAGTTAGAACAAAATTGATATACAAAACAACAAAAAAACAAAAAATATCAAACAAAAAAAACAAAAACAACAAAAAAAATCACAACAAAAAACAAAAACAAACCGAATCATATTAATCACAAGATAAAATATGAAAAATAAAACCGAAAGCAGAATGCAGATGGCAGATGGCAGATGGCAGAAGGCAGAGAGATGAGTTGAAGAGAGGAGGAAACGTTCGTTATGCGCTAGTGTTGTTTGTTTATGTTGATGTTTATACGAGAGTTATAGCGAGTTAGTTATGTTGACGCTAATGATAATATGGTATATATGATATTATATACCCATACATACCTTTACAAATATGTATAACAGGTATATATACACTCTTTTTAGTGCGACTAGCGTCTAACATACCACGTTTAATGATAGCAATTGATGTTGAATCACTTGGCGAATACGACTATAGGTATATATGGGTAATTAGACGTTGACGAGGACGACAACGATCAGTTGGTGCATTTGTTGTTAGATATATTGTATTTTTTTCCCCCACGCGCCTTTGCCTAATGCAACACAATTCACACAATACGAATCGAGATGAATATGTACACAATAGTTTATGCTATATAAACACACATACACACACACACACACACATTGATATACATGTATGAATGTAGAGAGAAAGCGAAAGAGAAAGATATATATGCATAGGGAGAGAGGGCGATATCACTTCTTTCAATGCAAAAAGTCATTTTACTATTTAACATACAATATGTATGCTAGACAGCATTAAACAAATTGAAAAGCGTCGTGTTGATTTCGAAACACACATACATAAGCATATTACGATCAATACAGCATATACACACCTATATATACACACATAAATATCTATATATATACAATTATATATTGTATAGATAACACACACACACACACCGATACGGTTTAATTTTACAAATCAATTTGTAATAACTCAAATACCTTATGGTATTTACATTTTTTTTTTTATGTATCGACAGCAAATGATTAGCTAATGTTCAAAAAACAAACCAACAAATTTATAAATTATAGACAACGCACATAACTGCTAACTATCTTTATTTATATATATTTTTTTGTATTCTACTTTTTTTTTCCTAAGAAATTTAGTAAAATTCAAGTTTATTATGATTTTTTTGTTTATATTTTTTTTGTTTCGTGTGTGTCGCTCACTTTCCTCAATATTTAGAAGATCAATATATTTCGAAAATGTATACGTTGTGCATTCATGTACATAGCTATATGTCTAATGGAAAGGGAAAGTATTTGCATATTATAATTTTTTTTTACCGCCTGTCCCTTATATTGTAATAAACATATATTTTGTAAAACCTTCGCTCCCTGCTTTATAAACATTGAACAGTATGTGTACGTGCAGACAATGCATACCAAATTCATTTTCACATTGAACGCAAATTGCATTGTTGTATTAAATAAACAAACCTAAGCGAATTATATTAATTTTAAACTAAAGAAAGCAGTAAATGTAATAAAATAAACTACAAAAAAAAAAAAAAAAAAAAAACATACATCAATACCATTAAAACTTTTTAATCAATTTCCCCCTTATAGACAAATCATTTAATAGGATGCTTGTAACGTTAAAACATAAAAAGCTCCAATATGATTTGTAAAACTATTGAAATGCAAAAAAATGTGTAATACACAAACATTTTGTGAAAATATGCCGGGTGAGCCACGACTGCGAAAATAGGAAAACGAGGCCGAAATTATCTGGTAATTTGAAAAACCTAATGTCGAAAAAAATCTAGATTGGGTTGCACATAGTATATAAGATTACCAATATGCCATAAACCTTTGTTAAATTAGCTCTCGATGGTAGTTGCGTTATGGTAAAAACCTAGAGCGATTTGTCCTTTTCCATATTTGATGACCAACTGTGGACTGTGATTTGGCACAGCTCTTTGACAACTCTTTGTTCAATTCTTGTCCAATACTTGACCACTCGTATGTGGGTCTTATGATACAGCTAATTGCATGTCCATGAGCAGAATACACTCCACACTCTTTCGTATCTATGCACATATTGTATGCATTTGTCGCAACCAATAATCGTATTAATATTCTGCCTACCAAAAACACCCGCCTTGCAATCTCTTAGTGAAGTACCTCGAGCACACGTAAGCAAAATCAAACGGAAAGCAATTTAAAGTACATAAAACCTGAAGAAACAGAATAATGAAATCAATGGATAATTTTACACATACATAGTTGCATATGTATGTATGTACTACATGTTTAAATAGTTAATAGACATATAACATAGTTTATATTATAAGTATATTGAAACAAAAGGAATGAACAATTTAATTACTTATGTATATGTTTCTCATATATATACATATATACTAAACAACAAAAAGTTCACTTACTTGTGGGAATTTAATCCCAAGTGCGGCAAGCGTTATTTTCTAATAGCCCTAGCGTATTTCAAAGTCAAGGTAACTGTTCCAAGGCCTTAAATGCAATTAATAAACGCATTTACGAGTATATCCAACTTACACACATACTACACACATTGCTTACCTATCAAATTCGCAACTTGTAAAAAAAAAAGAAAAAAGAAAACCAAAAGAAACTCAAATGACAATTTTTTAATGTAGCCTTAGAAAGTGTTTGCAAAAATTTACCAAACAAACAGTTCATATTTAAAAAAAAAAATAATAATAATAATACTCTAACTCACATACACACACACACACACACACATACATACATATGTACATAATTACAATATGTATTAGAGCTAATACTGAGAGGCATTTAACGAGATCCATTGTTAAGAAACAGTTTTGTGCTGCATCATGAACAAAAAAACAACAACAACAACAACAACAACAAGAACAACAAATATGAATTTGTCAGCGTATACTACAAATTTTTGTGGAAGCATTTCATCAAAATGGTGCCTTTATCAGTTATTGTTGTCGGTATTGAATAAAAACCAAAATATACACGTTAAAATTACATCAATTTATAAATTTAAGTATTATAATAATCCATATTGCAGCACATGCTATTTATAATAGATGCAAAACGAATATGAAATTACTCAGTTGCGGGCTGTGATATCTGCTCGAATATCTGAAATATCAGCCTTACAACTTTGGTTACCCTCAATATTAAGCTGTTGCTATTTGGCAGCACTTGCAGCTGCCTTTCGGCTTTGCCCCGCCATAAAATCATAAATTTCATAAGCACCACATGCTCGCAAGCGAAATGAATAATTTGTGTTTGCAATGCAAAAGTAAATATACATACCTACATGGATATATGGATATGTATATAACTTATTCAGTATGCAGAAATCCAGAAATCCAGAAATTTGTTGTTATTGTTAAAAAAAAAATAAAAATAAAAATAACTAAATAAATAAAATTAAAAAAAAAAAACAGAAAAGAAAGAAAACAAAGAAAACAGAGAAAAAACATTATTACCCAAGTACAACTTATTCGATTGCCTTTTAAAGTAAAACGATATGTTCTCCTTTAGCGAATAAGTGCTTTAAGTATACTAACAAACAATTGTATAAGTAAATGTGTGAGTAACAAAGAGTTACAGTGCATTTTGAATATTGTTAAATTATATAAAGAACAGATCACAATTCCAGAAAGATTCGATTTCAATTGGTGTTTGGTTGGACAATCAAAAATCACAAAAACAATTTTCAGAGCTGTAACCTTTGGTACTGATTATAAGATTGTAATTTCTGGTATCGATTTGTTATTCTATATTCTATCAAATTAGTTTCCTGTCCTTAAATTACTTATCAACTTATCAACTTAGCGCTAGTCTAAGCTGCAGAAATATTTACATTTCAATTGAACAATACTAAATATATATTTTAATTAATAAGTATCAAAGTTGTAGGTTACAGCTCCGATATCGATTTTCAAAGAGTATAACATAATGCCGTTACTGAGCAAATAGAGCATGTAGTGTTCATAAGAACCGAAATGAATTTATCAATTCGCGGTCGTGCCACATGAATATACTTTGGCAACATGCATACATACATAAATACATAAATACATACATACATACATACATACACATATACACATATAATACCTACATACATATGAGCATGTATTTGATAAAATTTAAATAACACATACACACACAGATAATTAGTTATAAAATCAATTTGTGAATCCTACATTGTGTATTATTTAATCGTTCGTCAAATGATGCGACATTCGAAATAAACAACAAATTCAATAAGTATGTAAATGTCCTTATATGTAAATACGATTGCATAACTATATTGCTGAGTAAGTATATGTATAAGTATGTACGAGTATGTATGAATACACGCTTAGGGAGCTCTAACAAGCAAAGTTGACTTTTTAGTTGGAAATCTACGGATTAATTCAAATCGGTTCACCATATCAAAAATTCTGCATAAATATGTTAATTCATTTTTATTGTGAAGTGTAAAGATATATGGATTCCCCAAAAGTTGCCTGTTATTCGTGATAATTTCTTACTAAGTACTTGGTGGAATAAAAGCTGAAAAGAGGTGGAAAAGTGCCTCGTGGCTCAGACATTGAAATGGATTATCAGGTGTAATCTATTTCCAATGTGGGAAAGTAATGCGTGAGCTCAAATTAATATCATATCATCATATCATCAAATTAGCTTAATTAGTTAGTTAGCAATTGAATGTGTGTTGATTGATTTGGTATGTGTCAGGCACGCAAGGAACTACTCTACTTGGTCGTGCGCAGATATATATCGAACTGTACGAGCGTTATGAAATAAGAGAAGGCTGTCACCGAAATCAGATAAATCAGGCGGCGATCCAGATGCAGCAGGCCGCATAGCATTGGCTGTCGATATTGCATCAGCAGCAGCGAGAAGTGTTCCACCTGAAATAGAGCTCAAGTAAGTCGCAAGCAATTTTTACCGGTTTTGTTATTACACTCGCAAAATGATCGGTAGTTTTAAAACTCTACTCACATAATACTCTCTGGAATTTACAAATGTTTTTCCTAATTTTACTTTCGAATTGGTAAATGTAATCTCTTTGCTTATGTTTTATTGGAAAAACACAATCTTCATTTAAGAAATGAAATTTCTAAAATTGCAGGACTGTTTTAATACTCGAATACAGTATTTAGAAATGTTTTTTTTCCAATATAAAGTATTATATGTATAATCGAAAATTGTTAAAACCACAAATCTCCCACAATTTTGAAGCTAAATTTAGTTGATTGCAGTTAAATAAATCGGCTTTTCAATTAGAAAATGCCAGTTTTCAAACTATATTCACAAAATTTGGAAGTTGGTACTTTACCGGTAACTCTCTTCTTCTCTCTAAAGATCGATTAATTCGATTATATCGATCGACTGGCCACATCCATTTATATCCTCTTAATTCGTATAAGCCCAGATCTCCCAAAATTTTAGGGGTAGAGTTACCAAAATTGACAGGCTCCAAGTACATCTGCGTAGTAAAATTGGTAAACGTGTCAAATTTTTTGGTCATATCCACCCACTGCCTCTCCACCCTTAACCCCACATAGGATCTTGCCACAATTAATCAGATGTTATTAATTTGATATCAGAATAGAAATCGACTGCACAGTTCTCACTTGTTATTGTTATATGTTGTAGGTGGCAATTTGCATACCTCTTGGCCGAGATTCGGCAGATCCAGCGTACTGTAGTTGCAGAATCGACGCATTGTGAGGACGAGTCGCTCCTGTTCCGTCTTGATATACTCAATGACCAGAGTGATAATGTATGTGTCCAGATAAAAGCAGAGTGCGTATAGTCCACTGACCACAATTGGAAAGGGGATACCCGCCATGGAATGAGTCGACAGCAGATTGAAGATGGTAAACAAATTGGTTATGTTGTTGATCAGCGTTGTCAGCATCAGACCAAGCAGCTGCACCTGATGCATCCGAAAGCTGCCCACATGCAGAGCATGTATCTGAGTGAAACGCAGACGTAGCACACCAATCCGATCGCTGAGCCGGCAATACTTCATAAACAGCATGCCACGCCTCAGCGGATGCCGTTGCGAATAAGGAGCCAGGCGGCCCAGCTCGCCGAGAGTGGAACGTAGCTGGACGTGCAGCTGTCGAAGATACTTGAGCACACAACTGCTCATGTAGTAGAAATAGTCGGCCATGTTCTCCGTGTAGTTCCACAGCACAAAGGAGTAAACGGCAAATTGCAAACGCAACTTGCCACCATCGGAATCGCCATCGACGATGCCAGCAACGGCAAATATGCCGCACACCTGGGTGATCATCATCATGTTTATTAGCACGAATTTGATGTACATGAACTTCTCGAAGCTCTTCATGGGCCGCCTGCTGCCTTGGTAGCAGGCGGCAAAGGCCGCCTCCAAGCTGACTCGCTGCAAGATGCACCGCTGATTGCTGGCCTTAAAGTGGAACATGTTTTCCATGTAGGTGACTATGACCGTGGCGTACTTAATCAGCGTATTGGCAAACGAAACGTACAGCACCAGCTGCATCCGGCGGTCATCCGAAGTCATTAGCCACCGATAATTATAGCCAAAATAGCATGGCAGCACCACAATCAGCATCAGACTAAACACATGGCTGTAGGCAATTAGCAGAGTCTTCAGTGCAGGTCGCAACGGTTGTTGCGGCACGTAATCGATGATCACCTGGCCATAGAGGTTCGCATATATGTGACCGTATCTGAAGAACTTGTACTGGTGCCGCTCCCAGAAACTCTGCTTACCGTGCGCCGCCTTGTCGCACATGTTGTACACACTCAGCCTGCCTCAGCAGCACTGAGCAATACGTCGCACGCTGACGCCAATGCTTGTCCTGTGCCCCCTATTTTGTGGCAAACCCGAACGCTGCTGCATAGGCTAATATCGTGATACGGTGATACGTCGTGGACGATAAACAGAGCAACGTACGAACACAAATACACTCAAGAAAAAATCGACTTGATATTCACTATTATGAAAATCAACCTTACATTTATTTATTTATTTTATTTTATTTTTTATTTTTTTTTAAATTGATTGACCGTAGATGGGCAACTGTTAATTTAACAACTTTACCATTTTAACATGAACTGACTCCAAGTATTATACGGACATCTAAGAACCCAAATTTGGTCGCACAGCAAAAGGAAAAATGGATATCAACAAATATCAAAAATAATAATAGCAGCTATATTTGAAAAAACACCATCTTAAATTGAAAATCGCTATCTCTAATCGACAAAGTGAACAAGTATGCATTCGATTTTAAGAAATCTATATTTAGAAAGTAGATTTGCGAAATATTAAAAATAGTACAAACATTCAGAAATTTACGTTCTCTCACTTTCTGAAAAATAAAACACAAAAACTATGATGATTTTCGAACTTTGAAGGCAATTTTGTTGTTGTACGGGTTATTGAACAGAATAATCCTTGGGCCTTTATACAAAGAAGTGAGCGATACACAGTGGCTCACAGCTTAATTGAACCAGTGTCAAGTAACAAAAAGATATTTACCGGCCGCATTATTAATTACTTTTCAAAAATTCGAAAGACCGATGGTATGTACATATATTAACCACCAATATGAACATATGACCCTTAAAAACTAAGGTTTCCCCACCTGCTAGGTGGGATTATGTAAACAAGTACCATATTTTAAGGTCAAAGCTTATTCGGACCAGGTACATTATGGACATCTGGGTGCCATAAAACCCGGATTTTTTAAGTCAAGTTGAGTTGTACGCCAGGTTCTGCACCACCATGACTTCAACGCCCGAATACCACGGAAGAAGCACTTTGTAAGCGTGAAAAATAAAGGGACTTGGATGACGTTCGCCAAAAACCACTTGGAAAAGGATTTGGAGTTCTGGAACACAGTCATATTTGCAGATGAGTCCAAATTCAACATTTTTAACTCAGGCAGTCCAATACTGACCTGAATCCCAAACGCGTAAAGGCAACAGTCAATCATTGTGGAGGAAGTGACATGGTATGGGTGTGTATCTCGTCAGCCGGATTCGGGAATTTTGGGATTTTGGAAACAACAATGGACAAGAATGTGTACTTCAACATACTAAAGGAAAATTTACTCCAAAGTGCCGAGAAGCTAGGAATCCGACGTACTTTCCGGTTCAACCAGGACAACGATCCCAAGCATAAGGCCAAGATAGTACAGTCCTGGCTCATCAGGAACTGCCCCCACATGATAATTCCACCGGCCCAGTCTCCAGATTTAAATGTCATTGAGAATTTGTGGGCTCTGCTGGAAAATAACATCCGGAAGCACAGCATATCCTGCAAAGAAGACCTCACAAATGCTCTGCGGGATGAGTGGAGCAGAATCTGCCCAGAAGCTACCAGGAAGCTGGTATCTTCCATGAATAATAGGTTAAGGGAAGTTGTTAAGGCTAAAGGATATAATACTAAGCATTAACATCCCTCTTTAAGTTTTTATACTAAAAATATATTATTTTATTTAGACGGGTACAAATAAAATTTTCCCTAAAAATAGGCTACTTTTTACATAATCCTAACTAGCAGGTGGGGAAACCTCCGTTTATTGGGGTCATATATTAATTTAGGTGGTGAATATATGCACCTACTATCGGTCTTTGGAATTTAAAAAAAAAAATAAATAACTAGCTTATGGCAGGCAAATACTTTTTTTCTTTGACACTGAGCAAAATAAGGTGTGGGCCACTGTATATACATATGGATTTGCAGTGCAATCAACTTGAATAGAGACAAAAGTTAGGTCAAAAAATACGAGTACAAGTTCAAATGGAAAAAAAGCAGACCCAAATCTGAACTGAAAGAAAGTAGAAGTTGAGATCAAGAGAAGTCTAGAGTTTAAGGTAGGGGTAGGGGCTCCTAAATATATTATACCCAGAACTCTAGCTGTCCATGATCTTGATAATCACAGCAATTCATAGCAGCAAACACTTGGCGAAGTTAATCAATTCTTTAATCAGCAGGCAGCTGATAGTTGTTTAATAATAAATGAACTCGGCTTGGAGCGACTTTAGTCTTTGATTTCGATTCAGAGCAACTGCACATGATTCTGTAGACATCAAATTCCTTACCTTCTATGCAGAGGCCCAAACGTTAATTGCTAATTGTAAAGGCATTTTGGGAGACCAATTCGTGGCTAAGCCCAAAGTCCAGCTAGCCATTACCCCTGGAACACATTCCAGTGATGCAGCACCAACCCCATCCACAAGAGGCCAAACAGCAACTACCTGTAGCCCAGCCGCATTTAGTAGTTGCAATCTACCACCACCAACCACCTCCTGCCTATGCCACCAATGTTGTTTGTCATTTGCCATATCAAAATCAATCGAAGCTCACAGAAAAACAGAAAAGAATTGAAATGAATGCTAGCTAGGCAAGGCAAGGCAAGGCAGAGAGAGTCCTGTGCAGGTGTGTGACAATGTGTAAAAGCCAAAAGATGCGGCACGTAGGAGAGCCCCACAACACCCCACACCCCTTCCCAAAACAAAATCCCCAGCCCACACCATGGCCAACAAATACCGCAAAATGCTGATAAATATGTAAATAGATACAAACTTGGATTATGTTTCGACAACAAAAGTGAAAAGTGTTTTACAGGGGCTGGGGAACAGATCAGTAGGAGTATAGAAAATGTGTAAGCATGCATCCGTAGCATGAAGAGGAGTTCAGGTACACCTCGAAAACTAATAGCCCTGAGCACGGGAATATATAATACGAATAGAATATCTTAAAAGTTAAAAGACTTTTCATGTTTTTTACAAATATTTGTATTGCTAAGAAATAAACCTCTAAATAGTAAGAATGATAATCCTTAGTTTCAATTTTGGAAAACGTCGTTCAGCTTCTTCTACATACCACGCCTGGCCGCGATATGGTTGTTTCTCATGCGCTCAAGGCCAATTTGGACATCTGTACCACAGAGAATTCTCGCAAAATTTTCGTCGCAGTTGCGAGCATACAGTAGATAGAATTGTTTGTCAACAGGTCCAGGATCGTGGCCATATTCAAAGTTTCGCACTATCAATCTTTTTATTTACGGCCATGAAATGAAGAATAGATTAATAGTGCGAAATTTTAAATATGGCCACAAAGCTCGGAAGGCCCGATGACGAACAATCCAGTACCTAGAACTATATGTCGACAAGTTCAAGAACCACATCTTCAAACTGGAGCTGCAAGAAATGCATTAATAACAAATAAAAGAGAGTAATCTTATTGAGTTGCGCACCTGATCTCCGGTGCGGTACCGCTACCGGCAGCAGCGATGTCATTGGGAGTGGAATGCGCGGCACCTCGGTACAATATTCACCCCGCTCCTACTACGAGTCGAGAAGGGAGAAGCGTGGAATTCAGGTACAGACCTATATGGCCGAGGACAATGGTTAGTGTTCGCCTGGACGTTAGTGTTCCGATACAGATCTTGAGCCGCTGCCTGCCTCACAGAGTCAAAACTGCGAGCAGTCGGATGCATCCAAAACGGATAACCGTTTGTGCTTGTATTATGTCAATGTGTCGCTTTGTGATAATCTTCTACTGTCGCCAAAAAGTTGTGCTCTCATTGACTGTGTTTTTTTTATGGAAATATTTTTCATTTTTTATTTTTTTAAAAAGTATTTCCATAAAGAAAATAAATAAAATGTCTCACGACTTGGATGTATCAATAATGGAGGGAGCTTATGCCGACATATCCACATCCAGATCCAGTTCCAGTGGCGAATTGCCAATGAATTCCACGATGCATGATGTCTCCTACATACTCGTCGAACCATTCACATCTGTACTCAATCCTCGTCAATCTGAAGCTTCACTGATTGATCTGACTCATCTGCCTGAGATACGTAGTCCGCCTCCTCGATCTGCCCGATTGATGGATCCGGATGCTATAATTGATTTATGCACACCAGAAGCTCCTCTTCGCCGTCAACAGGTGGATAAGCGTAACACAAGCATCGACGATCCCTACAAGTGTCCGATTTGCTTGGAAAGTGTGCTGAAGAGGGAGCCAACTGCGACGCGTTGCGGCCACGTCTTTTGCAAATCGTGTATCGAAGCCGCTATCCAGGCAACCCACAAGTGCCCCTTGTGCAACAAGAAGGTAACCAGGAATTCCATAAATCGTATTTACCTGTAAGGCTGACACACAGATTAAGGATCCATTCATTTTCATTTATACGCTTTGGCAAACGAAAGACTTGTTCCTCTTATTTTTTAATATATATTTTAATTTTAATGTTAATACATCTTGATTTACTCACCCGAAAGATTCAAAGTCATCAAATCAGATACGTATCCAGCCACTTTGTCGAAGAATTACTTGGGAAATCGCCATCAAAACGAAAACTTTTACCACATTTTCAAATTTATAAACGCACAAATTTTGTTTTTCAAAAAAAAAAAAAAAAATTCAAAATTCACAATTCATAAAACCAAAAAAAAAATCCGAAAAAATTCCGAAAAAAAAAATTGTTTTCTCAAAAAATATTTGGAAAATTGGAGCTGTTGCCTGAGCGAGCGCACGAACTAGAATGAAAAAATATAGGCAGAGCTGAGGCTAGCAGTCTACCCAATTCCAATGCCTACCTTGATTTAGCATTTTAGAAGCAAACAAATTTAAGAACCTTAAAATAATTGAAAAATCTAGATGGACAAGTTCGACTTCTCCGCAAGTCAAGCGGCCAAATTTTGTCAAAATTTGTCATTTTTATTCCAGTTTTATTCATTTACATATGAACTTAATTAATGGCAGCAAATTTCGAGTTGGCCCAAAAAAGTCGAAGCACAATGTTTTATGTTTTTTACATAATCCTACCTAGCAGGTGGGGAGACTTCATTTTTTTTTAGGGTCATTTGTTCATATTGATGATTAATATATGTACCTACCATCGATCTTTCGAATTTTTGAAAAATAATGAATAGTTAGCTTATGGCAGGCAATTACATTTTTTGGCTTGACACTGGTTCAATTAAGATTCTTGGCAAAAAGTGTACTTTAGTGAGCAAGAGATATTTTCGGGCTTCGCACATGGGCAAAGGTTTGTAGGCCGCCGTTATAATGTGTTCATATATAAAAGCATTACCGATTTTGAAATGGGAAAATTAGTTTTTCGTACATGCAACGTTGACTTCACATTTTCCATACGGTAAAAATTATCATCCTTAATGAAATTTAATATAGATCTTTAAAAAAATATGTCGAAATTAATCAGTCAAAATCAAAAAAAAATAAAAAGTCACCCATTGAACTTTAATGGATCAGTGTATTTTGCATTTGAAATATTAAGTTTCCTTTGCTATTAAGGATTATAAGCTGGGTTAACATATGCATAAATATTCTTCAAAGTTCGGTCATTGAAAAGACTTGGCCAGCGTTATTATGGAGCCCGACGTTTGCAGTATCTTCAAAGAAAAGATGAATCGATGATTAGAGAAAATAAAGTGATAAACCTTTTGGTATTCAATACGAACTGCGGCAAAGGTGACCAAAGAGGGCGAGAAAAAGGGCACATCCATTGTGAGGGCACACTGGGACCGCATAATGAAGAGCATTATGTAGAGCCGATGCCTGGGTTGGCATATTTGCCAGGGACAGGCGCTCATCGCAGTGGCCAGATGGACGCTCTGCAAGAGAATAGGAGAGAATCGTTTACTCACTAACTAATCTGAATGAATCTGGCTAAAAACGTACGCTCTCAGCGACCAGAGTACCACCGTAGCAGTAGATAAACAACTGACTCAGGGCAGCCACCGTGTATCCAATGTAGAGCAGTGTGCCCAGTCCATTGTCGCTGACGGTCATCAGATTGAATATGCTGAAAGCGATCATCATGCTGGCGGACACGAAGTGCGCCAATGTGATAACCCAATAGCGTTGACGAAAGAACACAGTCAGCTCAATGATATCGTTATGCCGCTTGATAAGTCGCACCAGAGATCCAGCAAATAGTGTGCTTCGCAAGTCGTCCATCTGCTGGAGTCCTGTGCAAAGATATTAGATTGCTTGGGGAACTCTGCTCATGTTTTGCTGTGTTGCACGTTACCTTCGTTTGGCCGGAAAAGCGCACGTACGTCGGCCTGCAGGAAGTTGCACAGTGTGGCAATGTGCACACAGAACTCAAAGTAAAAGGCGTCACAGCCGCCGAACATAAAAATGGTCACGTACCCAGTGTAGGCGATGAAAATGTATGTAACCGGGTAGAATGGTGAACGCAGTAGGAAAGCGGGCATGCTGAGTGGATACCAAATTAGACAGAGTCTTTACCAAGTTACAGACTCAGCCTTAGTTTAAATATTAATATAAATAGATAAACGGCACTTCCTGTGACGGATATATTGGGGAGTTCGGGAGTGTGTATACTCCCTGCAGCTTAAATACGGACATATCCCAAGATTTATTAAGAACAAACTTGTAATACCCTCTGCAAGATCATCTTCGTGCCAAAGATAGTCTGGATGTAAAACTTACGTCATATTGAAGGGCATGGCCCAATTTATCTGCTCGGCTTGTCTCCAGTGCTGCAGCATGGCTGAAATAAGCGGGATCAGATTGTACAAGGTGCATGTAAAGAATCCCGCGGAGAGTGGCCAAAAGTTGAATCGTGATGCCATTACAAAATTCTCTCGTTTTATCTTTTGCTTTTCGTCCGATTGGCTGGCACCGCCGAACAGCATCTGTCGTAGATTGGCCACCACGTTGAATAAATCGTTTCTGTAGCGCAGCATGAGAAACATTTTCAGCAATGTGACGGCCGAGGTGCCTGCCGGACAGAACGTCTCCAGGGCAAGCGTAATCTCTCCATTCCTTGCAAACTGCAGGCCGGCATGCATCTCGGTCGCAACACCCACGCCCAGCACCACAAAATGGATCAGAGCGCGCTGCTGCAGCGCATCCAGCACGCCGGGCCAGTAGCCCATGAGGTTCAGACATAGATGCGGCACCGCATAGAAGTACAGCTCCAGCGGCTGACTCCCGTACAAGAAGCGAAATCCAAATTTACCTGCCATTTCTTAAGCGTGTCTATTGCGTCAGGTCAGGTGGGCTGCCGCTTTTATAGGCTCGCATCAAAGCTATTTGACCCTCTTGGTTCGCTACTAATTGACTTGTTATTCAAGCAATTACAGACAATTTGCTCAAAAGTTTTGAAGTTCAACCTGTCTATTCCCACAATTTGTCAAATAACTATTTCATAGCGATAGCCTGTGCCTCCGAAGGTTTAATTAGCTCCTTATTCGGTGGCAAGCAGGACTCAGAAGCATCCCAAAGGCATACAATACTTATCTAAATATGAAATAAGTGTTCCTTTCAGTTTCGTATAGTTACTTACAACTCTCTAATATGCTTTAAGTCAGAGATAAAGATATATATTATGGCAATACTCAATAATAAAATTGTTAATATATTTGATGATAATAAGCTAATTTAAAACTATCGATTCTTGTAGAGACTACTACAATTGTCAATCTCTTCTTAAGTTAAAGTCAGAATTAAATAACTATGTAATGCTAAGATTATTAACATTTTGAACATCTTAGCTTAAGCCATAGCCGATTATCTAATATTTATTAATAGCTATTATAGCGTACAATCTCAAAAATGCAAGTGTTCGATGTGCGAATAAATTGCTCACCAATTTTTGCGTTCCTAGACGTGCCCATAATACTTGGACTCACTTCGATAGAGAAGATCTTTGCACCATATCCTGGTGCAAAAGTACGCTTTTTGTGTGTGCTGTATTTGTGCGAGTGTGCAAACAATATATTTCACCCTAAAAGTACACATTGTTTTTATTGACTTTAAAAAACCATTTGTCTTCGCCTTTGCTAGTCAGCCCAAAAGTATGCAGCATGATTATTGGTTTTAGTTTGTCATGGCCTGTTGACCAACGATGGCAATCTATATTTTGATTAATTAATGCCAAGCGACGAATTGCGCATTACACACGCTGGCACAGTTTGCCAACTCCAAATTCGTTAAATATGGAATATGAAAACAATATATACGATAAGTATGTCAATAGGGGCCATAGTAGATTGCTTCGAGGGAGGATAACGCATTCGGTCGAATCGTGCACCACACAATATCGGCGGGGGAAACTCGCGTTCACATTTTTTGGATTTTCGTACAGATTTTCTTGGTTTGGCTTCATTTCCTTATAAGGAATTGCTGTATAGTATATATAGTGAGCACATAAAAGTATGAATAGGTTTAATTATATGAATAAATACATGAATATTCATATATACATAAGTGAATATATGTATATAATATATACATATATGTTATTTTATGTACATGCATATTTAATAAAGAACTTATTCAGAACTTATTTGAAATTGCAAAATTGCAAAATCTGTGTTTTCTTACAGCTGTCTCTGGCAGGTGAATGACCGGCAAATTGCCAGAAATGTTCAAGCGACTAACCTCTGGCAAGAGTATGTATGTCGCTCTAGCAGAGCAACTGGCAGCACAAATGCAAAATATTCGACCATATTGCCAGAGAGTGTAAGCCCATTTTGAACCTGTGTACATACATACATATATACATATATAGAGTGACATATTTCTTGATCGAATCGAAGTGTTAGCTTATTTGTAACTTGATGTCGGTATTTGGTGTATTTGGCATGTCTGTCGCCTGTTATTGTTGTGATTATCGATTAAAAATCATTTTATTTAAGAAACTAGATAACTATAGAATTTAAGGGAGAACTGTCCTTGATTAATTAACAAGGCTGTGAATTACAAGGTGTTTTACTGCTTCAATTGCCTTGGAAGAGAGACTTCTTTGCGAGTTGTATTGGATCGAGACACCTTTGATTTGGATATCATAATTGAATGTGAGTGTTATCTGATTGAAAGACGTCAGATTTGTACATACTTCAGCTTTAATATTTATACTTTATTCGCTTTTTTCATGGCAGGTCGAGAGATTGCTACCGGGGAGCCAGAATCAGAGCGTACCTGTTGGATATGCCTTGGCACCGAATCGGAGAACCGTCGTGCCACCTGGGTGCACCCGTGCCACTGCCGCGGCAGTACCAAGTGGGTGCATGAGAGCTGCCTCTTCGGCTGGATTGATGAGAAGCAGAATGGCAATACGCGAACGAAAGTGAGTTGCCCGCAGTGCCACTTCGAGTATGTTATCATTTTTGCGACAATGGGCCGCATCGCCAAGTTCTTGGAACTCTGCCTGGTTATGATCCGTCGTTGGAGTCCATTCGGTCTCGTTTTCGGCGTTTTTCTCTGCATCTACTTCACGGCCCTCATATATGGCTACATCACGCTCATGCAGGTGCTAGGCCACCAACGCGGCAACGAGCTCATTGCTAACATGGACATATATTTACAAGCTATCGCACTGCCAGCAATACCGGTGATCCTGATCTTCTGTCAACGCTTCCGGTGGGAGGACATCATTTTGCAACTGTGGCGCAATCGTCTTGCCCACAGATTGCCCCTGATCAATAGATTGTTCTACTCCCATCTCAACGTTGTGACGGTGTTCAATGATGAGGAAACGCCCGAACCCAATGCTCTCATCCACTTTTCCCACAACTTTTGCGTTGGCATTTTAATGCCCAGCATTTCCAACATTTTGGGTAGCGTGATATATGGGAACGTGGCGTCGGTGCTGCATCGCACGCTCCTCGGCGGCCTCACGTTCATTGCCGTGAAGGGCATCCTCAAGATTTATTTGCTACAGAGTCAGTATCTGCAAAAGAGTCGTCGTCGCATCATCGAGTACACATAGGAGAATGTGCGCATCTATACGACTCCCGCACAGGGCAATCAGCTTCAAACAAATATGCGACAAGGTGGCAGTACCGATGGTTATGATGGTTATGGCGGTATCGGGTGTACTCAACTTAGTCCTGTGCGGCGTTACAGGATATAGATTCTATGCTATTGGGCCTCAGGAGCATCCATATGCGTTCTCCGCATGCGTGATTGGCTTTTGTCATGGTTTATTTGGTCTGGTCCACTGTTTCACTGGCAGTGATACGTCGAAGAGCGCCAAGCAGACGAGTAATGCCATTTTGGAGATAGTCCCCTTGTTACTGGTCAACGTAGAGCTCTTCTTTAGAGGCGAGAGCGATAATATTGCCTTGGGCCATGGGCTCTTCATCGTACCCATGGCAAACCGCCTGCTGGTGGACTTTATCAAGGGCGAAGGTGACGGGGAAGGCGATGAAGTTGTCGAAACACTCAAGCTCTTGACCATTCTGGGCAACATAACATCACTATCCTATCTGGCCGACAACGAGGGCAGCTGGCTGATGGGCACCATGGCCTTCCTATCCTTTATGGCCAAGTATGGTTCGGAGTTTCTGGAAACTCAGATCGAGGGCTCCGCTGATCCCGTCAAGTATGCCAGCTGGTCCGTATTCTACTTCCTAACCACCATGGTCGTTGGTAGCGAGAAGTAATTGACTTATCAATCCCTCCCAACCTATACCGAACCGTGACAAAAGAGGAACTGCAATGAGGACCAATCGAAATAGTGAAATTTGGACTCTTAAGGATTCTATAAGATATCCGGAACAATACGATTATTTAAAGATTGCTATTCAAATTATGTGCTTAAAGATATTAATTTGAATTTTGTTTGCGAAAATTGAAAATTTTGATATAAAAAAAATTGGTGACAATATTTGCATTAATGCTGAAAAATTGGGCTGGTCTCGGAACTTGAGGCTCTGTAGATGGTACAATAGATCTTGTATTACTCAGCTCATAAGCCTTAAGATCGTTGCAGATCATTAGCTTACGCCCAATTCCAAAAATGTGTGTGTATAATCAAAGCTGCAAAAAGTAACCTGGTCAGCAATATTTTATCTGTCAACTATTTCATCATTATTATTTCAGTGTAATGTGTAATTTTGAGTTTGTCATAGGTGCTGTTGATAAGACCATTGCAATGACTTGACAATGCCCGCTGTCGATTTATCCCATTGGCCCCGCCCGAGGCAGGGGCCCAACCTAAGACCACAACGCCAGCCGCAATGACAATAAAAACTAATAAATTTTAAGAGCTAATGTCAACACGCGTCGTCTGGCACGCACACCCGACTCGACAACAAATGGCAACAGCCCGCAGACCTAGACCCTTGTCCAGACTGAGACACAAGCTCAGACTCAGGCCGAGAGCAAGAGCAAGACCAAGAGCAAGAGCAAGAGCAAGAGCAAGAGCAAGACCAAGACTCAGGCCCCATAGTTGCACAGAGCGGTGCTCAATGACCATGACGCCCAAAGTTGGCGTTGTAAAGTCATTTAGCTGCGTTTTCAGCTTGTTTATTGTTGATTTTATGACTTATGTTTTGCGGTGAGTGGAAGCTGAACACAAAGTCTAACTCTGCGAAGGTGGTGCTGGCGGCGTGTGTGAGGGTGTGCTGTTGGACCCGAAGCCAGAGTCGGAGTTGGAGTTGGAGTCGGAGATCGGAGTTGGTTTATGGTGGGGTGGGCTAGAATTGTGGACGAGTTTTTGTTGTGTTTGGTCTTGTTTTGTTGTGCGATCATAATCACTTTTGATTGGCAGCTGACGAAACTGGTTGTTACAAAACTGTCTGTTATCATATGTAATTGGCTGTCATTGTCTTGGCCCGAGCTACTGGAGTACCAGCTAACAGCTACCAGCTACCAGCAACCAGCGCCAGGTTCAGTTCCAGTTCCACATTGTAAGCCCAAAAGCCTCGCATGGGGCTAACAGGCTTAGAGACAGACCATGTCTGTTGCGATGAAGTCATCTGCAGTCCATTGAATGCCGTCCTGACATTGATTTAACTGGCCCACGATAACGACCAGACATGGCCATATTACACAGAGAGACAGTCTGAGCAGTAGCGAGCACATTGTTCTATGTTCTTGTTGTAGTCGTACTCCAAATAAATCCGGGTTACTGCACAGCGAGTGCTACTCAATGGAGTCCACACACACAGACACACACACATCACATTTTTGGGGTCGTTTATTGAACCCTTTGAACGCATTGATCTGGCTGCTGTGGGAAATTAGATTTATTACATACGGCGAAAACGATGATTATAGAAATTTGAATATATACTTGAAAAATGAGAGCCAGCGCACATTCAACACATCCACATCCACATCCACATCACAAAAACACCCACCGTACCACTCACACTCATTCACACACGTTCACAGTGGGTTCGCGCAAATTGTTGCCATCTCAGTCAAGAACTATAAAGCTAAAAAATCGAAATACATAGCTAAGGTTCCTGTGTTATTTTATACCTGAAACCATTATCAAATAATTAATAGTTTTGAAAATCGGTTGACTTTTTACTTTTGCCTATAATCAATTTTTTGCGTTTATGTTTTACAAACCAATCGTAATGAAAACATTTTTCAAAATTTCAATTTAGTTTTAATCGAAAGCTTAAACAATAATCAAAAAGCTGTCGCTTTCCGGCAAAGTAATGGCTGCAGAAATGGAATTCCAACTAATCCTTAATTCCGTATAGCTCCTCTGATTCAAACTGTTAAAGATCTGCTTTTGCTTTCAATTTGTTCACCAAAACATTTACTCGAAATTTTGAAAATATCTATTTATTTTTTTTTTTGGTATAAAGTTCTCTTTAATTGCCACATTTTTTTTTTTAATATTCAAAATATATTTGATATTTAAATTAAAAATAAGTTAAACAGTAAAAATATGGTCGTTGGTATGTCTGTTTTCTCTGAGTGTGTGGCATATGAAAATATATTTGTGAGTAGAATGGTTTTTATCACAGTTGGCGTTATCAGAGGTTCTGATGCTGCTGCTGTCAACGCCCTAATCAACATTTAATCTGTGTGAGCAGGT
The DNA here is from genome assembly GCA_035044245.1 of Drosophila nr. fundita. Taxonomy (NCBI): domain Eukaryota; kingdom Metazoa; phylum Arthropoda; class Insecta; order Diptera; family Drosophilidae; genus Drosophila; species Drosophila nr. fundita. The sequence goes on from JAWNMG010000145.1 coordinate 280,663, forward strand.
GAGCATGTGTGTGTGTGTGTGTGTGTGTGTGTGTGTTACAGTTATGAAGCAGCCTAGTAACTGCAATCATATTTGTAGTTTTATTTATTAGATCGCTTCTTTCCATCAGCCCCATAATGGAGAAGGGGCTGAGCCTTGGTATGGGTATGGCTATGGCTATGGTTATGGTTATGGTTATGGTTATAGGTACATTTACTGGGTGTATTGGTATGGCTCTTATCAGCAGTGCTCCAGTTTTGGGTGCCTCTTGGCCTGCTCCTATCTAATTTGTACAATTGAGTCGCTTTTTGGCGCGTGCAAGTTAGAATTGAAATTTCTTTTAAATTTCCATTTGGTGATTAAAAAAAAAGGCAAGCAAACAAACAAACAAACAAAATGAGAACAGTTGAAATAATTTCTTACCTGGCAATGTGTAGCGGAACAAAATTAATTACACCGCCCAACTATTGACATTCACTTTAATCAAATTGAAAATGCCGCCTACCTCCCACCTGAGTGGAGCATGGACGGGTTGGGAGGGGCAGTTGTTGTTGTTGTTGTTGTTGTTGTTAATAATCAATTGGGCAATTCAATATTTTATTTGTGCCATCGCATTTGGCCGCAATTCCAATACCAATTCCAATTCCAATTCCAATCGATATGCGCTCTTTATTATTGTTCTTTGGCATCGCGTACATTTTGTTGGTGTATTGTTCTTTGGCCAGTCGCTCATGTTTATTTCATAGGGCAAACAGTCAGCCCATTGGCCACAAGCTTAACATTCATCAGGTATTCCGGTTTGGTTCTCCAAAGCCCTCGCCTGGACGACAGACGCCAGAAGAATGCCGGCCGAAGACGAAGACGAAGGCGATGGCGATGGCAATGGTGATGGCCATGGCGATGGCGATGGCGATGGCGATGACGATGACGATGACCCATAACGAGCTGTTGGTTAAGTTGTTGGTGGGATCGTAAGCTTCTCGCCCCATAGCACACAGATTGAAAACTTAAGAATGCGAATGCTGTAAACTTTTTGGTATTAGAATGTAAAGTGAAAGGAGTTCTACAGGTTAATGCCATGCCAAAACGTGAAACAAAACGGAAAACAGAAAACAGAAGACAAAAATAAAAAACATAAAACAAAAAAAAAATAATAATAAAATAAAAATAAAACAAAAAAAAACATACTGCCTGGGATTCCAGAGCCAGTGCCAATGCCAATGCCGGTTTGAGAAGGTGGCGAGTAGTCAGGCAGTGTATGGAGGTGTATGGAGGTGTAGAAGTGCTGGAAGTGCTGTGGGCAGCCAGACTGCAGAGCTGAGTTGCCTCTATGTATCTCTGGTTCCCATTTTAGCTCTTCTTTTTTCTTTGTTTTCTTCTCACTCAACTTCATCCGCTTTGGCTTTGGCTTTGACTTTGGCTTTGGCTTTGGCGATCATTTAATGAATGAGGAATGACTCCATGAAAATTATGAGCAGACTGTCCATGTACTATGTAACTGTTCCACTCAGTTGGTTGGAGAGTTATCCACATTCCGAGAGCGTGCAGCAGAGGCTTGCAGCCAGTTCGTGCCACATTTGACTTGTCCAGGAAAATGATCGCAACTCCGCTCAAACCAATTAAGAAACCATTTCACAAAAGTCAATTCTGCTTCTAATTTGACGATATTGTTTCAGATAAAGTTTTTGGTTCTCAGGGCATAAAAATTTGGAAAATGTTGCATTTCGAAAATGTAAACATCAATTTCCAATTACGGCATAACATTTAATTGAAGTCTGTTGCACTATTCATAAAAAACAAGTTTGAATAAGTAAGTCGGGCGGAACTGATTGCGGAATTCTCTGATTTCAGTGTAATACCAGCTGATTACGGGTGGCAAGGAGAATTCTTGGGTTTCCGTGCCGATTCAGTTCATACCCTCTACAGGGTATCATATCGTTGATGAGCATAAGCCAATTTGCAATTACGGGGTTATCTGCCTAAGTTTGGACCCGATCTACTATATATGGGATTTAGATGGCTCGAGATGGGAAGAGATTCTTCTTATTTGCTTGCAGCATGTCAATGCCAGTGGGAGAGAGTGAGTCTGGATGGGGTATGAGTGGAGATCATTGAGTCAGTTGACAGATTGAATTGCCGAATTGCCTATTGTTAGGCAAATGAAAAGAAATGAAATGCCTCGACTGCGACAGTGTGTGTGTGTGTGTGTGTGTGTGTGAGTGTGTGTGCGTGTGTGTGTGACGGCGTCAGCTTGCGGAAGCAGATTATTAACACCAAAATAGTTTTATGTAGGATTAGTGACAAATATTTTTGTTGGGTAGCGAGTAGCATGCAGACAGACCGACTGACAGACAGACAGGCAGACAGACAGACAGACAGACAGTCGGACAGAGAGACAGAGAGACAGGCGAGTGGGCGTCCGCCGAGACGGAGACAACAGGCGACGTGTCGCCTCAATGGCCTGGCAACCAAAAGACACAGCAGCAGCAGCAGCAGCAACGCACACACGGCAACAACACACACGGCAACAACACACACAGCAACAACACACACAGCAACAACAACAACAATTAGAATAAGGCATCTCAGCATCTTCATCTTCCGCATGTCTGCGCTATTTTTAAGCAACTAATCGCCCAGAACGTTTGGCAGAGAGCGCCAGAAAGCGTCGCCAAGCGTCGACTTTGACTGCGACGTCGACGTCGACGTCGACGGGGTTGGTAGTGGAGGGTGTGGTGTGGGGGGGGGGGGGTCAATGCATATACCTGAAAGGCGATCCTCGTTGCAAGCACAAAAATTGGTTTGGCCAGCTCTGCTTTTGCCGTTGCCATAGGACGCACATAAATTAATCGAGTTTTATGAGACAGTTTTCAAATTTTCTTTTTTTGTTTTGTGCCCCAAAAGCTATTTGGTCTGGCGTCTGCCGGAAAATTCCAAAAAGTCAAACGCGTTGTGTGTGCCCAGGTTATTTTTAAGCTAGAATGGAATCAAATGGAATTTCTATTTGTCAGCGCCTCAACATGCACAACAATCTGTATATATATATAGTATATATATATATTTAGCCACGGGTATATTTCCCTGGATCTTATTTTATTTTTAAACAACAAATATTTATTCGAAAACGGGGCAACATTTTCCACACAACGACAAACAAGGCAAAAACATTATTATTTTTTTGGTTGCTTTTAGATCTTGAACATTATCTTGGACGAATTTTCAAATGCTATGCTTGAAAATGTGCAGTTACTTTCAGAATGATCGAATGGGCGAAACTCTTCTAAACATTTCGAGGTTCCATTGTGGGACTGCGTGGGAGTGGCCAAACTGCTCCTTGATCAGCCTATTTTTGTTGATGAGTAATTAAATAATTAATTGAAATCAAAATGATTCATTTTTCCATATTTAAGTATATTTTTAATGTGTCTTGATTGACGAATTTTTGGGTTTAGAATCGAACATCGGAAATTAAGAATGTTAGCTTCGAATTAAGATCTGCAAGCTAAAAGTTCAACACGCTCAATTCAAGGTTTCTCATCCTGAATGGACTCAATCAATCTCAATTAATTATTTCTCAATTTTGTTCTGCCAACAAAAACACAGCAAAAAGTAAAAAGTATTTGAAATATTTTTCAAAATAATAAAACATATTTCTGAAAAGAATAGAGATCAAATACTTTACCTAATATTAACATTTTATTTATTTATACTGGCAAATTACTTATGCGATTTTTACAAAAATGTAACTCGATTTTTTTCTGAGTGTATTGGCTTTTTTTTTATTATTTAATAAGTGGTTAGCGATGTGAATTTTCACTGGATAACTTCAGGCAGACGGCGACGGCGACGGCGACAGCAACAGCGACGTGACTTCCGTTGGCCATGCGAAAAACTTTTCTAACTGTGTGTATGAGTGTGTGTGTGTGTGTGTGTGTGTGAGTGTGCGTGTTCGTGTGTGTGTGTGTGTGTGTCTGTCAACAGGATATGTCTACTGCGTCGACGGTTTGTTGATGGCATAATTAATGCCTTGCTGCGACAACAGTTGTTGGCATATCCATGTGTGTATGTATGTATATGTGTGTGCATATGTTCGTATATGTGTGTGTTTGTGGTCCGCCACTTTCGGCTTTCCGTATTTGAAGTTTTTCCCAATATGAGGAAAAGCTTTTCTGGTTTTCCGTTGTGTCACGCTGCTGCTGCTGCTGCTGCTGCTGCAGCGCTTTCTTTACATAGCCAGACGCCTGCCAGAAAAAAAACTGGTGCAAATTGAAAAGCAAAATGCAATTTTGATTGACGGGCAACAAAGCAACGCTTGCAGCAGCAGCAGCAGCAGCAGCGGCAGCAGCAGCAGCAGCAACAGCAGCAGCAGCAGCAACAGCAACAGCAGCAGCAGCAACAGCAGCAACAGCAGCAGCAGCACCAGCAACAACAACAACAACAATGCACGCCACGCCCATTTTCATTTGAAGCTAAAACTGTTAAAGGCCAACGAGTTTTTCTTGTATTTTTTTTTTATATTTTCAAAATTTGATGGAAAATTGTTGTCTTTGAAATTCGAGTGGCTCAGCAGCCATATGAAACTGGGCACTTGAGCAGCCAGAATTGTGGCAGTTGTGGCATCTTCTGGTGGATACAGAAATCAAAACTGATTTGAATGATTTTTCTCATTTGAAGAGATCAAATTTCATTATTAATAACAAACAGTTAATAACAAATAAATAATATTAAATAAATACAAAGTGAATGAAACTAAAAATCGGCGTATACTTAATTTTTCGAATTAAGTAATTGTTGAAAAGTTGAAAGTTGAAAGAGTCCTCGAAGTAAGATCCAAGCTTGACCAACTTGGGACACACAATTGCCTTACCCTAAGATGGGCCCCGGGCCATGGGGACATAGCGGGAATGGAAGCAGCTGACGAACAAGCAAGAATGGGCCCTGATAGGCCCTGTGGCATAGGAAGACACACAATACGGCTCCAAATCAGGGATGAAGAAAGCCAGAGGCGAGAACGGAGCTGGGCAGAAGCACCAGGAGTCCGACAAGCCAAGAGTCTTTTAGGTGGCCATAATCAAAAAGGATTTAAGCAAATAATATCCATGGGAAAGAACAGGCTCAGGATACTCACCGGTAACCAAATTAGGTATCTATGGTAGCGCTGCATGCAGGGTTTGTGGACATGAGGAGGAATCCTCAACGCACATCCTAGCAGAATGCGTCGCCTCAATCAGGAACAGATGCAGCATCCTAGGGCAGCAATCCCATTCGTGCAGGAGCTGGGACTGATGGAAGAGCTGTAGGCTCGGAAAGGGGGCACAATAGACCTTATAGGTTGCAGTGCTAGCTTTTCCCCCCAATCATAATAATAATAATAAATTTTTGAAAAGTTTCGCATTTATTCGTCAAATGATGCAGGATCTGCAACATGTGGCAACAGGGAAATGCGAAAAATGCATTCGCTTTTTTAATGCTACAATTTAAAGTCGTTTATGTAAATTTGTGTCAAAAACAAATAAAAGAAGAAGAAAGAAAAAGACGCATTTTGGATGCCGCATTGGATGCCAAGTGCGTCGGCATGTTGCAGTTGTCTTGTCGAAAGTAAAAACTGTGGGCCCACATAGGAAAATCAGAGGCAAGATCTTTTGCATTCCCGCCAGAGTGGCGTGGAAACCCGTTTCTAGCCGCGCTTTTTGTTGTTGCTGCTGTTGTTGTTGTTGTTGTTGCTGTTGTTGTTGCTGTTGTTGTTGCTGTTGCTGTTGCTGTTGTTCTTCAATTGAATTCAATCCGCAACTTATGCGATCCAATCCGCTGCCAGACGCCCAAACTAAAAGATTGCCACGGCAGACAGAGCGACGCAAGCAACGACTTGGCCCAGAGGCCGTTAGCAGTTTACCGGCTTGGCAACAATGCGGATACGTGCCACATACATACATATACATACATAAAATATATGTATGTGCAGATTCTTATATATATTTATATTATTTCTTATGTGTGTTGGCCTAGTCGAGGATCGTAGACAAAAGACGTCGGGCATTGTTTTTGTTGCCGCATGCCGCATGCCGATTGCCGTTTGTTGCCTGTATCAGATAAGTTAATTGGCCATTTTGGCCCAAAGGGAACAAAAAAAAAAGAGGAAAAAAATATATACAGCGCAGCAGTTGCTGACTAGCAAAACTCGTCGTCGTGTTTTGGGGGAGAGGGAGGACTGAGAGTGGGACTGGGAGTGGGGACTGGGAGTGGGACTGGGAGTGGGGACTGGGAGTGGGGACTGGGGACTGTGTTTGCCAACGGGCCATTGGCCGAGACAATGTGAGCCACGTTAACATTGCCGTCGCCAGTTAACTTGGTAACCCAGTGACACAGTTTCTCAGTTTCTCAGTTTCTAGCCAGTTGCATTCATTTGTGCAGCCGCTGCATGTGCCACGATCTGATCGCGACGACAGCCTGCATTTCGATTTCGATTTCGATTTCGATCAATGAATTCTCCACAAACTCGAAATGCAATAATACGAAATTTGTTAACTCTCGCCTTCAACTGGCGTGGCCCATTCCATGTTGGTATTGTTGTTGTTGTGCTCTTCCCACAACACTTGACAACTCAATAATCTTTCAAGGAAGCAGCTCAACATGGAATTTCTATACTCTGATATCGAAGGTATCATAGACGGTATCATGGACGGCAGATTACTAAAAACCACCTTCAAGGGTCGGTACTTCTTGGCTAAAACCATCCTGTTCTTTGCTACCTGTTATGAGGTGGTATTATTAAAGTATTTCGCAGTCGGTTATGCCCGTTTGCAATGTCCTCTCTTGTTACTTGTAATTTACAGAAAATTTATTTACACAATTCATGAAAAATATATTAGATATGTATCGATATAAATATATATATATATATATATATATATATATATTAAAATTAAAAAAAAAAATTATTTTTATATATTGTTTTCCCAACATTATTTGATTATTATAGAAAATGCGATTGTCAATATCGATATATTTGGGCGATATGGAAGGAAATGAATATGTATATAAGAATATATATACGCTGATTTGTTTTGACTAATTTTAAGCATGTCATCGATAAACTAGTTTGTCGATAGATTGATCTCATTTTTTATGTGGTTTCTTATTTCCAGACAATGGCAGACAAAAGTGATTATTTGATGACTATAATTTAATTAAAATTACATGAAATTACAAGTTAATTGCAAAATTGCAAGCACACACGCAAACACACACACACACACACACAGCAGATGCAACAATTTGAACGAGCATAGCCGACTGCAGATTACTCTGCTTCAATTGCTTCAATTTGCTTGAAAGTAAATCAGATTTGTCAATTTTCGAATAGATACAACATTTCCAGGCGAAACATTTCACAAAACCAATTTACCCATTTTGGCCAGCAAATCGAGTATCGAGTATCGAGTATTTGAATGCTGCAAGTGGTTTTTGATCGAAGCTGTTAAAAAACAAACAAAAGTCTGCCAGCAAAATTGCTGGCGACCAAATAATTGGCGCATTGCATCAATTAAATTGTGATCAAAATAATACACACACTGCCACACACAAGACCCAACTGCCGCCAATACACTCGAAAAAACTACACTCACACACACACACACGCACACACACAGTGAGAAGAAATTGCATTTTCATTCATAAAACGCAGCTCTGTGTCAATGGATGCAGCGCTGTTTACATGCCACAGGCGGCTGCCACAGGAAGTGACGTAATTTGCACAAAAAAAAAAAAACAACTCACACACACATACACAGGCACATGCAGCTGTGGCGCGCACTCACTGCACTATGGGGCAAAATGATACTTTAGCTGACCAATTTATAAGTATAATTTTAATTCATAATAATAAAAAAAATTATTGAAATAAATTGCAAAAAATAAGAAGAAAATTAAATGAAAAAAATGAAGTTTGGCCAACTAAGTTCAAGAATTATTTGTATCAATACAAATATATAAATATTATTTGGAAAAAGTTTCGCCATTGTGCCCATAGGCAAGAGTAAAGAGCAGAAAGAAACGAGCTTTTGGGCATTGTTTGTGTTGTTTGCCGTTGCGATCTCTGCCGGCGTCGCTGTTGGCGCTTATGCCACGCATCACTGCCGCTTGAGGTTTGTGTCCAAAGTCTTTCGTTCTGTGCGCTGACCTCGTGCTGCATTTCAAAGCGAATTCTAACGAGCCAACGAACAACAAATACAACAACAACAACAACAATGGCAATTACAGCGATCGATTGTCAACGGCAATTCCAATGTGTGTGTGTGTGTGTGTGTGTGTTAGTGCATTCATTCACAAAAAATAGACAAGAGGCCAGCGTGCAAGAGCAAACGCAAGAGCAAGCGCAAGAGCAAGAGGAAGAGAGAGAAGAGTAAATCAAGCAATCACTGCTAAATGGACAAATGACAGCAACAAAACACATTTGTCAATTACTCTTTACTGCATTTCTGCACTGCACGAGGACAGCAAAGAGAACGGAGTGCTGCAAGCGCTGGAACGCTGAAGAGCTGGAAGCGAAAGAAGAAGAAAAACAACAATCGAATCCATTTTTATCTGCGCCTAAAGCGTAATAAAAGCAAAAAATAAGAGAAGAAAAAAAACTGTTTTGCATACGTTTTGGTTTTTTTGTTTTAGCTTTTTTGCATAAGTATTTTAAGCTTGACTTGACGACTTTCGTATGGTGAATGTGTCGCATAAATAACTGCATACACACACACACACGCACACACACACATGTGTGTACATATTTACATACGTAACTGTCCATTTACGTCGTCGCGTTCCATTGTAATTATTCATTTGAAGGCTGCAATCGTTTTGGAATGCTGCAAATAGAATGCAAATCAATGCAATGGGAATTCACTGGGAAGGCTTAGGATTAATTTGTAAAATTGCGAAACCTACAAATACATACGACATAAAAAATGATAATAGCATTGAATACTTTTATAATATGCAATAAAATAAATATAAATGTAATTTTCTATATGTTGCTGATTGGTCTCAGAAACAAAAACAAACACATACATCGGAAAGTTGCTGGAAATCAGCAACATGGCTGGCAACAATATAGCTGCAACATTTGTGGCGCTCAAGCACTCAAAGCTCAAATACAAACGCTCCCAACTCTCTCTCAAGGCAACTCAATCACTCAAGAGAACAAGGCGAGAGAGAAAGACAGAGAGACAGAGAGAGAGAGAGCCACTCAAAAAGCTTTAATCAGACCGGCAAAAAAGAGAGGCATTGTATGTGTGTGCGTCTGTGTGTGTGTGGGAACAATACTCTTTTCAATTGAGCTCCACAATTTGGCGCGAAGCAAGTGGCATCTCAATGGGCGCTTGGGTAAGGTTAGGAAGGGGCGCATGCTAGCGCAACGGAGGGGGTGCACCCGTCGTAGTACTCACAACACAGGCTGTAGTACTCGTAAAAGCACTCGCACTCATCACGTAGGCGTAGTAGTAGATGAAAGTTCTCATTGCAAATGCCTGCTGATGTGTCGGAAGGGGGGAGGCAACGCAGACGCCGGGGTGTGGCTCAGTCTGCGTCAGCGTCAGTGTCAGCGTTTGTCTGACTACTGTCGGCATTTGACGCCCTCGTCGCGTAGGCGAGGGTCAGCGACGGAAAACGGAATATGTTCTGGCTCCCTTCTGCAACTGCTTCTTCTTTCTGTCTGTGTGTATTTCCCTCTTCCACTCTCCCACACACTGTGTGCCAATGTGCGTGAAAGCAGAAGTGACCGTTAGCTAATGTCTGCCTGTGTGCTTGTGTGTGTTGTTGTTGTTATTGTTGTTGCTTTTCGCTCTTTGAATTGACCAACAATGCAGACGACGCTAATTGCAATTTCGGCGACCTACATCAAGAAGCTATCCGCGGGGTTGTGGGTGGGGGCGGCAGGGGGTGTTGGGTTTCTAACATTTTATTAGCGTTTTGATTTTCGTTTTATTTGTTTTGCGTTTCTGGTTTTTTGCTTATGCCAAATTATATCCAATCCTGAAATGACTATTTTTACAAAATATTTGCTTCATTAGTCTTAGTGTTTGTACTGCCTTTGCTATATCCATCTTGCTAAGACACACACACACACACACACACACACACAAAGGGAGTGAGACAGCAGATGAAGTATTCGGCTCATAAGAGTGGCACAGAGAGTGAATTGCCTAAATTTATAATTTGCCATTCGTGCTTTTTTATGATTATTTATTACGTTAATTTTTGATCAAAACACAAGTTGACACTCGCACCGACGGCACACTCAACCCCCAACTCCAACCCCCATTTTTCATGTGCCACACTTTTAAGCAGCATTCGCTTGTTGCAAGCTTAACTTCATGAACTTGAAATCGAAATAACTTCTGTTAATATAGTAATAGGATCAGTTAAGGGAGCAATCAGACGGGTGTCTTAGCATCGATAAACGATAACATTGATAAATGTAATCCGATAAAATTGTAGATCGGCAGATATTTATATATAGACATAGCGACATTTTTAAGCATAAGGAGGAGGAAAACAAACAATTTTATTCACATTTTTAAACTTATTTCAAATAATTTAAAATTTAAATTTAAAACCTTTTTAAAAAATCTCCAATTTTAAGAATGTATTCCTGTAAACCTGGTAAACACCTTCTTAGCTGGATGAAAAATTTGTATTTCCTCTATTGTTTAATATATATATATATATATAATATATACTTTATTTACGTTTAGCATATAGATTCTGAAAAGAACGCTATTAATAATGTACAACAAAATATTTCCGGTCACACCCACTTTATGTTTAGCAGAGAAAATTGCTAGTAATGTTGGATTGGACAGCAGTTACGTAACCTAGTAAGTCGGGCAATTACTTTATGCATAAGGTATACGATGTTATATATATATTGTAGGTTCTATATTATCTATCTCGAACATGTATTTGAGATTAAAACATCGACTCTTCCGAGCACTGATAAAGACAGCTTTTGTGATTGTTTGCTCTCTATAAATATTCTTTGGGTATCGACAAACATGTTGCCAACCTAAGCAGCAGGCGCACAATCAGAGGCTCATAAATAACATACATACCTTAGTCCAACACACACATACATATATATATATATATATATATATATATACACTCTGCAAAAATCGATGAAAGGCACTTGTTTTTTCATTATAAAATTGAAAATAGGATTTTTTAAATTGTTTTCTTTTTTCGTTCCACAATATATCAAATAAAAAGGAATTTAAATTGGTAACATTAGCAGAAAATGTTCAAAAATGTGAGGTTAAGGTGACAAAGTTGCGATTAAAGGTACTGCTTTCAAAATTAATATAGCTTATGGAAACGGCATAGAAGTAAGACATTAATGGACCAATTCCAACCTCCAAAATACTTTATAACTTCAAAAATTCGATTTGGCATCGATTCAACAACTTTTTGGAAGATTTGGGATTCAGGTTGGGTGCTCTTGAAACCACTCACGACTGGCCTGTGAAAAACGCATTGGAGCATTATCCTGTTAGAATAAGGCATTATTGTTTATTGTATTGTTTATTTTAGTTTTTTTTAATTAATTAATTTTAGTACATTATCAATTGGTGATACCAATCGACTTAATTGAATTGATATTTGCCTGTGGTTCATCGCAGTATCTTTGAAAGCAAGGATCTCTGCTATCACATCAGGCTAGAGTTTTTCCCTTCCCAATCCAAAGTCTTGTATGTAAATATTCTGTTTCTACCTATACAATATCAAATAAGTATGTATTCGGTATTATCCCTTTCAAAGAAATTCCATAAAACACGCTACTTACTTTTCCGAAGGCTACAAAGTGACTGCCTTCGATCGAATTTCGCACTCGAACTAGCTCAAAAAACACAAACATGGAAAAATCTTGGGAAAAAAACTAACGGAACTTGCATTCCAATGCATCAAAACAGTGTAAGAAAGAAGAAACACCGTTACAAAGTGCGTAAGCAAGGTCCCGTTAGACTTGGTACAGTTGGTACACCTTAACATCGAGTGCCTTTCGAATCGAATTTCGCAGAGTGTATTTATATTATAATATTAGTATAGGTATTATATTCGTGACTCGTGGCTCATAGTATTCGCGTTCTTTATCAGGCACTCGAAATTTAGCGTGCATACATATAAAAGTACTTTTCTATATACTATATATAATAATACATATAGTAAAAAGTAAGAATAAAAAAACCAACAATGAAAGAATGTTGTCACTTGTATTTCGGTGTCCCACATTTTGAAGTGTATTGCAAATATGATATGGAATTCGAATTAGATTAATATATTTAGTATAAGAAAAAAGAATGCTTAAAAATTCATTTCGATTGATATTAAGGTGAAGCAAGACAAATATTTAAAGCTTTTTGTATTCAAAGCATTCGTCTTGAACTCAATATTCCGGCGTTTTTATTTAGGGTGTTTCCCTTTTCTTTCCCGATGAAAATTGCAGACAATATTAAATGATGATACGAACGGCATTTGAATGCTTTTAGCAAACGACACATTTAGTTATTAGACACTATGTAAAATATTCAAACTTTGCACTGCGTAATGGAAAATGGATAATAGAAAATGGGAAAACTGTCAGCTGGGCGGGTTACAAGCAAACAAGTCACTTTCCATTGCGATGAGTTTTTCATGTTCAGCCCATTTCGTTTCGAACCCTCGAAAAAGTTGATCCTCACATTGCCAACTGACGAGGTTACGAGAGAGGATGAGAGGCAGGCACGAGTGTTTGGGTAAACACCTTCAACAATCTCTTAAGCTCCTAACTAAACTCAAATACATATTGTTAAACTAATCTTAAGATGCAAATGGAAAAATAGAAAAATCTAGATGATGTTTTAGGTTGACATTGCCACCTTTTACCGTATTGTAGATGTATCATCTACAATTTGGGCAGATGTCCGTTGTTGAGCGATCTTAAGTTTTTCTTTGAAGTGATTTAATGATGCACATTTGTGGTAAACATCATGATTTATGGACCCATTGACGTATGTCATCTTTTTAATGGGTATATTCAATTTTATTCCCAATTTTCGTATACGCAACGACGTTAAAGATTCACGCATACATACATACTGTGTACATATATATGTATTTACATATGTATATATAAATATATGTATCTTGATCTCTTCATTAGAAGAAGAAGAACAAATACTGTTCAGTTTAATTCTGATTTCCTTTTAGTTTCATTCGATGCTATACCCTATCCAGATGTGTAAGGACGGCATATTGAATGTACATACACACACACACATATATATATATATATATATACCTTCCGAAACTAGGTAATATTTAATTTCCAGTTTATAAATATATGTATTTTTATGGATTGTAAATTCATTTATAATTTCTATTTTGTAGCTGGGTGCAGGGTATCTGCTAGTCGACTACTCTCTTGTACCGATGGCTGATGCATTATGTGCTTGATTTGGATTTGGTTTTCAGTTTCAGTTTCTGACTCAGATTCGCCGTCATTTTAAATGTCTGATTCTTAATAATTAACATTTCATTGTTGTTCTTGTGTCTAATGTTTCGTATTGTATTTTATTTTAGTTTCCTTGTTTTTTATCGGTGCTGCTTGTTTTGATGCGATGTTGTTTTGTTTACGTAATTTTATTTACTTCGCAGATGCAGCTGTTTGGTGTCGTGCACTTTCCCTGATTCACTCTCTCTCTCTCTCTCTTCCTTTTTCTGACTCCCTCTCCTTTTACTGTGCCGCTCTTGCCGCTCTTTCTATTTATATTTTAAACTGTCCTGCTATCTCGCTCGCTCGTGCATTTCCCAAATTGAATAATCTGCCGCACTGCAAATGTCAGCACATGCCGGACGTGAAAATACTCATAGATATACCCAACAAACGCCAAGCGCTCAACGGGTATATTGATTTCAATACCCCATAAGTCTGGCGCCTCGAACGGTGAACAAAGGGCATTCGATGGGAATAATGTGCAGTATACTCAATACTCTAATTGCCAAAATATTTTACAATATAAAAAAATTTTGCAATAGTTTTTTTGTTTTGGTTATTCAAATACATATAAATTATTTTATTATTTTTTTTAAATCATTATTAATAGGGTATTTTCAATTCGATCAATCTGTGAAATGTGAATCATCTCATTGTTATTTGAGATTCGCGCATTTTGAATGCTCGTGTTCCAGTTGCTCGCCTTACTTTTATCAGCGTTCAGCTGAGCTGTGGGAACTAAAATGTGCGCAGCATGTGCAACCAATGGACACTGAACAGTGGACACTTGCAAGTGACAGTTATGGTGTGGCAGTGGGCGTGGCGGCATCGCAGTCACTAGGCGCTGACATTTTGCGACATTTGTTGTGCATAGTTTAATTCGTCGCGGCGTGAAAGAGAGAAACGGACAGAGAGAGAGAGAGAGAGAGAGGGAGAGATACAGCATACGGAAGAGATGACGTTGCCACCTGGCATAAAAATAGAACATGAGCATGCTCCACTAGCTGATAAAAGCACACTCTCCTTGAACCCCTGCCCTCCCCCCTGCTCCGCCTGCTCCATCGTTTGCTCGATCAAGTTTTTGGCGCGCTTGAATGAGACTTGTGCGCTTTTAATTAGCGCTGCACGTGGCCGCCATTGTTGTTGGCACTTGTGCGTTGCAGACGAATTTAATAACGGCAACGGCGCCTCTGCACTCGACTCGACTCGCCTCGCTTCGATTCGATTCGATTCGATGCGACTTGTTGCTGGCCAAGTGTTAATCTCAGAGCGACCGAACCAAAGCGTATCCAAAATCCAGATTGTAGAGAAATATAATTATGTATTTTGAAGAAGCCATTCCACATTTAAGATAAGCAAATGAATGCGTCTTTTGTCGCTGTGCATTTATCATTAGTTGTCAATGCTGGCAGCACTGTAAGTCTGTCAGTTATGTACAGGTGCAGCTTAACATAAATATATATATATATTTATATATGTATGTACATATGTGCGTTCATGAGAAAGAGCCTCGGTTGTCAACTGCAGCTGGCTTTCCGAATGCACTTCATTCGTATGCAAATTTCTGACTTATTGACCGGATTTGGTTCAACTTGTTAGATAAGCCTTATCAGTCATAGCAATAGGCATAGCTAATTTACACATAATGAGTTATTATCGACATTGACATTCTTAACATTATTGCAATTGGTGGAAATGCCTTGCTTATCTCGCTCAACCTAACGAACTGCATTTACCCCCTTTTTTTATGTTCATGAATGCATATACATATGGTCATTAGTTTTTAGACTAGAACTCAGTAATATAACTCTATTTACATATATGTGTGTAAACCTACTATTTACTCAACAGCATGTGTCAGGCATTGTTAGGTAACCTTTGGTAATATTACTCTTTTTTCTGATTTAATAAATTTAAAAAAAAAGAGTGTATGTGCATGCAGAAAGCAAAGGGTACTTTGAATTCATGAATTTCATTTATTATCAGCCGGATTTAAGAAGAAAAACAAATTCAGTTCCTTCCGTTATTGAGCTCAACGCTGATAAGGCCAAGCAGCTTGTGGTTGCTTGTGCTTTGCCATCGAGAAGAACTTGTTTGTTGTTGTCGACTTGGCCGCGTTTTCCCATCGTGTCGATCCTCAACTCCTGAAGGAGAGCATCCTCTATTCGACTCGATTTATCTGTACTTTTGGTTTGGCTTCGCATTCCCAGTTTGTCGCCACTCAAAACAGATAAGTAAATTTGCAATTTGCAAACAGCCTTTGTCTAATAATAGGCATTTTGATGGTTTTTTTGTTTTTGTTTTTTGCTGTTGCTGCTGCTGCTGCTGTTGCTGCTGCTGTTGCTGCCGCTGCTGCTGCTGCTGCTGCTGCTGCTGCTGTTTATTGTGCATATCTGTAGGCTTGCCAACAAGCAACGACAGCTGAAACAGACGCCAAAGTCAAGTTCATATTTCAATTTCAAGGTTTTGGGTAAACATTTTCTAATAAGTAAACACAGCAAAACAGGCAAATTGAGAAGAGTGCACAAAAAAACTAAAATGGAAATGAAAAAGAAAAAGAAAACAACAAACAAAACAAAAAACAGAAAACAAAACCGTCAGCAATAAACGCGTGTATTGACAACAATAGTTACCACAAAAAAAAAGTCTGTTTTTTTTTTATTTGTGTATTTTTTGTTTTTGTTTCAACGAGCATAAGAAGTGCAGTCAATATACGAAAAATTCTTAAGATTGAAACATTTTTCTTAATAATAGATATTATTAAAAAATAAAGTAGAAATGTTAAAATACTAAACATTAATAAAATAATTAACAAATAAGCCAATGTCGGAGCACAAGATATGGGCTGCACATTGGATATATTTGTACTACATTTTAGAGAAAAAGAAAATTCTGATTTTTCGAGAGATACAAACTTCGTTTTTAGAATTATACTTTCGGAATTATAAGGCAAATCATTCCTACTAATTATTACACAGACTCAATCAGTCCACAACTACCCAATTTTCATTCTTATATGTTCATTTTTTTTTTTTGATTTCGTCTTTTATTTAATCGCATTTCAACTACGAAAACCTCAACAAAAATTTAAAAAAAAAAAAACACTAATTTACAACTCTCGACTGTGGCTATAAAGCCATAACTGGTGATACGACATGACATAGTTAAAATATAGCATATATGTCTGCCTGCCTGCCTGCCTTACTACCAAAGGAAGAACGGCTATCTTTGGCATGCCGGAGATTACACGCCGTACAAGATTGGAGTTAACCTGCCGCCAACTGAATTTTGTTACGAATTACGAAATATTTTTAAATTTTTATGACAGACACATACGAGTACACACATATGATTGTATAAGAAAGTGTGATATGTTTGCTTCTATAAGGAAATTATCAACCGGGCCGCGAATGTTTCCCACATTCGCGGAAATTTGCAAAAAGTCTGGCGCCGATTCTTAACTATTCGTGATAATCGCAGTGCAGTCTTGAAAGTTTAAGCAAGCAAACCGATTCACATCGCAGTCAAATAGCTGAGTATATATAAATATTATTTTCCTGGTTTCCTACAACTAGCTGAGCAGAGGGGCGGTGGCACACCAATATCAGTTTCGGTTTCTTGGAAAAAAAAAGTCAGTTGGGGGAACTACTCAGGTGCTCAGTTCCTATGTATTACTACTCTACTGTTGACTTTCATTAATAGACGATTCAATTTATTTTTGTAGTATTCACATTATTCTCAATTTCCAACTAAATGCTTAGTCATTGTTTTGCATTCTTGGCAAATGCATTCGCTGAATGAATGAATAATCTGTTGAGTACTTTGCATGTTTATGATGTATTCAAGGCCTCTAATATTTATTTAGCTCAATAGTATTGAATACAACAGTCATTACATGACGCGACTACGCTGTGTTAAGGTTTGCA
Source organism: Drosophila nr. fundita (assembly GCA_035044245.1). Lineage (NCBI taxonomy): Eukaryota > Metazoa > Arthropoda > Insecta > Diptera > Drosophilidae > Drosophila > Drosophila nr. fundita. The sequence goes on from JAWNMG010000145.1 coordinate 298,087, forward strand.
TTAGCCAGGGCCCACTGTGGCCCCTAAGGGGGCTGCTCGAATCACACGTGTACTGCTTTTATTGGTCTTTTGTCCAGAGCCATAAATAATCAGCGTGGCGGCATATTTAAGGATTTGCATAAATCAGCAGTCAATTCCAGTGTAAAGCATAAATAACCATAAATAACCAAGTTTACTAACTCATTTAATACTCGCAACACAAACATCTTCATTAGGACGAACAAATAACCCGAGCACAGTTGTTGGTAGGTAATTCGGCAACAGCAACGAAATATTTTGGGGAATGCACTTGAGTTAAATAAAAATAATTGTATAAGCCAAAAGAATGGCAAAAGAAGAACAAATTGTATTTAATGCAGTTGCAAAATTTTAGACTTAAATGCAGATGGCAAAGATTTGATTAGCAAAGAGCAAGCCAATAGCCAAGTTTGTGCAACGCATAGCAAAAATATTTTATCAAAACAATTGGCAAAGAAATACGACTTTTTGGCGACTGTTCGCTGAGTGGAAAAATCCAGTTAAATTTGTAGTTATTAATTCATTTACTTTAATTGTCACACGGCAACGCAATGGAATCGTACCTATAAAACTGATTTGATTTCACCCACCGAATGATAGTGGCGCCGCTTATCAGCCGGTAGAAGCTGCCGTCAAGTCGCCACACACTTTCGAACTAATCATCGAATATTTGACCCAATTTTGATAAGAGCGATTCGCGAAATTGGTAAAAGAAGAAGAAGAAAATGAGTGAAAAAACAACAAAAAATAATTGCTATCTTGTCGAAATAAAAATCAGTTAAAAGTATTGCTTGCTGCCAGTGAGTTTGCCCAAAATAGAATTGTATGGCAGCAAAGTGGGCCATAATCGATCCACAGTTAATGAGCCGTAGAGGAAAGACGGATGTGTTGACTCCGTCCCAACTGCTGCCAACTGGCAGCAGTGCGTTTCTTACTATATAGATATATTTGGTATATACATATATATACACTAAAATATGGACAATAGAATGCGACTGAAAAAAATGATATTTAACCCAATTTAATTTAATTGCGCTTGCTTGTTGTTGCTGTTGTTGTTGTAGTTGTTGTAGTTGTTGTTGTCGTTGTCGATACGTTTGACAGGTTCAGCTCAAACTTGGAATGACCCCACTCAACTGATAAGAAGGCAATTTGATTACTTGAAATGCCGTTCGTTGCTGACACCACGAAGTTGTCGAATGTGGATGCGTCGAAGGAGTACCTGATAAGCACGATACAAAGGTAATCGCATGCCATTGACAACCAAGTACCCAACCCGACCCAACCCAACCCGACCCGACCCGACTCGACCCGAACCGATCTCTCAACTCGGTTCCGCTTTCCTGGATTCGCTTCAGCATATATGCATAGATGTATATACACATATGTATATATGCATATGTGTATATACATATGTATGTATGGAGTAGACGCCAGCTCAGATTCAGACCAACAAAGATATTCTGTGTCCATTCTCTTCTCACATGTTAGTTAGCAAAATATATATTTGGGTTTCACAATATCGACATCAGCAAGTCAACAAGAAATCCATAAATATAGAAAGTAAATAAATAAATATAGAAACCAAATAAATAAATAAAGTAAATGTACACAATGCTTGTCGAACATATCATGTTCATCGCAGCTAGTTGAAATGTTATTTTGAAGCGACGGGTTTAGATAAGTGAAACAAGAAATAATCTGACCCAATTAATGATTAATCGAAATTGAACAATTAAAAATTAGACATTTGTTTGAGCGAATGCAAATAAGTGGCTGACAAAGGCTCTGGACTCTGTCATCAAAAATGTTCTATCTAGACTTGATAAACGACAGATCGGAATCTGTGTCTTACCTCTAACTAACGGTCTTTATGTCTTTATGTTTGTTGTTAAATTCAAATTGATTCAGTTGCGCTGATAACACAAATTTATTCCACCACACCTTCCCCTTACTTCTACACACCTTCTCTTAAGCGTTCTTTTACTAATTATTTTACATTACTAATTATTACAATTACAAATTAATGTCATCAATTTAGAGTCGAATTTGTCTTTTATTAAGAAATCAATTTTAACCAACTTTTTATTTTTGGTCCGATTGATGAAATGAAACGATTTTGAGATATCATATAAATTGTGATTATTTTTTTAATTTAACGTAAAATAATAAATTTCATAATAAATTTAATTTAACTTATTCTTTAGTGCTTGTATGTTTCTGTGCCGCCTGATAACAGTCAACATTAACTCAATGAATCATTTGAAATGCATCTACAATTATTTACTATATGTCGACTTCATTCCAAAAAAGTCTGCTCATAGGTTTTCCTCTCATTTCGATCAAGTTTGGTTTCGCTGCTGGCTCTGGCAATCTACGAGTACACAACTTGAATGATCGTTTTGCTTGTTGCCAAGCCCAGCTGCTCCTAACTATTTATAATTCTTATCAACTGTGTGTGTGTGTGTGTGTGTGTGTGTGTTTCTTTCGTCATACACATTCCATACACACACTTAATATTATGTTTAATAGCTGCGTGTGCGATACGAGAACTATTCACGCTAAGCAGCTTAAGCAGAGCAGGTACTCCTCTGACTATTTGGCTTAAGATTGTCCCAAAATGGCACAGCAATAAGTGCAGCATCATCCTCATTATACTCAATACTCATTTCTCTCAATGCATATATATATATATATATATGTATACTGTAGACGCACTTATAAGTAGTATCTTTTATGAGCTGTACTGTAATCGTAAGTTAGTGGCAAGCTTATAGAAAATGCTGTCAAATTATCAGCTTTTTATTTTGTTGCTGTTGCTGTTGCTTGTGGCACTCGCATTAATTACACGTGCCGAGCCGGGCAGCATTATAAATACATCATTTCGCGTTACTCATACGCACTGTTGCCAGCCTATTTGTGAGCGTTACGCAAAATCAACACTCATGACTGTATAAATACACAATTCTGTACTCCTCGGTGTGCGTAAATGGAAAATGTATAAAACTATAAAGTAATCTAGACATGATAATTTTTTTTGAAAAGAAATTAACTGGCATGTGGAACGACTGGAGGGGGGGCTGGGTAAATGGAGACGTCTCAGCTGCTTGCGCTACTATTTGAAGTGTGCGCTGCTGATTACGAAATGCAAATCTAAAAGGTGGATCACAAATCTTTCAAGAAATGGAACCAAGTCTGCTTATGAATTTTGCTGCTAATAGATAATACTCATAAGAGGCGTTTGAAGAGTACATATACACTGTGAGAAAAATGGCAGAGCAGGTGTGAAATCGTAAGTTAATGTAAATTACGCATTTTAATTCGACAAACTATATTTTGTTCTACAACTAATTACTTCAGATTAATCAGATTAACTTTAGTTAACCAAAATAGCTTTTAGGACGATATTTGAATGCATTGAGAGCCTGGTTAACAAGGAGCTAAGCCAAGAGCGTTGCTGATTTACTGTCATTTCGGTGATTTTGGTGGTTTTGGCTGATGGGGCCTTTCGAGTTGTGACTCACCATTATTATAGACGGTTTAATCAGGCGGTGCTTAGTTTTTAATAAGTCGCATTCAATGGCCATATGTATGTGATATGCGCGATAAGTGATAAGCTCCTTGGCGCCAATCGGCTGACTGAACGTGAAAGACTGCTTTGAGTATTTTGCGATAGTTTCAAGTGCCCCCAACAGCACAAGGACACATTGCCACAAGTGTTGCGCAACTGGCGCATATCTAATTGCCTGTCAATTCGTGTGGGTGGGGAACAGCTGGAGCTCAAGGTCGTCGGATAGATGGCTTGCTGCTCTTTGCTTTTCTTTTCACACATTGAACAACAACAGCACATTCTGATCTGTTAACGGGCGCTGGTAATTGATTTGTTGAAACTACAGATCTGCTGAGCAAACACCATTTAATGGGCCCCCCAAAACATTTGGCCAAACGAATCCAACGAATTGAGAATGGAGAGATTTCGTTTTGAGATTACCATTGTTGTAATTGCTTTTTAAAGCACACAAATGTATTTTCCTTATTATTTATTAATCAGTTTCGATGACCTAGATGACAGCTATGCCAAAATACACACTTGCACCCACAAGTCTGTGTATGGTATTGACATTGCCTCTTCTTTTGCACCCACTGTAAACAGAGAGTGTTGACGGAAGGATTACATGGCTTCTCGCTTGAGATGTAGAAATTACTTTATGTCATAATCAATAAATTTACTTCTTGATTATATAATTATGCTTGAGTGCATTGAATGAATTTTAGTGGGTATCTTCTAGTCGAGCACTGACACTTTTATTTGCTTTTCTACATATATATTTTGTTGCTCTTTTTTTCAGCTGTTTAAAAATCTGTTGCTGTCAATGGGGCTAATGGACATCGGTTTAGATTTGTAATTGAAATTGAATTTCGCCAAGCGCGCTTCAATTGCCTGCAATATGGTTCATTGTAGCGCCAGGGCGCTGATAAGCCCCGCGACCCGACTCGACCTGCCCCCACGATTCATGGGCAAAGTCATAAGAGTTGTTGCCTATTGGATTTGGCGATAGGTCTTATCGGTTTAAACAGCAAATCTATGTATTTAACAAATATACATATATATACATGTTCAAGGGCGTATGCAAAGGGGGAAGGGCTACCAAGCCCTCTACAATGCAAATTTGAAATATAAGATTTAACTTCAGGCCTTGACAAACTTTTAATTAATCAATTATAATGTGCTAAATACGATTACAATTACAAAAATAATTCAAATAAATTAAATACAACTTACTCACCTCTCTCGCCCCTCTTCCGAGTAAGCCCCTGTACCTTTTTTTTTATAAATAATTGTGATACGTGTGCTATTTGTACTCAAATTGAACCGACATATACGTACCCTGCCTTTGAATTATATTATAAAATATCATCCAATAAAGTTAACCTTATCTTTTAATCCTTATGCAGAAGTATTCGGAAATTTTGTAAGACACTTAACCAGAGAATGTTGGATTTACTTTTCTCAATTTAGCAGATTTTATAATAGATTTGAGCATCGTATTGCCCCCAAGCTGACATGGGGTATTTTCTTTGGTTATATATTTTAAGGGAAGGTGACATTTTAGAGAGCTTTCGGCAAGGGTAGTTCATGTTCGGCACTCGGCTGATAGTTGTCCTTTCTTTAATTCCCCTATTTCATATTATTTACTTTATCAGCTCGTTCCGCTCGAGCTCTACGCAATTCATACAGCTAATTACCGTTCGCTTACTTAAATATACATACGAGTATGTATGTATGTACATACATGTATGTACGTACATAGATAGATAGTGCAGCAGATGCTTCCAATTGGATTGTAAGCATTTGTTGTTAGGCAGCAAATTGCAACAAATTGCTATTAACGATTATAAATACATATATTTTGCAATCGTCGTCTCGCGACGCTAATTAATACAATATATATACATATATATATATATATATATTTTATATAAAATATATTTATGTATATACATATAGTTTGCAGTGCCTGCAAGCAAATGGCACTCTTATCAATTCAGAGCTTAAAAGTGTCTTCTGTCTGTGTTGTCATCGCTTTGCCTCAATGCTAATGTGCTCGGTCAAGTCTTGGTATCGGCTGTTCATCAACTGCATGCCACAAAAGTTGCGCATACGCCCCGTTTATGTGAGACGTGATAGTCGGCTTGCCACTTGATGACCTATGTGGAATATGTACATATGTGTGTGTGCATGCAAATGTACATACATACATACATACATCATTTACATTGCACTCATTTGATGATACCGTTGGGCCCACGCATTTGGCACATTTCGCGTCCATTCGGCTTCTACGCATCAAGCAGATCGATTTCTGTGGCAAAGTGGACGTCAAACTGACGCACATCGTCTAAACAGCTATAGGAGGATCTGGTCTGAGTGCCAAGGTGCCGCGTTGCCAAGTTTTATTTAGCCGCTGTCTGACAATATGTGTCCTAGCCAAACTCGTGTGACCCACTTTCGGTCATAATCACTAAACGCAACCGAAAAGCCCATAAATAAGATTACCGTTTAACGGGGCACCTCATAAAATATATGCCGAAGCTGCCAGCGTAGCAACGACGCCTCAATCTGAAACTGAAGAGCACTTAAACGCTTTGCCATCTATGCAGGTGTGTGAATGTGTGAATATATAAACATATTTTGAATATATGTATGCCGACATATTCATACATATTTACGCCCCCATTCCCATTTAAATGGGGTCCATCTCGATAGGTAAGCAAGAGGGATCATCCATTTTTGGGCATGGGCAAATGCCCAGGTACTAATTAAAGCAACATGTGATAAAACTAATCGATTTATTCTTATAGCATATATATATATACATACGTATATATCATCTCACGATTTATTTATATTTTTCTATATTTATATAAAATGCGTAAATAAATAAAATAGTTGTTAAATGTTGTGTCGCTGGCGCTAAATCTGAATTGGATATATATATATATATATATATATTTATATTTATATATTTATATACAATTATGTACTATACATATTTTGCCATATGTATTCGAATGCAACTTTGTGAATATTAATGGATTCAGTTGAGTGAATGAATGAGTGATTATGAAACTCAAACTTCGTGAAACGAAACAATTCCCTTCTGCCTCTCTCCCCAGCGAGCTGATAGTCCAGGTTTAGGCATTAGTCGAGTAAATGCAAATTTATTGCACAATTATTTAGCAACATTTCTGATTCGTAGTACTATAAGACGTATATTGAATGTTGTGCTTTATACACCGAGAGAAAATCGTTATTATTCAGAATGTTTGCCATCTTTTTATTTTCTTGATTCTAGGTAATATGAATGAATGTTTTTGGTCGAATTAGCTTTTTGATACATCTACTATTATTAACATTAGTAATATTTAATCTAATATTTTCTACAATTACGAAATATGTTTCTTTTCTTTGTTTTTATTATTTACTTATTTCCATATAATTTTTGAAAGCCAGACATTTTTTCTAGATTTCAGATCGATTTATTTGCAAGTTAGCCTGCTAAATGCAACGTCGATTGTTTAGGTTGTTAAGTGTTGAAATGTCTCGCACGTGTAATTGATTCATTGACAGGCGTAACACACACACACACACACACACACACACACACTCACACACACACACACACGCACTCTCAAATGTACACATAGAAGTACAAACACGGAAGTGAATTCAGTTTACTTACAATGTAGCGTGAAATTGTGCAAAATGTTTTTAGAATCGCATACGCCCGGGTGAGAATTGGCAAAAATAATTTTGTACATATACAAATGAGTGTAATTATTTATGCGCAATATACATACATATATAGAAATTTAACAGTGCTTATAGTTTAAACATATGTTCGACACGAACAATTGAAGGCGTGGTATACTATAGTTTAGACTGGCATTAGCTCGGACGAGGCAGCTCGTGCATAATACGTGTAGATTGGGGCATTATAGAATAATAACCCTATGAAAAATGTATAAAAATAGCAAAATAACAAATCGCGCGATTTACTGCATTGAATCGAAGGAAACTTATTTTATTCTTATCGTCCATCGCACAGATCTGAACGTAATTGGATACATTAAGCAAAAATGATTGATGCTTAGTTTCATGCAAATATTTAGTAAATATGTTTATAAATATTGTATACTAAATTAGTAATACCCATTGAGTAGCGATGTGAGACACGGAAGTCCTCGGCCGCTTGAAGTTATTCAGCTGAAGTGCCTGCTTGCCTCGTGTGTCGAGTGATTGAGTACATTTTTCACTTATACTTGACTTTGCCTAGCACAAAAACTGGGTTACACTCTAGATCTGTAGCAGGAAGAGGAAGAGTATTCGAAGCACTCCTTTGGCCAGAACACTCTTCTAACCCACTAATCTCCGTCAGCAGATACATGTCCCAAACAGAGCAAAATGATCTTTCAAGTCCATTGAACTGACTCAGAAACGGACAAAAAATATGTGTTTTTGTTGTATCTGCATATATATATAGATATATATATATATATATATATACATAGATATACTACATATGTTTGGTAAGTGGTATTTACTGATTTTTGAAGGCGGCTTTTGAATATGCAAACATATTTCATGTCCATGCATGACAGGCATTTAAGTAACTCTCGCTTTTGGCAGAGCCAACGACTTTTTGATTATGTTCAGGCTCGTCGTTGTTCTTGCGCCTCATATATATATATGTATATATATATGTACATATATTTTTTTTGGTTAGTTTAAAGATGACATGCAGCCCACATCGGTTTATATCAACGATTGGGCGATCGGCCGCTCGCCCGGTTTGTTGGTCGGTCTGTCGGTTGGTCGGCGTCGTCATCATCATTTTTTATGTGGCAACTGTCATTAGCTTCCTTTTGCGCTGTTATTTATCTTGAAGTTGACTTGCACTGCAGACGGCAGTCGGGAGCCGGGAGTCGGGAATCGGCGGCAACACTCAAATTGAAGCCAGAGACGCATAATTGCGAATTATCAGCATTTTACATTGACATTCTACGCATTTTTAATGACTCTTTCGCAAAGAACCAACTTCGACTTCGACTTCGACCCCCAAGCATTTTGCGAAATGTGCAAAATACTTTTTCCTCTCATATTCATTCCTTCAGTTTATTTATTTCTTCCTTCTTTTCTTTTTTTGCTTTTGTTGCCCACTGCATATCCTGCCACAAAATGAAAGAATTTCAACTGTCTGCTGCCATCTAAGGCGAACGAAAAAAAAAAACCAACTTAAATAACATCATTGGCATTTGACAGGCAGACGACGCGTCGACGCATCTTGCACCAAGAACACAAAACTCATACACAGACACACACACACACCCACACACACACACACACACACACACATGCACACCCACAACCCTCTATGCCTACCTTCCGCTTGCTTATCTCCAAAATTCTATGTAGCATTAACATTACGCAGCGTCAAACTTTTGGTTACCCAACTCAAATGAACAGCCCTCAACCCCTTCAGCTCCCCAATCCTGTACACGTTCCCGTTCCCGTTCTTGGTTCTTTGTTCAGCTGGAGATTGAGCATTCAAGACAATTTATGACATATTTTTGATTTGCTATAGTATCGCTTGAGGGAGCTTCGGATGTCCGTTAACCCCGTTAACCCTGAACCCATCTATTTAATATATTTTTGTAGTTTTATTGCCCGATTTTCCTAGAAAAAGCTTTGCCCATTCGAATGTAAGCTAATACTCCCATTTTTTTATGTCCAGCGCAGATTCTGAAGGGTAAAACAAAACAAGTTAGAGATTCGTGATGGATTCACTAGGAGAGTGGACTTGCTGATCGTGGAAGTTGGTATCGTAAATCGAAGTATTTGTGAAACGGAGGAGATATTGATCAAATTGAATAAAATAAGTACAAGAACTTCAATTTCATATTTGGTATCTCTGGCTCATTTAGTGACTTTTGCTCTTAAACCTGATCAAGAATATATATACTTAATAGGGTCGAACTTGTCTCATTCTGTCCGTTTCATCTTAATTATCTTAATTTCTACACACGAAAAAACTTGAGGAAGTTGCTGAACTTAGTAACAATGGCAAAGCAGCGAGCTTTGATCACAGGAATTAGGTACTTGAATAATTGATTGCACTCCAAGTAAGTGTTTAGCATTGGATAGCTTAGTGAGTAGCATGATAATCGCACGAGAAGTGTATTTCTCAGATTATTTTGGCGGCCTGCTTTATGTTTGACTTATTTCCCCATTGCTATTATTATTATTACTATTATTATTATTATGATCATTATTTTTATTATTATTAATAAGAATATGAATGCTTTGGCGTTGACCACTCGAAATCCATTTATGCAACTTGAGCATGAACAACAAGAACAACCAAAAGTGATCTCAAGACGACGCGAGATCGCAATCGAGATGAAAACCGAGACGGCGGCCGAACCCGCATAATAATGGCCATACAAGTGCCCGATTTCTGGGAACACTTCTGGGTCGTGGCGGAAGTCGAAAGTGTGAAATTCTGCGAAGCGACTGCGTCATTGATTAGTTTATGAATGAGACCCCAACTTTAAGCTAAATATATCCACATGCACACACATACTGCATGCATGTATGTTTGTATAGTTTGTATGTACCCGTGGATGTGTTCATACACTAAGAAAAAAATAGCTCTGATTTTTAGAAAATCGTCTAATATACATGATATTTCTTTTCTTAATTCCAGGGTAAATTACTTTTTTAAATTTAATTTTTTTTTCATATTTCCAGGTGTTTTTTTTTTGTGTACAGAACAGAAGCTATTTTTTGCTTATTTGTTATGTTATTATTAAACATAGAAATATATTATATTTTATGAAATTAGAAAAATATGTTGATATGATTACTAAAACAAGAAAAACTTTCTTCGATTTTTTTCTGAGTGTATAGCACATGTACAGAGATACTAATCGCAGCTAGGCTAAATTTGTAGCGCCATTGACGGCAGTCAAGCCATAAATCAGCTGAGGTAGCGATCATGTCTTGGCATGTTGCTACATGACACCCAACCAAAATTCGCACACACACACACACATACTCTACTCCCCTTCCCATAAGCAATGACCACCTCCTCCATCCCTCTATTGGAGTCAACTGCTACCGATGGTCGATTTTTTTATGTTCGATTTTGCAGTTGTCAAAAATTCGCACATTTTTTATATGGACATGGTACCCACTCAGTTACCAGCACCACCACCTCCGTGCCCCACCAAATCCTCAAGCAATACCTCTGCCACTACTTCAAGCCGGCCTGTCATGTAGCCGGCAATTAAAATTGGTTCCCTTCTTCATCAGCCGAACGCTGAGAAGCGTTGTTCGCCTTCCAATTGCCGAGCGGAGCTGTTAAATAATTTATGAAGTGCGTAGGGTTTCTGGTGCGCATTTCAAGCAGTCCATGCCGACTTGGATACATATAAAATATATACTATAAACGACATATATTTCGGGGCATCGCTCACGCACTCTGTGTGCACAGCCGGAACATATTTGTCCACGCAATTTTTGCTCATTAAACTTTTTGGGCACATTCTGCGAGCTGCATGCAAATGCCACTGATTAGCTTCGACAATGGACGACAACTGCGACGGACGGGATGAACAGAGAGAGAGAGAGAGAGAGAGAGAGAGTCAGAGAGTGGAGGGGGGTGATAAGGATAGTTCGTCGACTGAGCATGCTGTTTCCATAAATCGAAAGGTTAGAGCCAAAAGTCAAAAGATTCAAAATACACAACAAACGCGCCATGGCGTGGAACTGAAACCGAAACAGAAACTGAAACACAAACCAAACGTGAACGTGAACGTGAACGTGAACCGGTACCGAAACTAAAAAAAAAAACATCAGCATGCGGGTTAACTAACTAGCTAAAGTAAAGCCTAGTATAACTGGAGACACGTTCTAGCCGTTCCTTCGACTTTGGCAGCTGGCAGTTGGTTTTGCTTAGCTACGAGTGCATCTTGGCCAAGTGCTCGCTGAAGCACAACAACAACATCTAGCTGCTCTCTGGGCGGTTGATTGTTCACGGCTCGCCCTTGTAACGCAAGTGTTAAGTCTGGACACGCTCACAAGACTTAACACTTAGCCTTAGCCTTACGCTCAGGTTGAGACCCCAACATAAGCCTAAGCGCAAACCCAAACACAAGCCGAACAGTGCCTAAACCTGGGCCCGAACTAGACAATCGAAACCAAAACCCAAACCCAAGCCGAAAAGTGCAGCCATATTAATTATGAATTGGAATTGAGTGTCTTTTACTTGGACTGTACTTCTCTGCTGCACTTTGCTGCACTTTTTTGCACTTGCAACTTGCATCCGCGGCACATTTCATATTTTTACGCTTGCGGAGTTTGCGATGCGACTGCAAATAATTGTCTAGGGGCGCATTCGAGCAATAACTTTTGTCACGCTATATAGGGCCACATTGGCGCACAGGAGCGCAGCCAGGTACATTCAACAGGTGCGCATTCAACGACGACAATCAAATTACCATATTCGCAAGATCATCCACAATATTATAATATGTAAATATTGATGGTTGAATGTCGAATCTGGTATATGCTCATATATGTTATATATTCTTAATATATATATATATACTAAACTTAAGAGCTGTATGCATAAACTAGTAACTAAAGCATTCAGTTAAGTCTATAAACTTAAATGGGTTTCAATAAACCAAATAATCAACTAAACTGCGTAATTCCTTTAACTTACAAATTTAGATTAGACATTATAATTATATTTTATTATTATTAATTTCTTACCAGAATCTTACTAGAATCCAAATTTAGTATTTTTAGGCCCCAAAATGACTGAAGTGCGCTACTGGCTATAACAAAGAGGAAAAACACTTAATTTACTTGTGAATACGACAGCCACTGGGTCTGGACATGCACAACGCTCAGTGGCACGTATTAGTGTCTTTATCATATAAATGGTGCTGCTTAAATAATAATTAAGCCTGGCTTGTACTGGCCGGGTCTGCCTCACCACTGTGTGTTTTCCATTTGGCGTTTGAAGTTACTGGTGGAAGTGGAGTGTATTTGCCAGCTGTTCGTCTTCCTCTTAGTATTCCTCTGCTTCGTCGTCGTCTTGGCCTCCGCATGCCTGTTGCAGGTGGATGCGGATTAAGCTGCCACAGGGCGCAATAAATCAACTGATACATTGGCCATACCCCCACACACCCCCTACCCCACACCTCATCTCGAGTGCAGCCAAATGCGAAGCGTTCAACTGCCAGAGGAAGCGAAGTTCGTGTCAACATTGATATGGCAAATAAGATTCTGATTCAGATTCTGATTCTCATTACCGATCCTAATAACTAGCCTTTCATAACTCTAAATTTAAGAACTTGAATTCTTGATTTAAGCTGATTCTTTTTTATTTTCCAAAATTGTTTTAATATAACAACAATGAAACTTTATTGATTTAGAAAAAGTCTTGAAAAGCTTTTATCATTCTCTGGAGCGCATTTTGAGAGTATGTGTACAAAATACTTTAATTTTTCTTCGAGTGTATATTTTGTGCTTATATCAGTTGCCTACCTGAATTATACATTTGTAATAGTTGGCCAGATGTAACAGAGCATCGCCTGAGCTGTCACAATAGTCAGAGATGTGACTGAAACATTTTCAACAACACAAAATTTGCCGTGCTTGTTGGCCCGTCGAACAGTCAAAGTACACAAAGACGACGACCAGACGAGACGAAACCGGAAACCAGCGGAAATTGCCAGCCAGCCGCAATAGCAATAAGCGCCACCAGCTACAATTAACGGTTGCATTGTGGAACAATGAAATAAGGCTGCAGCTGTTGCACTGAGTGAAAGAGATAGCGAGCGAGCAAGAGAGAAAGAAAGAGAGAGATAGAGGGAGAGGGAGAGCAAGAAGAACTCAAGAATCAGGAGATCTGGAGATTTTGTCTTCAAGATGATGTTCATGGATGCACTGTTCAACAGCTTGCTGGTGGTCAGCTCCGGCTATGCGATGTACACGCTGCATCCGTGGCAAACACCGTACGGTTATGCTTCGGCCGCATTGGGCTTGGTGCGTGGACTGCTGGGTGTGGTGCGGGCGTTAAACAATGATGATGAATGCAATCGCGTCCGGCAGATAACGTCCGGTGTTATGCAGCTCGTGCCGTTGCCATTGGCCAACATTGAGCTGTATCTGATATCGTCCACTCCGAATCTGGCAATGGCGCATGGCTGCTTTGTCATACCGTTGGCCTTCGACATGGTTGCCAAGTGGCGCGACATCGAGGACAACTCAACTGTGATGCTCAAGGATCTGACGCTGCTCGGCAACATGGTATCCCTGCTCTTCCTGGGCGTCACTGAGTCGAGCAACCTTTGCGTGGCCATGTCAGCAATTGCATATGCTGCACACAACGGTGCCATCATATTGGACTATTACTTTGAGGGCCGGGGCATTCACCTCAATCTGCTGGCCAATTCGGCGTTCACCTTGCTAATGGCCGAGGCGCTGACGACAAAGTTCTAGCCAACAATCATTGCCACAATATCAATCCACGATATCCACAATATCACAAACACTGTTTGACATCTGAGCGGATATCGGCTACATCTTCTTCTTCATCATCATCAGTGTTTTTTTTTCTTTTTCGGTGGCTCAAGGCTAATGGCGGGCGGTTCATTGGCTCAACAATGGCTCGAGCGTCGGCTCAATAAACTTGCAATTAATGTTAGCAAATTAAAATCCAAAAATAAACATTAATTGTTTTGTCAAAAATTAAGTGTTGTTTGTTCGTTTGTTTGTGTGCATGTGTGTGCGCGTGTGTGTTTTGTTTGTTTGTCACCACGTTCCTCGGGGATGCATCACAGAAGGAGCCGACGACAATGGAGCACCGATTAAAGGCAAATTTACAGCGATGCCAAGCCATTGAGCAGGGATAAATATCAATGTCAAAACCGGAACCGGTTCTGAGCCGACACGCTTTAGATACGTATTTACTGCAAGCAGGCAGATGGATAGACAGGTAGACAGACAGACAGACAGACAGACATCTATAGCTGGATAAGCGTCGCTAAGCCCAATAAAAACAAAAGTATTTTCTTTGATGCTTGCACCACAATATATTAACACCCATTTCCAGATTTAACTAGATGCTGCATCGGCTTAAACCTTTCCTTGGTCTAGTCAAATATCATCTAAACTTCAAATTTAAATATCTCACTCTTAAGCGAAAAGCCGGCAACATCGTTCATCAAGTGCAACTTGTCAGTCACAATGTCTTATTCTTTGTTTGCCAGAAGTGCAATGATTTGTAAGCAGCTTAGACTGAAGTTTTGAGTCTTGTCATACATTGAGAGGATTCGTAAGGACAGTATCATGCTTTGACAAGTTCAAGTTCAAGTTTTTATTAGCTTTGACAGATGCAGATCGTGAATTTGTAATATTGATGAAAATGAATTTAACCAAATTAAAAACTTTTCATTCAATTCATATTTATAAGCTAGTAAATATAAATTTGTTGCAGCAATTTAAGCTCATATTTTAATGAATATATATAAATATTCTACGAATTGTGGCATGACACAACCTCTTCAACCACATGTACATATATATATACCGTAACTCTCATGTACATACGTATCAATTTGATTATGAAAGAGACTATTGAGAGCAATTAATGCTCAAGCTCACTACACACTGCACAATGCCCACTACTCAACACTGCCTGTCACAGGTCGATTGTCGGAGTGCGTTTTGTTGTCTGCTTTTGGGCGCAGGCTGTGCGAGAGTTGTAAAATGGCTGACGTATGGAGGAATAACAGGAACATAAGCAGAATCCGGGAAGTGATGCTGCTAGTGAAATGGCGTCATAAAAATTAAAAACAAATGTGCGGACAGAAAGGGCTGCCCATGCAAAACAGTATGTGGCAATAATCTATACACTTTAATTAATCGCCAGCGCAGTATTTACATTTTAAGGACGGTTTTATGATGTGACTGGCACAGTTATGGAGCCAGCAGCTCGCTACTCCAGTCGTGGCCACAAACCGGATACTAGTCATGTCGTCAGGCGCGGCAATATTTTTTATAACTTGCCTGAGCTGCGGCTCCGGCTCCAGCTTCAGCACCGAGCACTTTATAGATAAAAGACCATCCATTATTTGTGTGAATCAAAGTCGTTGCAGCAGCGATAGCAGCCGCAGAGAAAATGCCAAGGAGATGACAGAGGAAATATCGCAACGGAAAGATAACAACAAATTAAAGCTAGCGAAAAAAGTAACCACAAAAGCATTTCAAAAATGTGCAAAAGGAGGAAGCACAACAAAAAAGAATCAACAACCGGCGAGCGATCGAAGAAGAAGAATTACATACACAAAAAACTAACAAGAGCGGTGCAACCGTAATTATCCGCACAGCAGATACCCTGTTACCCGAATAGGAGTAGCTGTACATGCTTAGATTGTCCTCCCTCAATTTTAGGGAGGTATACAGAGAGTAAAATATTCTAGTAGCATTTAAAATCGTTATAAACTTCACGATATTGCAAAAAAGTAAGAAACGCAGTTCCGGAATCGATATTTATTTTATATATCTTCAGATGATATACACAAAACACCATTCGAAGCTTTCATTCTCTTTGCCTTTCTATTTCCCTCCCTCACTCTATCTGATAAAAAAAACTAGATAAATATGTGGACTGGCAGGAGTATCCTTCTATTGCATTCCTTTATGCTATCGCGATTATACCCTTTTACCCATTTAAGTGAACACAGGGTATAAGGAAAAGACAAAATAAAAGAAACCAAGAAATCAACAAAAACTGCACGCCAATGCGCCGGCGCAGACCCCGCCACATTGCTTAAGTATGCGTGAGTGTATGTGTGTGTGTACCTTGTGCAAGTTCAAAAACCTGCGAATGTGTATTGCGAGTCAATCGTTGTTTGCCGTTGCTCCGGACTCATTCGCAGACAGACGAAGTCTCAGTCGCAGTCGGTTAAAAATGCCGGCCGGCACTGGCGCAAATAAAACCAAAAAAAAATAAAGAAAAAAAGTAAAAACGGAACGGCCAAAATGTATAGACTGCGCTATACCCTGTTATCGGTGCTGGCACACTATTTAACTATAAAGTGAGTTGATCTTAGCCAGTGCGATTTACATATATGTTTTGACTTTCTGTTTAAGATGTGCAAGTCATGCATTTTATGAATCTAGCTAAATATGTAGACTGCTGGCTTGACTGACTTGGACGAACAAGGTATGAAAGATATACAGGTTTTCGCATTGCGAACAAAGTATTAATCAGGCAAGCAACAAAAACAAAACAAAAAACGAACAGCCGCCGCAAGCAGAAGAGCAACAATGAGAAGTAATAAACGGCAAGACGAAAACAGGGAAGCGGACAGCGATGACGCGCCGAGCTTTTGCGCATGCATGCAGATTGGACTGCCGGTTGACAGCAGACTGCGCTGCGCGTACGCATTGGCACGAATACGGCTAATAAATGCGGAAAGTGAAAAGAGATAAAAATGAGACGAAAATTGAATACTCTATAAAACTAAATAATCGTTGCTTGTTGCAATGCAAAGTTTCAACATTTTGTATTTGATGTACGCATGAATCTGTCTACATATATTGTTACGTATATGTACACATATGTAGCTAGGTGTACGGAAGGCATACATCATCTATCATCCGTATGTGCTTCATGGCAAAGCCCCAATGCTTCACCGAGCAAAAGGAAATGTTCAATAAGTGATAAGTACATACATATTTGTAAGAATCTTTGTAGGTACACTCTAAAATACATTTTTGGAAATCGCCATATATTTGGCGCCACTGGTTAAACATCCCATAATTCAGAAAGTAAATTTTTAACATTTATGGTAGTGCCTTTCTAAAATCTAGGGTATGCATATCTAAATTTCATAGTGGATTTTTTTTTTAAATTTAGCTAAAAGTTGTCTTATTTCTGAGTTGTTGGCTTGTATGTGTGTACCATAGATTAATATTCTTCTATTTTAGATCTTTTGTTACTTATATTTAGTATATATTTAATATTAGCATTTTATAATCAAACACTAGTAATTTTAGACTTCACATATAAGCGGTCTAAAGCAGACAACAGTTAAGCTCTAATATAAAATCCGAGTCAGTAAATTTCATTACTTGTTTCTGACTTTTAAAAAGTATTTTTACTAAAATTTACAGTTTACATTTCTATATTTTAGAAATGATTTTCTTAATAATAGGAAATATTAAAAAAAAAAAAAAGAAAAAATCTACACATTTTTGGGCTTTTCGATTTATGGCAAGCCTTCTTAAATTTTAGAAATTTTCTTTTCCTAATATGTGGAAAAACTTTTTTCTGAGTGTACGTGAATGTGCGCAAACGCATGAGTGTGTGTGTTTGTGTGCTGACGCTGTGCGCCGGCGCAGCGCGCCATTCAAAAAGCTACGCTTCGGCATCGATGTTTGCAGCGCCAGTCAATGCGATGGCTGCTGCTGCAGTTACTGCTCTTGATGTCTGCCCGCTTCGCACTGTTTGCCGCGGCTTGGTGCTGCTATACGTGATTTGTTTACGAATCTTAACAAAATACTTATGTACACAAAAATGCCTTAAATTACCGCGAAAGGCGTTCTTCGTTTAAACATTTTGTAGACACAAATACAACAGAGTTCGAAATCACAGTCCTGCCATTGTGGTTTTTGCTCTTGTTTTGGTTTTTGCCTTATCGTTCTCGTGCTTCTTGTCTTGTCGCATATCTGATTATTTGCACTTTATAAGCCTGTACTTCCCCAAATCGTTGGCGTATTTTTTTCAAGAGTTCGATTTTATTTTGTACAAAGAGTGCACAATTATTTGATTATTCAATACATTCACCTTTCACCTTTAATTATTGTGAGCAACAAATTAAGTTTACGATAGTGAGGCTCGACTGTAGTTGCAAATGTGCAAATCTGTGTGTGTGTGTGTGTGTGCGGACTGAGTCATATACGTACATTCATACATATGCAAAAATGTATGTGCATGCATGTATTTCAAGCGTGGGAGCAGAGGCAATACGACAACCTCAATATGCAGCCAACGGCGCCGATGAGTCAGCTACTTCAACAGTATGCAGATAGACATACATATTTGCATCTGCACATGCATATGTGTGTGTGTAGTACACATGTATGTACAAGCTAATAGATGGTGAATGGGCAATTTAAATGTAACGGTTCTGATGACACGAGCAATGAGCAGGCCACACCAGATAGCCGAAGAGCAAGCGAGCTTTTTGAGATGACCGAACAATGGAGCTGAAAGAGCGATGGCAATTGAGAAATTGAGGGATGCTCTGCTCTGATATTTTAATTTTTGCGCATTTGTATAAATGTACGTATGTATACATATATATGTAGATGTATATATAAATACTCATACATCGAGTTCAGGGAGATGTTGGTGCATATTATTCAAGGCCAAGTACGCTGTGGTCAGCCATTCATCATTAAGTCCACTGCCTCCTCCATGAGTCTGTTTGTCCTCTGGACCTCGACTGACGTCGGTACTTGAATATTTAAACATAATTATTTTTCTTTTATTTGTGAGATGTGCGAGTTGTGTTAGTGTATTTGCATTTGGCCAATTGTACAACTCGAGCCCTGTGTCGAATGCCCAATTAAAAGACACGAGCATACCCAATAGTGTTAATAAATATTCAAATACATGCATACATACGTACATACATATATTAATTAAGTGCCAACTGTGAGTTTCATTTCATTTTTTTGAATATTAGATCTGGTAGTAATGTTATAGGCTACAGACAGAGGTAAGAAGACCCTAACACATAAAACAGTAAAACAGATCCATTGATAAGGTGGGGGTGGGTGGTGACAGTTGGTAAAAGAGCGGTCAACATACCGTGAGCACTTTCAATTAGTATCAGCCTTTAAGCAGGCACTCAGAACTTGTTAATTGTGGCACTGCGGCTAAAGTCATTATGAGTGGTCCGTTAACAAAGCAGATGCTCTTCAACTATGGCGGGTGTCAGATGGTATACATATGTACACATGTTAGAGTATTCACATTTATAATGCATGCACACATACGGAATGCCTTCAAACAAGGAAGTCAGTTTATAGAGCATACCAAAAATAGCCGAGTTGCGGAATTGTTGAGCAGTTTTATCGTTTTTTTTTGTTTAATTTAAACGAAACGATTAATACGAGAAATGACGAGCAGAACGTGTCAGCAGCGCAAACACAAATTATGAAACATGAAACGTTAAAATAAACAGCTAAATTAGAGCAAATCATTTGCATTGATTAAGCTAGTTCATATTTAAATGTTTATTTAATTTGCCGCACACACACAGTCACAGAGATACACCTGTCGGTATTAGCATACACCACTGACAACCTGATCGAACCTCTGCTAATGCTATTACTATTGCTAGGGCCTTTTAATACGTCTTACGGCTTACGGCTTTAAGCATTCGGCTTTCAGCATTCGGCTTATGGAGCCTCAGCCTGCCTGTCTGTCTGCCTGCCTGCCTGACTGCCTGCCTGACTGCCTGCCTGCACCTGTTGCGGCACGGCGGTGGCACAAAGTTATTCACTAAACGAACCACTAAATATATGCATGAAAGTCGCACGGCCCAATGGAGCGTCATTAGACGACAGTTAGAAAACGAGTTTTTGTTCGTATTTGATATCATCATGAGATGATGCCATATTCAAGCAGTTGGCCAGCTCTGGACACGGCAATAAATGTCATACATTTTTCAAAACCGGCGGTCCATAAAATGTTCTCGCTGCCGATACAGACATATCTACACATACATATATACCTATATCCATACATATGTGTTAAGTGAATCTACGAATAAAAAAAAATAATAATTTTAATCAACATAAAATGTTAATAATAATCGTTATGAGGATACGATGGGAAAAAAAGAAAAAAAGTCAGCATTAATTAAATTAGTTAAATCGCCATGAGTATCACATTAACATTTTTTCCCCCTTTCTTAAACTGGTTTCTAATGGCATTCAATAGTGCATAGATTCCAGATATATATCGCAGATTATTCAAGACGAGCCTCTGCGGACGGCATATGTCGATATCAACCGATATGCTATGAATCCACCCCAGCACACAAAAAAACCAAATAATTTCCGCATTTGTATACCCGAAATACATTGAAAATGCAAAAGTATGTGAAAGGCAGAAGAAAGCATCTCTGATCCGCCAATGGATATGCATATATTTTCTTGATCAGTATTAAGAGTCGTGAGTATGTTTGATAGACTAGGTTTAGATGCTTCAAGTTTGGAATATAATTATACACCATTATATTGTTGGATCCGTAACACCGAGATTTATCGATTCATCTATCGGCCATAACAACAAAATAAGCAATTTTGTGGGTATAGCCTTCGACTTGATATGTAATACATATAATAAATTTTGATCAACTGTAATTTCACTTGCATTGGTTAGGCAACAACTGCTTTATCACCCAAAATTACCAACCGTTGCATGTTTGAATAACGCAAAATTGTAGACAAATTACAATTGAAGCTTTGATAGATAAGTAAGTGATATACAATACATGGCTTACATTTGCCAGATGTGCAAAGCTTACTTCGCTTTCGTTCAATTGAAATCTGGTTATTTTTTTCCACAAATATTATGGGCATTTTCCAACTTAATGGGCTTATCTTCAACAAGTTGACAAAGTCTGCATCTAATCCAGATGAGTATTCTACTCATCTGCTATATATATTTGAATCATACCACAGATATCGTCGATGATTCAACTCAAGTATATATATATATATACATATACATATATATAGCTAAGCTATGACGTTGTCGTCCAAGTGAAGTCGATGGATGTCTCGTCACATTTGATCTCATTTGAGTTACACAAAAGCATTTCGTATACGAAATGAGAATGGGAGACGTTGCCACTTAATGCTTGCTTCAGCAGGCCCCTCGGGGAGTGGGCGGGGCTGTGGGTACGGGGGCGTTTACGGTGACTTTTGAAAAGTATTTTCAGTACGAGAAATGTGCTGCCAGTTGTCAACTTTAAATAGGTGAGATGGCGATCAAACGAAACACGCTCACCACTAACAATAAGCATCGAATATACAAATATACATACATATATATATATATATATATATATATATGTATATATTAACAAAAAAAATCCTATATACTAGTTTTACTTAAGATTTCAACTGCAGGCTTGACAAACTTTTTTCAATTGATTAGTTTTATGTGCAAAATTCGATCACCTTGACCGGACAAAGCTGAATAGTACCTGCTTGTATTTATTGTATGTTTATGCACATACATACATTCTGTACATACATACATACATACTTATAAGGGTACAGCACACTCAAGGATTTGCAACTATGCGTTAGAGTGCAATTGAGCTGCGCATTATGGCGAAATTCAAAACCGAAAACCTGAACAGTACAAAATGAAAAGATGGCAAAGGCATGCCAAAAAATGCCAAAGGACAAAAACAAAGCGACAAAAACAACAACAACAAAAAGAACGCCAAGTAATATTTGCATCAAAAGGACGAGCTTCCATTGAATGGCACAATAAGAAATATTTATACGAATATAATGAAAATGGAAGCAAGCCTGAACAAAACAAAAAAAAAAAACGAAATCTAAAGAAAACAACACAAAAAGGTGGTTGAACTCTATGAGCTTAAGCTTTGTCCATGAAC
This sequence comes from Drosophila nr. fundita, assembly GCA_035044245.1. Classification (NCBI taxonomy): domain Eukaryota; kingdom Metazoa; phylum Arthropoda; class Insecta; order Diptera; family Drosophilidae; genus Drosophila; species Drosophila nr. fundita. The sequence continues at coordinate 320,398 of JAWNMG010000145.1, forward strand.
CGCCGAGTGAGTGCGTTGTGAGTTATTCATTTGCGCGTCCTCTTTTTACCTGGCAGCGCAACAGTCAACAGTACACAAGCAACAGGCAACAGGCAACAGGCAACAGGCAATGAGCAACAAGCAACAAGCCAAACCCAATAAGAATAAGGAGCTGAAATTAGATGTCGTCCTTGTTATCCCTTGAACAAAGCACATCACATGCATAAGCGAAGGAAAATGACTACTCCAATATAAAGCACAGTAAATATTTACCCCTTGTCTAGTTGTGAAAAAGTACGTGACAGACAGAAGGAACGCCATATCGATCGGCGCCAACAGCCGAGTTGGTCCATTATGCAGAAGAATCCAATAGAGAATGATATATTTAAGAATGCAAATGGTAATAAGATCAAATCAAATTTATTAATCAATTAAATATATATAGGTATATACATATGTATAAGTCTATTTCACATGTTATCTGCAGAGCCCTCTCTTCCCTTGACTGCATTTTCAACACTAATATATCTCTGGTCAACCTTGGTAATCGTATCTTCCTCCACAGGTTCAGAGACTTGACTATCTTTTCTTTACTTGATGTATCTCTCTTTTTCTCTCTGCGCCCTTAACGTTTCGAGGGAAAATCCAGAAAACCTTATCAATATCCTAAGCAACACGGATCTGTTTTATTTAGAAAGTTAAAAAATAAATATAAAAATAAATAAATAAAATTAATATAATTGAGCTTAAGACCAAGCCGAGCTGCATGAGCTGCGTGGCAAATATTGGTTAGATGCATCAAATGGTCCTCGCTTGATTTGGAGTTGTATCTGTATCTGTAGATTAACACTGAGTATAGATATAGAATTGTTTGAACTGTTCTGAAGTGGCCATCGTTGAAGTAAAACGTGATTTCTATCGGCCGATTAAGGGAAAACCCATTGTGGTAAAAATAAAAATTTCAAGCACTCGAAGCTTATGGAAACGATAGTTGTAATCAGCAAAACTAACCCTGTCCAAAAAAGCCAGTTAAGTTAATGGTAATGGCAATGGCCATAAATAAAATTCAATTAAATCAAAAATGCCTGCCGTTGCTGGTCTTATCACTCACTACTCCAACATCAAGGCTGAGTTCGGGGGAAATTAAAATATGATTTTTACCCTTTGAGCATAAATTGTTTAACCACAATATTTGCTTATCATCATTGCCTTGAAAACATATATAAACAAAACTAGTGAATCCAGAACTGTGGGTGCTATGGTTGATTTATCCGAAACTGGTACTTCTAATACCTAATGCAATATTGAACTGTAAATTTGATTATGTTGCAACAACAACTCCAATCACAATTTTATGTTGCACAACTTAATTCGAATTTTGCAATTGAAGTTATCTTGGCAGTGAGCTTCCCCTACAGCTATTGCATTTGAGAATCGCTCAAATTCTGACGAGGGTCAAATTTGCGCTTCAATTAAAATCGCATTCAACACACAAATTACCAATTAAATATAGACTGATGTTTGGGACCTGAAGGTGCGCCGTACCAATTAACAAGTAAGGTAACAATAAAACCACAAAAAAAAATAGAAAACAAGCACTTGAAACGATGGTTAGGCTATACATAGGGGTGCAGAGGGATGCAGAGGGATGCATAGGGGTGACAATGATCCTGCTCAACCAACTCAAGGGTCTGGCAGGAAAACGACAACAACTGTAATCATATTGCTTATTGAAACGACAGCGTAAAAGGCATTGGCTGATTTACACACACACAGATACACACACACATCGATCCAGTTACAGTTGTTCGATAGACCCTAAAATCCATCAGTTCTGTGCGATACAATCAAAGTTCCACCCCGGGATCTGGGCAGAGTGCTAGTAAGTAGTTTCTTAAAGAGAGAGCGAGAGAGAGAAATTGAGAGACAAGAAGGTGAGGTAGAAAAAGAGGCTTTAAGACGCCATATATACATATATATATATGTATATATATCACTCTCTATCTGTTGGGAGCAGCACTTTTAGGTGGGCTTTGTGCCACCGCCGCACCCAATTAAAAAGCAACCAAATAAATTAACACTCGCTTGCCAGCTGAGGGAATTGCACGGTGGCAAACAGTTTAGCAGACCGACGATCTCATATGCATATAGATTATGGTCTGGGCCCACACGAGCATTTCCAAGTGGCCAATTTGGTGCTCGGTGCTGTGGCCACATCCAGAAATTCAAACACGTAACAGTGAAAACATAAAAATTGACAAATCAAAAGCCAAAAGCCATCGCCCCACAGGTGTAACAGAATGTATGTATGTATGCACATACGACACACATACATATACATTCCCCAAGATAACAACAATGACGACGATCCTCCCTTGTGGCCACGACTCTACCCCGCTGCCCTTACCGATCTCCAGGCAGACACTACCCAATAGTGTGTACGTTTTATGGGTTTTGCGAGCGTTGTCTAAGCATTTCATGAATTTCTTGAATTGGTTTTAATTCGCAAGAAGTCTTCTTCTGTTTCGTTTGCTTCTTGGGTTGAGGGCCAATGGTAAATACGGAGGATATGGGTGGGGGGCAACAATCAGCCTCGGGGGCACTTGCCTCGCAGTTCTCTTCTTGGCAAGCGGCGATTTGTCAACACGTTTGAGCCATCGCACAGCGCAACCATTGTAATAAAAATTCCCAAGAATGTTGGCCAGCCTGCTGCGTGGCCCATACTAAAGACTGGCATTAGCATTTGAAGTCACCGATTGCGTCATGGGCGCGCATCAGATTGCGTGAATGAGTGTGAATGTGAGTGTGAGTGTGAATGTGAATGTGAATGCGTTGCCGAACTGTGAACTGCTCGAATGCGATATGCGATATGCGAGTACACCTACTTACCATGCGAAATGCCATGGAAAACAGGGCTAATGGATTTGCCATGATAATGCAACACACTCTTGCACCCAAGTCATTAGCAGGCTCATCAATGACTAGACGTTACAATCATCAACTCAACTCTACTCGACTCTACTCGACTCGAGTCGACTCGAGTCGACACCTTCAACCTGGCCTGGGGCTATCCGCGGACAGGTTCCTAAACGATGATCCCCAAGTCAACCGGTTCGAATTGTTGTCCCCCGATGACATTTCAATCAGCTAACATCGCATTTATATATGTTGAATCTTGATGAATGACAATGAAAGACAATGTTTTATGTCAGACATGAACATAAATATCACTTCATATAGTCAATTTCCGGACATGTTCATAAAAATCTCCCCGTGTACATCTCAATACCTAAAACCTTTCTGATTGACTCAGATTCGTGCTCTGAAACTGAATGGATATGCATCTGTACAGGATATAGATGAGTTAGTCAACCGATTTGGAATTTTTGGTGTCGCTTATTCAATTGGCAGAATGGGACTTGACAGATCACAGATCCGATCAGATACTCCACTCTATGGGCCACTTTTGGGTTAACAGAGTCAGAGAATCGTTCGTTTGCTAACCCCATGCCTATACCGCCCTAGTCCACTGACTCTACTGATAACAGCTGTCATGATAATTTTTCTGCTTTTTGTTTCACACATTAGTCAGCTCAATTTGACTACTTAAATTGCAAATATTGGTACAGCTGATTAGCTTTTAACACATCGGATACATGGTCATATTTTTTGTACATATTCAAGTCGATGTGGTGAAACGAGTTTTTCTTTATCAGAATCATATCGTCATAAGCATTTTGCAAATATTTATTGAAATATCTCTTAAGATCAGAGACACAAAAACACTTTCGTAATACGTGTGTCTACTTTGGTTGGCAACAAGCTTCTTTTCTCTGTGTTTTGGCAATGTTTGGAATGCTTATATACTATACACTATATATAAAAGATACAAACATATATTGGCGATTGGATATAGTCGCTTTTGCTGTTGCCTTGTGCCTTGCGGGAAAAGTAAAAGTTGGCCGGTTGGTTCTGCAAATGGTCGAAAGACCGGAAATGTTAACACCATTTCTCAAGCTGACCAACGGAGCATGGACGAACTTGTCGTTGCTCAATTAGCAAAATGCCTACGAGCTGGTTTTGCTGTTTAAAAGCAAGGCCTCATTGGACATGAACATGGCCATCATTATTACTTACGCGTATTTGAAGTGTTTAGATAACAACAACAGCAAAATAAATTAATAAATCAAAAAATAAAACTGGAAAAACTAACAGCTGCCAGCGGTCGAAAAGCGGCAGCTAAACAATCAACAGAAACTACAGCTCGACCGCGAAAATTGCCTACAAGCTTTTTTGGGTATAAATCACCACACCAAACTACACACACACACACACACACCTCTACCACCCCCTCCACCCCCTCCACCCGATCGACCAACTCCACGTACCCAACTGCCCTACGCATCATCAGACCCGCCGGCTGAACAAGATCCCCGTGCAGTTGCCCGTTACACTTCAACAGTGAAATGTTTGAAAACTGTTCAGCAGCCTCATCCGGATCATGGGCCCTGCCTGCGGAGAAATACTTCTCTCTATTTTAGTACTTTTCGGTTTCTTCGTTATTTCGTGTTGAGGCTTTCAAGTTGAAGTTTAATCATCTCCATTCATGTCGTCTGGCTGTCTGTCAGAGCAGCTGCTGCCCAAAAGACATTAGTTCGTAACTTAATTAATGCTTTGGCGTTAATTGCCACAGCAAAAACAATACAAGATGCTTAAAAAACAAAATCAACAACATCAACTTGGAGGACTCAAATTTTCAACGAATAATGAAACATAATGTGTGAGAATTGTCGGTCGATGACAGCAATCTAAGCTGATTTTTGAAAATCTCTGATATGCCATTCAATAATTAATAGATCTACGATCTCCATTCACGAGGCTAGAGAATCTGGACCTTCTCACAAATTATAAGTCTTACATACATACATAATGCATAATGCTATTAAATTATATTTTATATATATAGGGGATACATCTATACATATGTTAATAGAGTGAGTATCTGTTATTACATAGCTTTTTTGGAATAACCTTTTCCACAAGTTTTTGGCTCTGTCATTCTAAAATCGATCGAAATAAAAATTGTGCCCATTCAACGGGAAAGTTCCTTCTTTCACATAAGTATAAAATTAGTATAACTGTTTTTTAAATTAATAAATGGTCAAGAAAAACAACAAAAAAAATGCCAAGTTTAATCTCAATCTTACCAATTTTCTCACACCTATTTCATTTCAGTTCTTTACTCACTTTATTACTTCACAGAGTTCAATAAGGATGATTTGAGATGTGCTCAAGTGTAATAATCCTGCAGTTAATCTATGTAGGGTATTTAGATTTCGGCACTTTAAATAGAGCAGATTTAAATCGGGCCGCGTGAATTACTAGTTTGGCTATATCTATCAAAGATATATATGTACAGGCGCTTGGTAACAAGCAGCTAGCAGTGACTCTGCAATTTTGCCAAAATGCAACCAGCCCACACTCAAACACACACACACACACACACACTCATTCACACACACAAACACACACACACACACACACACACAAACACACACACACACACACACACAATGAGCTCACAAGGCAAATAAGCAAGAGCAACAGAGATGGACTGAATATAAAAAATCAATGCCGCTGGCTAAGTGGGCCCACAAGCTGACTGGCCAACTGGTTGGCTTGCCGGCCGGCCGGCCGGTAAAAAACGATGGCGATGACGCCATCTGGTGGGCAGTGTTGTCACTGATTCAACATTGGCTCCCCAGCCCGAAAGATACCCAACGACTGCTTAAAAGCCGACGCATTTGGCAGCTGGCCTGTCTTTATGGCCGGGCAGGTTTTTCCTTGGGCAAATGCATTAGCATGATTCATGCCGACTAGTTGGCCAAGCAGCCAAGCAGCCAAACGGACAATTGCATTGCCCCCAATTTGCTGGCCACACCGAAAATCGATGCTAATTCTTCTCTCAAGTGTTTCACTCATTTTACCAAAGTTCAAGTGGTGCTCATTTTTCATAGTTTTAGTTTTACTTGCTTGAGTTACGTATGCTTGTATTTATAACTCTTTTGCCCAAATTTAGAAAGTACATTTGTACTTTAATCAATATTTCAATTGAAAGCCAAGTTTGTATCGTCTTACTTACTACCAATGTCTACAACAATCTAGAATTAACAACTGACATGAACATTGCCAAGAAAATAAGCAATTGGGTTTCAAAGGCAAACGGACCTTAAAGTGCCGCTAAGGACCATCAGAGCAGAATATAACGATTTTCAATACTTTGTTCGAAATACAACCAAATCAGCGAAATCCTAAGGCTAAGAAAATGAAGCAGATTCGCATTAGACATGCGACTTTGATACGTGCACTCAAACATGGCCGGGGTAAACGTACCGCTTGCCTCCCTGGTCCCTGGTCCCTGGTCACTGGTCGCTGGTCTAGCATCTACTGTCTGCCGTCTACTGTCTGTGGCGGTCCGGCAGCTGTTCCGACCCGTGTTTCTATAATTCGCAAGCAATTAAAACCCTGACACGCAACCTCTTGGCAACAAGCTAAAAAAAAATTAGAAACCAAACCCCAGACAGGAACTAAGCGAAGCACTCATGTACCAACATATGCATTTACGTATGTATGTAAGTATGTATGTATATAAATGTACATGTATGGACCTGCTTCTGAATTCAACTTACAACTCATAGACACACTCACTCAAACTTACATACCCATATCCAGACTCAAGTCCAGACTGAGACTCAGGCCTAGAGTTGTAGTTAGCCAAGTTGGAGACTTGATCGGCTTCTCTTGGAGCGCGTTCATTAGATAGTCAGGCAGACCTAGGCCTACATTTAATGTAATTATCAGTGATTAATGAATTGCTAAAGCAAACATTGTGTCGCGACTACGCACAGATTTTATTTTCAAGCAGAAAACGAACCAAAAACACATTGAAATTGAAACTACCAAGAAGAGGAAAGAAATGAAAATGACTACGTCAAAATCACACGTCCGTGCGATACCCTGTTTCCAATATAAACTCAGTACAGTACAGCTTACACATGAGTGACATGTTATCAGGTTGTAAAAGAGATGATGTAGAGAGAAAGCATAACAAATAAATATATGTAGATGGACAGACATCGGCATCAACCCAATATAGCCGTTCCATTTATTGAAGAACAGAGTATAGTTACTGTGAACAGCGGACATAATGCATATTGATGCGGCTAGTATTAGCGACTTCCATTCAAAATATTTAGAGCTGGCCGACAATAAAATTAACACAAGTCCTCGACGCGGTGCGCTCCAGTTGGAATTTTCAGTTTTCACTATTTTTATCAATTGTTCGATGAGTGTGTCGGTGTCGGTTTTGGGTTAGGGTATTGCTGCAATTAACATTGAAGGTGGCATTTTTGCTATTGACTCGATAATTCCAGGCAGGCATCGAACGCCGGTCGGCGGGGGGCGTGCCCTTTTGTTGCCCCTAAAAGAATTGTTGGCCTAATGATAGTAAAAACGATTTTTATTTTTAGTTGCTACATTCAATTAAGCAGCGTGTGAATTTGAGCAAAGAGCGTGCCGCCTTTTCCGCACGCCCCCAAAAACGAAACTCAAACCTCAATTTCTCTGTACAGTCTTTTGCTTCAATTCCAATCTAAGGCCGGTGGCGTCATTGTCAGGCGACTGCCAGCTGGGGGTCAAGACGCCAGCAACACTGACCAAAGCCGAATTTCAATTCAACAATATGAATTTGGTGCAAAAGTTGTTCGATTTGTCAAAGTCCGCTTTATTAGACATCATTAAAAGCGCTTCGCTGAAGCGCATCCTCAATAACCCACTTCACCCCCCCCCCCCATCATCATGGAAATTCTCACCACCATATAGGGTAGCTATTATAGTAGTTTTTAGCTTATCACAAGGAGGACTCATCGCACTGAACCGTACTAAAAAAAAAACGAAAATGAAAAAAAAGAACAAATAGGAACAGTGATACTTATGCCAATAATTTAATACCCTTTATTTCTGATGGATATGAAAGCTGAATAAAATAGTAGTAGATCGATATCCATATGGATATAATATCACTTAGATATAGAGACAATAGGCAACTGCGAGTCAGTCGTCAGTCACGTTCAGTGTGTTACACACCTTGTGACAAGATTAGTATGCCCAATGCAAGGGTATAACATGTAGAAATTGTTGTAATTATTGTTTTGTTCGTGGTCTGTGTTAAATTCACAAAACGTAAGGAAAAAAAAACGATGTACTTATGTTAATACGCAAAGCGAGCGATATAAAAGCCATAAAATGTGGTAAAATACATTTAAATGGATGCGTATTCAACTGAAGGCAGCATAAATTATCGCAATGGCAGAGCAGAGAGAGCAGAGAGAGAGCAGCGCAAGCAGCGCCAGCAGCGCAAGCAGCGCCAAAGACGAAACACATGTAATAAAAACTCTATTAAAAATGCCACTTACAATTAACAAATGGCCCGCACTGCCTTCCGGGGTTCAGGGAGGGCCATCGCATACTGTAGATACGAATAGAGCGACTACAACAACAAAAATAAATATAAGTAGATGTTGATGTAGATGTAAGTGTATAAGCGTATGTGTATGTGTATGTATATGTATATGTATATGTATATGTATATGTATATGTATATATGGAATTGTATAGTCAGAGGTATAGGTATAGGTATAGCTATATGTGTATAGGTATATGTATAGGCATAGGTATATGTGCATAGGCATAGGTACAGGTATAGGTATATGTATAGGCATAGGTATAAGTATAGGTATATGTGTATAGGCATAGGTATAGGTATAGGAAAAAATAAAGAACAGAATGTATCTACGCAGTTATATAAAAATTCGGTACTGGGTTGATTGGCCTGCCACTGAATGGGCTCTCTGTGGCTCTCCACAGCTCTACAATGGCATGACAACAGCTTGAGGAAGGCTATTGGCAAGTCAGTCAGCCTGGCGACAAAGATGTCAATGCTAGATCAAAGTGGAATAAGCACAAGAGATCACATATTTATCCATCTAATTATATGTGTGTGTATATAGTTACACTTTAACTTAAAGATCATGATTATCGCAACAGATAAAAAAGTGATTACATATTTCCAATTCACAATGAGTGAAAATACACTGAAATATTTGAGAAACATTTCAGTACATTTGCTTTTCGATAGTTCAGTTCGTTGTCGCTTGTCGCCTTTCACGAAATGCCTTTTCACAATGTGTGAATATTAAAAGAATGTGCGTGTCTGAGGTGGCTGCAAATACTTACGCATAACACACGCAATTAAATTTATAAATATTTAAAACACCAATTTACATACCCGACCCACACACAGATACACTACACAGTTGTGTCCATACGCCTCACAGCCCGGTTCGGGTGCCGATTTTGCGAGTTTGACTCTGGTTTTGATTTTTGGCTTTTGCTTTTGCTTTTGCTTTGGATCTGGCTCTGGCTCTGATTGTGGCTCTGGCTGTGACTGTGGCTCATATCTTAGATGACCAAAATCGAAAGGGGAAGTCGTCACCAAGACAAACATTATTGAAATCCACAATGCGTATGAGAGGTTCGCTTTTTATCGCTTTTGAATTTAATTTGGTTTTATGCGACTCCACATTGGCTAGTTGTTGCTGGAATATGCCTCAAACTGACAGACTTGATATGACAGATTCGGTTTACGGCCGACCTGATCGCATACCGATAGCGGGGCCTTCTCAGACCCAGTGTCAATAGAACCCTGACCATGGCTTAATTATTTATGTATTAATAATTACACAACATATACACATACATATGTTTGCCCATGTTTGAAATCACTTCCCCCCAACGAAAACGAAAGTTATGTAAAGTGTGAAGTGTAAAGTACTTGAGTGTGGGGCAAGTTATACTATTAGTATTTTATGGTATGTGGTAACCATATGACTCACCCAACGAACAACTGGAAACCTTATAAAGAATCTGTATAAAGAATCCACCTGCTGAGAAAATGTCACATGTCTATGTCTATGGATGCCTCTGGTGATCCTCTGGATGGTAAATGATCAAGTAATTCGATCTGGTCGGCTCCAGCGTACTTAGTGGCGGCAGTCGTCCCCTCCAATGCCAACGATTATGATGTTCCTATGTTATTTGAACACATGTCTATAATCCTTTTTTTTTTTTAAAGTAAAACTTTAATATGAGTTTTGGAGAAAGAAAATAATTAGTCTGAATTTAATTGTCAAATTTTTATAACAAATATTTGGACACATAAAGTTCAAATGTCTTTGGGAAAAGCTAATTTAAACCTGATGTTGAGCATAGGTTAAATATTAAATAGTGAACTCTGATTCTGGAAAACCGAAGCTAATTAAATCAAAACTCGATTGGTCTGTTGTTGACATGTTAAGGCTGTCATAAATATGTGGGCAGCAAGTCTGTGATTTCATCTGATTAGCCACTCAGACGATTTGGAGTTGAGATCCTTTGATCCTTTGACCATTAATGCTAACGATTGCGATTGAGGTCAGAGATTTCACGGACGTTGTAAATGTGATTGTAGAGTCACTTTGTTTTTTGGAGGACTGTGAGTTGGGGGTTACAACTCTGTATGGTTATTTATGGCGCTTAATTCCTGGGTCTACAAGCATCAACATTAAGTCTCTTGGCGAATTTTGAACGAAACCCATTTCGTTTTTTTTTTTTTTTTCCTGATTTGCTTCGCTCAATGCAAAGTGCTCTTCATTCACAGAAGTCCACACTTGGCTCCGCTCATGTTGAGCTTGAGTTGTTTTTGGGTTGACGGTTTTGTTGGGGCTGAGGTTTGGGGCCGTTCCCATAGCCGGCAACCGACAACCGACAACCGACAACCGGCAACCGACAACCGGCAACAGTCGAGCCGGCCACTTCAGCTACGGCTCAAGCAACAACAACGATCAGCATTCGCCGTTGCCATCTTCGTATTATTTAGCAAATTAATAACCATAAAAATCTTAATACCAGCGTTAAGAAACGAAATCTTTAGCTTGCCTGCTGAATTTCTTACGAAAAAAGTTCGTGCAACCGGCAAACAAGCAACAAAAAACACAAACACACACACACACACACACACACAACAAAAGACAACTGAGTAGGTTGAAAACACAACAAAAAAAACTAAAAAATGAAGAGAAAAAAATCAAAATAAATACACGCAAAAAAAAAAGGAAAAAAGATTAGCAGAAGTGCCGCCATTTAAATTTATTTACTTACGAGTGTGAACTTTAAGCCCATGGCGTTCGGCTGGCCCTCTCTTGCCCATTAATTCTTCCCAGCCCGCTTATCCATCGGTCCCCTTCCGACCAGCCACGAAGCGACGCCACCGTTGTCAATGCCAAATGTGTTACTGTCCCCAGGTCCGAGATCTGAAGCCCAGACCTGGTCCGCTTCCAGCACAAGATGCGCTTAAGCTAAACCTATTCTCACATCATCAGCAAAGTGCACAGACTGAGTGTATGTATGTGTGTGTGTGTGTGTGTGTGTGTTTCTGTGTGTGTGTATGTGCCGGGGAAGGGGTAAGCTCTGTGAACTCTGTGAAGCAGAGCCTCAGGTACTGTGGAAATGGCCAACTAGGATGCACTCACACCTATGGGTAGCAACAGGCAAACTGTTGTGAAACTAGAACCCAAACCCAAGTCATGGTAAAATTTTGGGAACAACGCAACATGCCACATAGGTATTCATTTGGAAACGATTACTGAAATATTTTTGACTCCTTGTTATTATTATTAGTTTGCGGTGCTTCAAGCGCATTTTTCCGTCCAAGTTCAAAAGTAACGTATTATTTGGTTCCAATTCCAATTCTTAAGTATTCGAAAATAAACTTGGCAGTGTGCCACTGCTGTATATCATCATCATCATCATCATCCTCATCATCATCATCATCATCGTCATCATTAGCTTCATTATGGTCGGCGTCCGTTTCGCAATTTGATTCCAGCTAAAATGAAATGAGATCTTGTTGCCCTAAAAAGCCGAAAAAGAAATAATAAAAAACGGAAAAATAAAAAACAAAAAACGGAAAAATAAAAAATAAAATCAACAACCCCACAAAAAAATTGGCGTTTCCCTTGACGACAGGGCTTTTAGTTCGGTTTCTGGATAAGTTCCCTGTCCTCGCACATTCACAGCCAGAGCAACTACAAACATACTTACGTACATACATGTACAATCTGTATGTATGTATGTTTGGTTATGCGACTTCAAAGTATTTTCTCGATTTAAGATTTTTAATGATTTTGAAATTTGAACAAAGTTCTAAACTTATAAACGTCGGGGCTCATGTTCCCCTTTACAAAAGTTGGACATGTACAACTGCCTTTCTGTCCATCTATCTATCTGGTTAAAATCTATAAGGAAATGGTAACAAGGATTCGAAGTAACTGCTAAATATACAAGTAGGTAAATTGGAAATGTCTTGAGCAATTTCTGATTAGTTTTTGGTTTACCTTGGTAGTAGCAGCCATTCCTTACACCGCTTGCCTGGCCACCGCGCTTTAAGCCAGGCCCACAAAAAAAACGCACGTGCTGCGATGATTTTAAATGTGCATTAAACATTTTCCGCCATAGTTGCTGCTGGTCGATTGTTGGTTGTTTGTTGTCGACTGGTATATATTAAGTTGTCTTATGTTAGCTCATAATTTATGCGACGGCTCAGACAATTTATTTACGTACGAAATGTTTGAAGTGGCATTGATTTGACAACGCGCCATGAAAAAGAAACGAGGAAAAAGAGAAACAACGAAAAAGAAACACACGCCCAACCGGATCGGACCGATTCATACATATATATATATATATATATATATCGTTGGACCAACTAATTAATGAAATCTAGTCTACTCTACTAATGAAATTTAATCCATGCGATCATTGCTCATTCTTGAATAAAATCAGCTGCTCGACTCATGCAAATTTTTTGTTGATAGCCTGTAGTTATTAAGAGAGGGTATTTTCAATATATATATTTATATATACATATATATAATTCTAGGGAATTTATCATCTTAAATGTGTACAGAGAAATGAATCATTTATATGTGAAAAGTTTTTGTTTTCTTGAATAGAAAGTATTTAAATTAAAAATTTAGATCCTAAATTAGATGTTCAATTTCTAATCAGAATTAATCTAAGCTGGCACATTTTGAATAAACTAAGAAAGAGTATACAAATATATTAACTTCTGTAACTTTTTGGAATATATTCTAAACTTAAGGTTGTATTTTGGGAATGTGGCTTACCCATAGCTTATAGAGTAGCTAATAGTCAAGCATTGACTACTAAAGCACGCTTTGCTTTTATTGTTTTTTTTTTTTTGTATTTATTTTCTGGGAAGTTGATACGCAAAATCATCTGAGGCAGAAAATTATGTTAATCTATGAGTGTGAGATGCTGCGAACCAGTTCAATGGAGTTTTACCGCCAGCCAGCAACCTGTTGCTTTGCATATGCTAAGCGTATGCATTGACATTCCTTAATTTGCTTAATAATCACCGCTGCAAACTGGCCTGGCAACAGGCAACACCAAATGCCCAAATACCCAAATACCCAAATACCAAATAGACAAACGGTCAAACGGCCAAATAGCCATCACCATGCCGGCAACAAGATGAAAACTTAAAAAGTTGTCACATTAATGCTACAAACAACAATCGAAATATGTCTTCAATTTATATTTCTCTTTTATATATACATATATATATATATATATATATATATATTGTTTTTTTTTTTATTTGGGCCATTGCTGCGACTACGTCTCAGTGATATTCTGCGTATGGCAATCGCATTGGCCACGCTTGGCAATCAGCCTGACACCGCACAGTTTGCCGGCTAGCTCTTTGGTCATGGACAATTGGTTTCCATTGCCATTTCAGGTGGCGGGGGATGGCGAGGACGTTGGGGACAGAGGGGCAATGGCAGTGGCAACAATCGGTCAGCTAATTGTCGCCAGCACTCCAGTCATGTTGGCCACGTTAGTTGTGTTACTTGTTGCCATAGCGAATCGCATCAACAAATATAACAAATTCCTACAGCTGCGCCCTGCTCTAAGGCAGTTCAAAAGAAGTTCAAAACGAGACCTGGAACGATTCTCCGCTTATCAAGGTAAATAAACAGCGAAATTTACCCCTAGGGTTATCCCGGTGACGAAAACTTGATTAGGAAGCAGAAATAAGTTGGAAGTTAAAATTCTTTTCGGATATTTATACTCGGTGTTATGCATGAAATTCCCTGGAAAATTTTTATGGTTTAAAAACGATTCTTATCAACCTAGGGTTATTTTTTAAAATCTTTGCGATTATGTTTATAACGTGGTAGAAGAGCAACGCATATGCCTAGTCAAATAGCATATTTGAAAACATTATAACAAATTTGATATGGTAATGATTATTCTGAAAATATTCCGATTATTCAAAGTTCTAATTTGAATTTTTCAGTTTTGCAAGAACTATCTTAATTACGCTTAGTAAAGAAACGATGATGGAAATGGCAATATAAATTTGATTGGAATCCCATTTACCTTATGAACGTCTTTGGAATTTAAAAGTTGGGTGAGTGTGTGTGTGTGTGTGATGTGGTACCGTTTGTGTGTGTGTGTGTGTGTGTGTGTGTGGGACATGTGAATTTGGACTGCCGCTTTAAGTGGTTTTCTAACGAAGGATGCTCAAGAACTGAGCGAATACAATGCAAGATGCCTTAAAAAAAAAACCAACATTAAAAATGAAGTTGTTTCCATGAACTGAACCAGAAACAACAACAACAGCCTCTAATATAACAACAACAAAAAAGAAATGCTAAAAAAATCAAGGAACAGAGAGCGAATCTTAAGTCAATGACTCCATTAAGTGCGGTTTTTTGAATTCATTATGCGTTGCAAGGTTTCGTTTAGCAACAGGTTGCTATGCCACCCGCTCGCCGCATGTGTATATACAAATATATACATACATATATATATATATATATATATGGCATGCAGCCAAAGACAACGAATGCCAAAATACCCGAAACGAAAGCAGAAAGTATGGAAGAGTTTGCCTGTGTGAGAGAATGTGTGCTTGGGTGTGTATGATATCCACAAATGAGTTGAGGACTTCCCAATGCATCACTCCAAAAGTTTCTTTACATTCACAGGATTCTGCGTTGCTCTGAGATATTCTGATTTCATTACCACGCATTACCAGCGACTTTTATGGCCATGTGTATTGTCGGTTTTGCCATTGTTCAACTTTGTCAGAATGTTGTCGACCGTATAAGGGCGTACTGTGGGCTGCGGGCACAATATAATGAGCTGAAATTTATATATAGTCTCTAATTGTACGACACTAACATAACATCGCTGAAAATATGTTACCAAAAAAAAAAAATATGTTCGATTTTGTTTTTTATGGTTAGTTTACTCTATTTTAATAAAGTAGAACTGGAAGCATCTTAAATGCCAACCAAACCAAGATTATTATAATCTTCATCCATTTACAAATACCTCCATTAAATAATGAGCTCTGAATTACTGATAAAAAAAAAAGTCTTCTCGTTCATAAAACAACACTTAAATATTCATTTATCATGTCAACGGGTTTACTTTTTTTTATCATTTTTTTCGAAATTAAAAGATAAGTTTCACACCTTCTATGACTAAGACTATTAAATTCACCTTTATGAATCACAAAGATCTTAGCCAAATTCCTACTATAAATGGAATTCAGTTCATTTCTTTGGTAAAGTAATTGAAAATTATATTTGTTAAATATTCGATTTATTATCTTTGATATTATTGAATTCAAATCATGACTATGTAAATTCCTCCAAAGAAATTTCACAGCCTCTTCTATATCGAGCAATTTGCTTAAAGTAGAAGGAAATTACTTAAAATAAAATAAATGAAGTATGTTGTAAGAATGCAATTATCCGGATCAGCACAAAATGTCCAACATACAAGCAACATACAACAATTTTACAATCGTCTTCACACGCCAAAGCTAATGACAGTGGGTGCCATAATTCGAGTCTAGCCTGTTTGCTAATATAACAATTTAACGCTTAAATTACTGACTCATGACCCAGACTCGACCCGGAGCCACCTAGAGTCAACAAATTCAACTTATTCCAGGTTTGTACTTCACTTCACTTCACAAAAAAAAAAAAATGAAGAAAAAATAAGAGCGCCTTGGAAAACGGTACAAATTTTATGCAAAATTCATTGTGTCAACATTTGTAGTCGCTCTATGTCGCTTGTGTTTGTATGTTCTGTGTGTTTGGTGACACTGTTTGAGCGACGACAGAGGCAGAGGCAGTGACAGCAGCAGCAGCAGCAGCAGCAGCAGCAGCTGAATGCTGGGGTTAAGCGCTGCTGACTGCGATTGCTCTGGCGTCTGCATGCAATGCGTTGTTGCTGCTGCGAGCGTTTGGGGGGAGTTATGGGTACGTTAGGTAGACACACACACACACACATATACATACATACACACGCATTCACACACAACCATACTGCATACATATGGATGTACATATGTGTGTATGTACATAAGACACACATGCAGACAACACGCGTCTGACTCAAGTGCCATGCAAGTCATGGACTTAGAATGAAGCCGCGTTCTCGGTATTCACTAGTCTTGCTAACCCTCGTACCCCCTGCCCACAAGCAAAGTACCCATTTCTCTGCAGTACCCTCCCCCCTCAAAGCATATCGTCTCGATCATGCGTCTGTTTCAGTTGTATGTACATATGTGTCCGTGTGTGTGTGTGTGTTGCTGCTGGGGCCTCTGCTTCTGCCCCTGCCCCTTTTTTTTTGTGTGTGTACGCGCAGTTGTTGTTGGTTCATTGCCCGCCAAAAATTTTGAAGGCCAAAATAATATGAAATTTTTTGTTGTCTTTTTTTGCGCTCTCTGTTTAGCTTCTGCTTCTTCTGCGCGCTGCTTTTGTATTTATTGTGGTTGTTGTTGCTGCCGTAGTCATTTCAGGTTTTCCCTTTCTGGCAATGTACGCGCTAGCCAAATGCTTGGAGGTGTGTGCGGTTTGGGGCTCGGCAGGGTGTTGGGTGAGGGGGAGTGTTAGGGGATGGGGGGTTGGAAGTCGGACGGAAAGTTTCACATACTGCGTATCTACTCTGAATGTACTATACGCACACAAGCACACGCACACACAAACACACACGCACACGCACACACGCACACGCACATACACGCTCATTTACGCACTTACACACCTGTACCTGTATCTGCTCGAGTATCTTTTTATCCACAACTATGCAAGACTGTATATGTATCTGTATCACGTCTGTTCTCTGTCTCCGCAATTCACGCACTTTTTTTTTAATTTCACATACCCTGTACGCAAACGCAAGGGATGAGTATGCATCAAACTTGGAAGCTTTTTTTTTCTTTTCTTAAATAACATATCAAACGTACCGTAATAGATTACGAATATTAAGCAATATATAGATATAAAATATGATTTTATAAAATTAATACATAATATCCGATATCAGGTTATGGGTATAACCTTGCGTAAAAGAGTTCAAATGAATTTGTGGAAGAGTACGAAGCCGGCAAAAGTAAGCATCTCCGACCGCAAGCGATAAATTTTACAGTTGTAAAGTCAGTCTGAGTCCCATTAACTTTATAATCAAATAAGGTTTTAGTTGTCATTACACAGATGGAGGGTATGGCGTAGTCGGTCAGGTGCACGCGCAACCCATTCCAACAAGCGACAACAGCAGCCAGGGCTACCAATTAATCCTGTAACACCGCGAAGGCAACCCTGGCCCAAGCTTCCCAGAGTTGCCGTCAAATGCGAAAATTACATATGCAATCGCAGTTGGTTAGTTGCTGTTGGAGTTTCAAATGTTTTCTGATTAGTATTTACGCTGATTTTCACTTTTTTATACCCTGTAGCCGGACAAATGACCAAAGAGCATATCACAAAGGTAAAAACCTTTGTGTACCAACAAATGTTTTCTTTCTTCTTTCTCGATACCAAATTGCATATAACATTTGCAACATTTTCATCTGGATTCATATATTACATCCACAATTTGGATGATAGATCATATTTTCGCATGTAAAAAGAGTATATATATAAAGGTGTTCAGATGCTCTAGAAAGGAGTAGATGGTATCTTGTCGTGAGCTCTTGAGTACAGACCTGGATACAGGGTATCTTTGAGTAAAGACCTCTTGACCAGAATACTCTTACTTGTATTTTGCTGGCTCTTTTGGAGCTGTGGTTCCCAAAACCTGTCTTTTATTTAACACATATACATATGCATATATACATATATATATATATATATATATATTTTCTTTTTTATTTATTTGTATTTTTTTTTAATTCAAGAATTTCAGCTTAAGCGCTCATACACACACAGAGCACACAGTGAGAGTTGTCGAGTGAATGGGCTCCTTTCTGCGCATTGAATAGCTTTCGGCTTTTGTGTGTGGATGCCTCGTTCAAATGGAAACTACTTTGGGGCCCACTTGAAGAAACGGCATAAGTTTTGCCATTTTGCTGATTTGGCAAAAATCAACGAAACCTCATATCATCGATCGACAGTAAACTTCCACTTGAAAGATCAGTTAATAAAGCTGATAAATGATAGATACAATTTCGGCAGCTGACCAAAAAAAGAAAATTAAAAAGCTAACTTCGAAGTTCATACACTCTTGCATAACACAGTTCATTACTGATATTATATATTTATATAACATAAGAATTTATCCTTCATTTGGATGCAGACATATATATTTGATACACTGGACCGATGCGACCGATTGCAACAGGTAAATATATTGAAGATATCTTGAAGACAACATTGCATTGCAAAAGATGATCGATGCTGATGAAGAACGTTTAAATATATGTATATTTTATGCAATTGTAGGGGAGTCAACTCCTCTCATGCGTCACACACTCGATGACAAATGAATAGTATGCCCAGCAAGAGTATGCTAAGATCGATGTGGAATCTTTGCCACACACTAAATTTGCGCTTTAAACGGCGTTCAGTGTCAAGAAACGTTGAAGTATGTATGTATGTATGTATGAATGTATGTATGTATGTATGTATGTATGTATGTATGTATGTATGTATGTATGAATACATGCATTCATTTGTATGTGCGTATGTATGAGTGTCTAATTATATGGTAATACAGGCACACAAATGTACATATAAATTGCTCTTATTACAGAGCGACGCCAACACACACACACAAGCAACGACGAATCGACAGACCGTCAGTCAGTCTGTCCGATCGACAGATCGGCAGCCCTCCCGTTGATCTATTACGCCATCGCCGCATTACGTATACGTAATGTTAATGAGTTAGTCATGGGGTATTGGCTATGATTATGGGCTATAGCCGGCACAGCATTAAATGAGTACTATATAAAGGCAATTGACCCGAAACTAAACAATATTATCTCACTCCAGAATTCCAATTTTTAATCAATTATGCATATGTACAAAAGTGGTACATGTATGTATGTATGTATTTATGTATGTATGTATGTATCACTATATCTTATTAGCCCAATGCAGTCATTCTCGGGTTGATCTCATCTCATCTTTGTCTCGCTCTTGAACAATTGTACAAATGTTTGTGCTTGAATATTTTCTTCTTGTATACGTGAATCAATTAAACAATCAGCAATCTTTAGCAACTGATTCATCACGAATAACACCGAACTATGATACTATATACGAGTACATGTGTATATGTATGAGTTGAGTATCTTAACAAAATCCCAACCACTTGCATGACACATTTGAAATCTAATATCCAGTTCTGTGGTTAGACTGTTGATCACTAATCAGTGGATCTTTCTTGAAATCTTAAATGCTTATATACTCGGGCAATTATTATTTGATTCAGCCCAATAAATAACTGCTTATTTCGAATATTTATGCGATGATGCTACACTTGATGGGTTTTATTTCAGCTCTGTTTCACAAACTTGTGACGATATCAAAATAAACTACAAGCAAAGTGTACCCGATTACCAATTCACTTATATATATGTATATATAATATAAACAAATCGAAATCAATTTGAATCAATTTTTGTATACAGACATATTATGCGTGTGTACATACACACTCTCTAGCACATATTTATGGGTGAACATTAAATCATTGTCATAATCATCATCGATTTTCGTGGACCGAATAAGCCTAAACGCCGAAATCAAATTACTTTCATTAATCTGCCGCTGATACATTATCAGGCACCCGCCCGGGATTCCGATGGAGCGTGTTACCCCAAGACTGGGCAGCTGTATTTCAATCTTGACTGGGTCGTCGTTGGCTGTGCGTGCGGCATCGTCAAAGTTTACTTCACCTATGCCATTGCCTTACAGACCCCACGCCCATCCCTCACTGTCCCTGTTCACAGTGTCCCACCTCCCCACCCCTCAATATTCATTCATCTCGTCTAGCGTTTATTTTGATCTCCATTTCAGTTTTCGGCAGCAGCCTTTGGGCAGCAACAAGCGTCGAAGAAGGCGGCAACTTGTTTCTTTGTATAATTTATCCGCTTTTTATTCTGATTTGTGTGTTTGGCCTTCTGGAGGCGCACACGCGGACGCTCACAAGCATGCACACGTGTGGCAAGCGCTTAATACCCTGTAAACAAATTGGAAATGCAAGCGGCATGTTCGACTGTGTGCTTATGTACATAAGGTAGACTTGCAAAATGCATTAAATATTTATTATAAGTATCGTGATGTTCCTGAATAAAATAAATTTCTAAATTATATATTCAATTATTTTACGCATTTAAAAAAAAAATATATATATATATATTTTATATATTATTTATAAATATCTTAAGACAAATAAAAAACTGCTATTTTTTCGAATATATTTATATGATTCCGATTCCCCTTGTGATAGCAAGATAACTTTTAATCGAGCTGCAATAATGATAATGCAATCATCTTAATAACTGTTTATTATTGTTATCGGTGTAAGGTCTTTATCTTGACTATAGCTTTTTTATATACGATATTCAGTCACTGTTTAACACTCTGGCCTGAACTAGGTATTGGCCTGTGTCTTGACTTCAGTTTGTAGGTCAGTCTTGAAGTTCGGGGATAACAATTAAAGGGCGCTTGGAGCGCGATTCATCTATGGCTTAACACTCGGCCTAAGATTGCAGCCAGTTATTACTTCATTCAATCATTCATTCATGTTCACTCCAGCTGCCACAACAAGTTTCGTGCTCCGACTCCAACTCCAACTCCAAGCTCGAACTCAAATTCGGTTTTAGTGTTTATTGTTGTTGTTGTTGCTGTTGTTGTTGTTGTTGTTGTTGTTGCTTTTGTGAGTGATTCTTTTTAATTATAAGCCAGAAAGATCCGAGGCCCAAAACTGACGCCCACTGCGATATGCTGGCTATACGGATCATTAACTTTGCTGCTCCTCTCATTTACCCCCCGCTCTTCGCTTGGGTTCATTGTTGTTGTTGTTGTTGTTGTTGTTATTGTTGCCCCGCATAGTAAACATTGACAGCATTCACTTTACTACCGCCGGCTACTGTCGCGCATTCATTCATGATTTCCCATTCATTCACATAGAAAAACTTTGCATATGCGTGGGCAGCTGCCACATAACGCTTTCTTCCACACACACACACACGAGTCACTCAGTCAAGCGGCAGTTGCAGCTGTTTAGTGCTGCAGCTTTGAGAATCGTTTGTGCCTCTTACGTTTTTGCTTAGGCTCAACAAGTTTGTCAACTTAATTGGATTTAGTCGCTACAAAAGCCGTCTTCTGTTGTCTATCAATTTCGCACGTTTTTTAATCATATTTATTAGCGTTATGCATGGCATAAACACTTTCAAATGTAACACGAACTTGGACACCCTTTCCACGTGTCTGCGCCTGCCTTTGCATTAAATCCATTCATAAATCGAGGCAAGAGCTTGTTGCGTTTCATTCGATATTTAAATGCGTCGCACGGGGTCCACAACGGCCTATGGGATGTATACACTTGTGCATGTGTGTGTATGTCTGACTGTCGTTCGCCTCAAATGGCCAACAACTTCAGGCCCGGCCGGCATTCGGTCCGCATTTGGTGCTGGCATTTTGGCCTTTCCGCTCCGCGTTTATTGTGTGTAGTTGGTGCCAAATTGTTTGCCCTCACAAATGTAACACAAATAGCACACAGCACAGGTATATACATATACATATATATATATATATATATACATATATATATATACATATAATATATGTATATTTGGTGTGAGTATGCTGTGCGATGACAGCACCCACAGTTGCCGCGTCTGCCTGGGTCCAATCCAATGTGGGTGTTGCTCGAGCGGCGTCTTTGCCATTATCTTAAATGTTTGTCCAAAGCAGTTGGAGCTAAAAAGATCTTCTTTGTACTTCCTTGTAGGCAATTTGATGTTGCTTAAGTGCAACAATGGGTTGCACTGCTAGCTGTCTATAGGCGACCTGCAGAGAGAGTTGATTGAAATAGTTGATTGGCGTTCACATACCCACACAAATAGTGTATTTCATGAAATGTAAAAAGTAATTGTGATCTAGTCAAAATCACTCGAATCGACCACTCCTTGTCTGTGAACATTGAAAACTCCACCCCTTCGATTATATATATACATATATATAATTATATACAGTTGTGTTCAGAATAATAGTTGTGCTACTTTTCACAGCTAAATATCATGATATCGTAATAATTGTTTTTGGCTTGTTTTTAGTCCTGTTTGTAGCCCTTTTCTTGGCATTCTTTTTGCTGGTGAAATGTTTCACAGGATGTCAAAGAACAGACCCTT
The DNA here is from genome assembly GCA_035044245.1 of Drosophila nr. fundita. Lineage (NCBI taxonomy): Eukaryota > Metazoa > Arthropoda > Insecta > Diptera > Drosophilidae > Drosophila > Drosophila nr. fundita. Next base: position 343,217 of record JAWNMG010000145.1, read on the forward strand.
GAGCGATCAAAATAATGGTAGTTATGGCAGAAGGATTCCGAAACATTGATAGGGGTTTATCAAGGAAAGGTTATACAATGTTACTATTAATTTTCATAATCACTTAAAGATTTTTTCTTAAAAGACAATATTGAATGAAAAATATAATACTTCAAACATGCGAGGAATAATTCGTACACTCAGCAAGAAATCGAAATGAATTTAAAAAAAAAAATTTAAAAAACTGGGAATTGCATTTCTACGATGAATTTTTGTAGAAAAAATATGTATAATTTACAAAGTGTTTTTTTTTCAGCATTAGCATTTAAAAAAAAATATGTGAAATATACAAAAATTTTACATAGCTTATAAATTCATATATCTTATATCTTCGCACCTTCGAGTAATTCCCCAAAGCTTAGCTCTAATAAAACGGAGAGAGAACATTTCATTTATATTTTCTAAATTTCAGAAATGGTTTTTCAAGCAATTATAAATTCTTTTCTTAATATTAGAAATAATTTCTAAAAACAGAAAAATTTTATAGATATATAGAAATGATTAAAATAAAAATAAAAGAAAACCTTTCCAATTTGTAGGTCGATATTGTGAATTTCAGTGCAATTTTTTTTTTCTGAACTGCTAGAAAATTTGGATTTCTTGGTGTCGCAACTAAATAGTTGCTGAGCTGCTTCAACTGAGAGCAATGACTTCAATGACTTCTCCTGTTTGTTAACAAGTTATTCCATCAAAACACATAAATAGAATCCATTCAACTTCGCTGCAAAATGCCATGTATATTACTCTCCCATTTCAATAAGAGCAAACAGATCATATTCGACTTATCGTTGGAAAAATCTCAAATGCTAAAATGCTAAAATGCTAAAATTGTCGTTATTCCCGTTGTACATTATTGTAAATACTGTGACTTAAGCTGTTGCCATTAGTGTTGTTGCCAAGTGGCCAAAGGTTGTTAATATACATATACATTTTTTGCTTCGACTATAAACCTAAGCACTTACTCACAGCCCAACAATTTGCATAATCATATCGACAGTAGACTTACGTACATATTTCAGTGTTGTTGTTGTTGTTGTTGTTGTTGAATTTTTAATTTTTAACACGTTTCGCAATTTGTTCTTTATACAGAACTTGGCTTACAACTGGTAGACGCGTATGTACCTCTGTATATACATATGTATATATGCATTTATCTGTGTATATACACATTGTAGACAAAGTATAACGACACACACATACGTACGTACATTTGTCTGTCTACTTGTTGCGTCACGCTAGCAACATTTCTAGCTAAACAGCAGCCATCTGTGAAATGAAAAGGCTTGCGTGAAATTCCAAAGATTGTATTATACAGTACAAGAATTCGTAATAGCCGAATGATCGGAAATGCCCTGCCACACAGTCGATTTCCACGTATAGTCGTTCCACAAATGGACTCACAACTTTCAACTCACGAATCGGCGATTGATAGCTGGCGCCAGTTTAATAAGTTAGTTAGCCAGTTCGTTAACTTGTCTATAGTAAATTGGCAAGAATGTTTAGAATTCGTGTAGTCCAAAATAATTACAACTGGTTCTGTTGCACATCAAATTATCTTTATACCCTTACAGAGGGTATTACGATAAGTTATATCATATATACACTAACATACAAATATATATGTATATATATACAAGGCACAATAAAACGAAGGTTGAGTTACAAGACTTACAGCTTAAAGATTTAGTTTTATGGCAAAGATTTTTCAAAAACCTCAAAATTATAATGACTGTTGTCAACGATTTAGACTGTTTCACGAGATGTTGATTAAGATCAGATAATCATATCTACTTTATGCTACAAGTATGGGGTGGGGTCTCCTTCAATGCATTACACGTGTCACGACAAAATTATAATAACATCTACAATGGCACAAAAGTAAAGATCTGATTTCTATATCCATAGTTTAGTAGTCTGAGTCACTTAATAGGAGAGAGAGAGAGAGAGATGATTGGACTAACTTGGGCATTATCTAGTTAGGCATCTACTATCAACTCTCCAACGTTTGCTCTCCGAAAGGTGTGCATCTCTCACTAATGTGAATATTGTATAAGTGTAGGTAAGTCTTAAGGAATATATATATGTATAGACATACATATGTATATGCGATCTGGGCACTATAATAATTTGATTAGCTTAATTGGTAAGTCATTAAAATTAACCACTTTCGAATAGGCCAAGCCCACTGATTGCGCAGCCAGTTTTACGAGCAGTTTCATTTAGTTTAGTTAAGTTGTTTAATGCGCCTTCGATTGCGTATCTGGCCATCCACTTATCGCCAACAAACTTAAGACTCAATATTTTATGTGATGATGAAACTCGCCCCGCAAAAAATGCGTCGCAAACTATATTCGCAGTATAGTGGCTATATACATACGTATATATATATGTATATATAATATATGGCATACGGTTTTTTTGATTTCGCTAAAAGCACAATAGTATTATTAACAAATTGCGTTCTAGTCGCGCTCCGGTTTTAAATGCGTTTTAAATGCTCTGCATTTCATCCAGCCCCATAGACAGACATCGACTGTGTGACCCGGTTAAATGGGCTAACATACATTTTAATCAACTTACCGGAGTTGCATCTGGCTGGTGGTTAGTGCTGCTCAGTGGTGCCCATTGGTGGTCAATTTCATGCGTTCATACCTTCGTTGTGGACACGCGCCGTTGACCGGGGACCAACGGGCCACGGACTTCTGGCCACGAGCCACGCATATTGAACAACTTCCGTTTCGGGCTTGGGTCGGTGCTCATTCACTGGCGTTTAATTGCCGAGTTAACCCAATGCACATAACACTTTGGCTAATTACCAATAACCGGACACACACACACATATATATCGGCCAGCATATGCACACACACACACACAATCAATTAGCCCACAAATACAACCACGTGTATATATCGTATGTATATATAGTACAATAAGGTACCTGATGATAATGAGTAATTCATCGATGCTAGTCGAGTGAACCAATTAGAAGTCATTATGTTTAATCACAACTTGTGCAAAGCGTTTGCACATTGCGCTCGCGAATTTTGGACCCTTACTGGGGTTGGGCAAATGGTAAAGTCAGTGTTTGGCCCCATTGATAGTGAGCTGCGATTAGATAGATTTCAATCTATAGTTGAATTTAAACGGTGATCGCACTACCTATAATTAGTGATCACTCACCGTGTTTGTACAGCGAATCAGCAAATCCTTTCTGCATTCTTTAAACTGTTTGATTCTGAGTCTTAATGTAAGCCATAGTCCTTCAAATAAATTCTGATTTGAAACAGCGACTGTCAAATAAAGCTGGAGATACATAGGGATACATAGAGATCATAGATAATAGATGATCGGCTTGATGGTCGTGGGCATTATTCCGGGTGCAAAACTTATGCAAAAAATCAGTCGCCGGTTCGAGTCCCGCTGCAGGCCCCTCTTCTTCTTCTTATTCTTCTACTATTAATCTCTTTATCTCATCACTCTTTCTTTGAGATCTACCGGCAACCGTTAAAACCTAACCTAACCTAGATAATAGATCAAGCAATCTGTAGTGAGCTTCAATACAATTTCTCTAAGTGTACTTATGATTGACAACTCTCCGCTGTAGTGCCTAGTTGCTCTGGTCCACTTAGGGATTGTTGCACGTTTGCTGTTCTATTTTTGATTTATATGCGAACATTTTGGACAACGACTGTGCACTGTCCAAATACATATATTTGTGTGTGTATACTATGTGTGAGTGTGTGTGTTTTTGTGTGTGTGTGTTGGCGAACTCATCGACTCATCTACTCCTCAATGGCTGTGGCATTTTGTCAGTGTCATGCCGCATAATTGTTGTCACTCTCATCCCATCCCAATGTACCATAGCCACACAGCCATTCATCTGTTTGAAAATTGAAGCGTTCTCAAAATTCCAAGAATCTTTTCTAAGTAGCTTAGCTACCTGCCGAATCTGCCATTTACGCAGTTCTCGCAAAAACGGAATTCACAGAGACTGCTGCGCTGCTTTATCTGCCTCATTAACTGCTTGGCAGAAGAGGGGCCGTCCAGCAGTATCTTATCAGCTAGCATTGGCAGTGTCAATTAGCTGCCCCTTCCCCCCCCCCCCCATTATGCTTTAACAAAACAAAAAATAGAAGTGAAATCTTCTTGTCGATTTCAGTTCCAAAAAAAAATTTAATTTTCTTCCGTAAAAGCTGTTATCAGTGGGCGACTATATAGTATATTAGTCGTGTACAGGGTATATCCTGAAGTCAGCATTTCTCTCCTCCCATCCCCATCGCACATGCTTGGCTAGAAATGTGCGACGCTATCACTGACCTTGCCAAAATTTGTCAAATGTATATGTGTGTGTGTGTGTGTATGAACAAGTGTTTGCCTGAGCATGTGTACATTATTTATACCATACATACCCTGTATATGTAGGGTATGTTCATTCCACCGCTCAATGCAGAACTGCAACAAGTGTAGGAAATGTCGTCTCTATCAATGCAATATTAGTAGACACTCTCGAATATCTAGTATGTGTATTTTTGCATATTTACAGGGTATTTGCTAGTCGGCCACTTTTAGAATTAGATCACTTTTATTCGATTCTTTTGTTGATTGTCAAAAAGCGCAGAGTCTTAAAATCAAATTAAAAACCAAATAGAAATAATTCGCAGGGGTGGGCAGGTGCAGGGCGCAGGGCTGGGCAAGGCTCGGGTAGGGCAGAACATGTAACGGTAACTGGAATGGCAACTAGCTCACCTACTTTCATACCTGTAGCCCAATATATATGTATTCAAGTATGTGTGTACATACACATACATACATATGTATGTATGTATGTAGGTGTTTGATGTTGCTAAGTCGACGCTGTGACGATGTCAACGTCAGCGGCGACGCTGGCGCTTATCAAACACGGAAGCTTTGCCGCATCTAGCAAACTAAACACACACACACACACACACACACACCTTACGCACACACACGCACTTATGCATAAGTTTAAGTTTGTCTTTTCGCTATTTTATTTTATTTGTTTTTTTTTGTTTTTGTTTTCATTTTTGCTTTAGTTTCGCTTTTATATTCTTCCATGGGGCTTTTAAATTAAATAAAGTGGGTTTGTGAGCCTATGTATGTGAGGATGTATGTGTGTGACACGTATGTAAATTAACTTTTATTTAATATACATATATAGATATGTTTGCACATGGATACACTGCCTTGACAAGATCATATCTTTTGAAAAGTGGAGCACATAATTAAGCAACTGTTTGCACAAGCTTTATATCTATACATGGGCCTACCCATGTATGTACATACATATATAGTCATGCATCATGTACATATGTCTCACTAATCAGCCCATCTAACTGTTTAGAAAGTATGACTAAGTCTGAGACTATTAATTCGCTGTCCAATTTTTGCACAGACTCTCGCACAGAATCAGAAAAAAAGCGATTTAACATAAATCAGGCTATATAAATACATGTATGTATATGTGGAAAGCAGCAGCAATTTATTGCCTAAATAAATTAAATCTGATTAGAAAGACGATTCGTTAATATGGATGCAAAGATATGTAGAAACCTATCCAACTACTCATCAAGTGCAAGTCAAGTCATGTGATCTCACAACATTTGCCCGGCGAATAAGTTCCAGCTTCAAAGCATTTGCCGCTTTGATTGAATTTGAAAATTGGAGAAGAGCATTCGAATGCCTCTGGAAACCCAATAATATGTTCAAACCCTAATAATAAAAAAACAACACTTGTGATCCGTTTGGCTATAACACTTACATACGTACATATGTTTGTAATGGCACATGTCGCGCCTGGCTCTATTTTATGACCGGACCGGACCAGGTCTGGTTAGTTGCCACAAACACATCCATAAATGTATACGTATGTCTTTGGGCTAACTACTTGAGATGTGTGTTCAGTAAGTGGTCAGCCAGGTGCCGCTTGTCCCGTTCCCACAGGTAACAACAAGGGAAAAACCCAACTAGAGCAAAAATTTGAGCCGAAGATTTAATACCCTTGCCGACATCTTTGAATTTTCTAATTTTTAGCCACTATAATTTGATCTGCAAGCAATATAATAAAAATAGAGCAATAATGGCTTATTGTTCAGTTACCTTTAAAAAATCATCTTGCAACAGTAAATATATTGAAATATATGTATATAAGAGAGAGTAATAAAAAATTTATATTGCATGCTCTGCAAGTGTATAAAAAAGTATCTGATACCAATATTTTCACTGGTCAAACACATTTCTCTGATTACATTTTAATAGTCTTAATTTGAACTTTCGTTCAGAATCCAAATCGATATTATTTATTATTAAATCACTATTGAGATACTTTTCTACAGGGCCGATACAAAAACAAACACAATTGGCAATTATGATTCTATATTCTTAGATATACTCCAGATCCAGATCCAGATCCAGATAAAGCGATCGATGACTGCTCTGAGCTAGTTGGGGGTCTCTTTAATTAGAATATGGCCGCAGCCAGCAGCGAGAGCAGCATCGGCAGCGAGAGCATTAAATGTGTCAACGAGTGCTCGTCAATTTGATGAATGTGTATCTGCATCTGCATCTGTAACTGCAACTGTAACTGTAACTGTATATGTGTCTGTTCAGCTGGGTATTTGATGGATTGATTGATAGATATGCTGGTCCCACCCTCAATAGCAACATCATCAGACCAACTGTCGCACTGTGTGTGCGTGTGTGTGTGTAATCAAATGTCAGTCAGCCGGTCAGTCGCAGCAGCAACAGGCCGCAACAGTTTGCGCAGTCTGCAACAGTTTGAGGCTGAGATTGCGTGTGGCCCACAGACTCATAAATGTGTCGGCTAATGGGCGGGCAAATGGATTTTTTATTATTTTCTGTGTGTGTGTGTGTGTGTGTGTGTGTGTGTATGTAATAGGCACAAAATACATAATAACAGTTCAAAGGCAAATTGCCATTTTGTGCGGCATGCGTTTTGGTCGCCTCAGCTGTCGAGATACAATATACAATAGGTATAGTTGGTGGCAGATACATACGGTAGCTGGGCAATTATAATGCACACATATGGCCAAGAGGCCAGCAGCTTGTCCTGATCGGTGACTAAGCCGACAACGCATCTTTTGCTCATTACACTGTCTCTCTCTCTCTCTCTCTCTATTTCTCTTGTAGATACATGTTTATGTATCTCATAGATACATTGGCATCATTTTGCTAAGCTATAAATACCATTCTGATGCTATTTCTATACAAAACGGCATTTATTTAGTAGCTTTCTGTATATATATATATATATATATATATATATATAGTATATATATATGAAGAAATTTATTGCGAGCATGTAGCTGCGTGCCATTTGTGCTTTGGCGTTTGCATATCTACAGATGTATCTGTATCTGCGTATTTGCGCATATCTATTTGATTTTGCATTTGTTGTTAGTCTTGCTGTGGCGCTATTTCTGTATCCTCAACCGATATACATACACCGCAAGAAAAGAGCGCATTGTATTTGCATACGTGGGAGCAAGTTGGATGTCAATCAAAGTCGACTAATGTATCCGCTGCAAAATGTATCGTTCCTGGCTACGCACATTATTCGAATGCAAAAGTAATGCATGCATAACTGCATGAAAAATGTACAACCTTCTCAAGAATTTCCAATTATACGCGTTTTTCCAGCTGCTTGTATTTGTGGATGAGCAGAGCAAACTATCCAAGCATTTGTTTGTTTACTCATTATGCGTTCCTCTTTTAGTATGTCTATTAAAGATTTGCAAGAAAGAAAAAAACAAAAAAAAAGAAGAAGAAGAAGAAGAAAAAAAAACATAAATAAATAATCAACAAAATAGATAGAAATGTAGCGGAGCAGAAGGAAGTAAAAAATGAAAAGGAAAGGAACGTGCGTAGCGATTTGGAAAATAGGTCAAATCTATTTCGGTCCGCACATCCAAATAAAATAAAACAGAGACAATAAAATAATGAAAAACAGCAAACGGTTGCTTTCTCAGCTTTCCTGTTGGCTTTACTGCCTTCTCTCTATATACTTTGATACCGCAGGTATCACACAGTATATTGGTTTTGTCCTGCCATCTCTCCGTCTGTCCGTCTCCCTTAGAGAAAGAGACGTGGAACTTGGAGCATAGAGTGGTCTGTGTGCTGCGTCCACTAGGGGGTTATCGATAAAATCGATAATTGCAAATCGATAAAGTCATAAATTGGGTTGGTAGATTGTTGGCGATATCCTGCCAAGTTCGGCATGTGCCAACCCAGGCCACCCCGCCTTAAATTTTTGAATTGATATATCTTCCGCAGTTTTTGCATTATCGCCACGCCCACACCTGCGCCCATAGTCGCGAAAATTATAAATCGACAAGTTCGCATATCTCCCACAAATTGTAATGATGGATTGACCAAACTTGGCTTCATAACCTCCTCCAAAGATCAGCATATAAATTTTCGGACCATGCCCAGGATGCTCGTCCCTAGAATTTTACTGGTAACTGCCCCAAGAGATCGACAAAAATTGAATGGCCACGCCCACTTCGATAAAACCATATATATCTCACACAATTTGAAAGCTAGAGTCATCAAATCTGAAGGGTATATTGCTAGTAACAATCCGAGAAACAAATCCAAGCCCAACTTTGAAGGGACGTCACTTGGAAACTCTTCCAAGAATTTTGTTCGGCCCACTTCCTAGATTCACAGAAGCCTATATCTACCGGGCAAACTCTCCTGGCTACAGCCAACCTGCTATTCGCTACCTGTTACCAGCTGATGTTACTTATGGTATCAAAGTATTTCGCAGTCGGTTATGCCGGACAGCAACATTCTCTCTTGTTTTTATTTATTTATTTTTTGCTCTTTTTCTTGTATCTTTTTCTTTGGCTCCTTAGTATTTGTTGGCACCTTTGTTGTGGAAAATTTTTTGGCGCGCTGATCTCATGGCAACATCCGAATATCTAAACGTTGTTGCCAGGTCGCGCCGCTGATGATGAATCCAAAATTGAATATTTTCTATTTCAAATTGGCTCAGCTGTGGCAGCCATATTTGCGGAGACAACCTCAGCCAATCTCACTCGCCAAAATACCCAACTCAAATTCAAATCCAAACCGTCCTCGATTTACTTCGCAAACCCCAATGATAAACACTTCAAATGCGATATTGGGCCATTAGATACTTACTTTGGAAGCGGCGGCTCAGTGGCTGTGCGTCCAAATGATTAATGATCTAAACTTTTGACCGACCACAGTAGTAAAACAGCAGATGCAAGAAAAGTAAATTGAATATGGTTTATTGGATTAAGAAGGGTGATTTTGGAAAAATTGAAAAATTCCTAATGGAAAAATAAAATAAAGCTGAAACATAATAATTAATTGCTTATCTTGATCGAGTTGGATGAGTTATATAACCAAGCAAGAGGAGTCCGTTCACTAAACAGACAAGTTTTGGGGTCCGTTTCCATTCCTAGTATAGAAAACGTTAAAAAGAAACTAATCATCTAAACTTAATAAAAAATAAATAATACAATTTAAATATCATGTATAAAAAGAATGTATTAAGGAAAATCGGTAGTCTCTGGCTGAAGATAACATTGTTTTCGTCATATTTCTGACTTGAAAGTACTTTGCTACAGTACTGAAAAATGCACAATTGCATAGCCCACATCAATTGGTCGATCCAAGAACAGCAAACGAAGTTCTTGGCCAAATGTGATCCTTTTAAGTATTATTATTATTATAATTGGGGGAAAAGCTAGCACTGCGACCTATAAGGTCTATTGTGCCCCCTTTCAGAGCCTACACCTCTTCCATCAGTCCCAGCTCCTGCACGAATGGGGTTAAGGGTTCCTATGTCCTTGGGCCTCATGACATGCTGCCCTAGGATGCTGCATCTTTTCCTGATTGAGGCGACGCATTCTGCTTGGATGTGCGTTGAGGATGCCTCCTCATGTCCACAAAACCTGCATGCAGCGCTACCATAGATACCTAATTTGGTTACCGGTGAGTATCATGAGCCTGTTCTTTCCCATGGATATTACTTTTTTAAATCCTTTTTGATTTTGACTCTTGTCTTGTCGGAGTCCTTTTAAGTATATTCAATAGCGATTTACAGATGGGAAAAATCTTTGCATTGGTTAAAGACTGCAACGAGTCAGAGGGTCCCATTACCTTAGCATCACCAGGCAAATGAATCTTTGATTCATTACTTTCAGTAAATTACATATATATTTAGCTTCTTGAGTTGGAGACCAATCGACACTAACAAATATTTATGTTATGGTGTCGGTGACCATTCATTTCTAATCTTTGTTCAAAAACTCTTGAAAATAAATAGTTCTTAACGGACGATATAAATAGATTTTGAGAACATTTGTTAGATTTGTCATGTACCTTAAAGGAGACACAACCATTGCAATTGGACGAGTTGACTTTTATAAATGTTTGGGCAAACAACAGTGCAATCAATGCCTCAATGCATACAGGATATGCTTTCAGGCCAAATTCCACTTGTCATCCTGTCCGCTCCGTGTGTGCTGACAAATGCTTTGCTCACAATTGAAATACAGTTTGACACTGGCCATGACACATGCATGTTTGTACTAAGAACTATACACATACATATATCCACATATATGTGTTTGAACGTATATATCACACAAATGAAAAACTCTGCTTGTCTGCCCATCTGTCAGCAGGGACATCACATCACCTGTGTGCATCGTCCCCTTTGCGACCGTGTGACAAATCGCATGAGAAAGCATACGTGGAAAATTGTCAACTTTTTGTTTGCACTCTTGATGAAAAATAAGATGCGGAAAAGTGCTTTATACAATTTTCTGTCAACTAATTGCTATTATTTAGTTTTCTTTGTCCATATTTCTCAGATACCTATAATGCAGGCTAAAAATAAGGCAAACTCAAACTGATTTCGACTATGGAAATATCCTGAGATACTCCTTATAGAGTCGGTCTTTCCTACACTGTTTTGCACAACTTCATAATACATTCCTTCTGACTTTCCCACTGAGTAGTATTTTATAGAACGTTCATTTTATCTGCACCTTCTCACATCATAAACTAGCAAAAGATGCACAGTTGCAGTTGCAGTTGCAGTTGCAGTTGCACTGCTTCCTAGAATTGTTTTAATTTTTGGCTGGCTTATCAGCTTTGGGATTTTATGGCCAGCAATGGTGAAGTGGAAATGTCATAAAAACTGGGCATCCATAAAAAACGAGGTAATGCAGCGTGAAACTAAATAATATACTCATATACACTGAGAGAAACAAATCGATAAAAAAAAAAGGCAGATACAATGGGCAACAATTGAGCAATCAAAAAATGCACAATTCGCGACTGAAACTGGATGACAAATATTATTTATTCCATAGATTAATAAATTTCTCTAATGCTTGACAGACTTGCATTTGGCTTTCTATTCTCGCAGTGAATGTAATATGTAATTGCATAGCCAGCAACAGAGTGCTGCGCTCAGGTCATAAAACTTGCGATCATAGATCTATTGAGGTATCTGTGTGCATACTGATGCGGATGGAGGGAGGGAAGGGACAGATCCCGCATGCATTTTAACGAGCCCTGACATCTTCGTCGTCTTTATCATTTGGCAACTATATAAAAATACTTAGCTGAATGGCAGGCACCCTCCCTACCTGGTCTCACTTCCAGTGCACCTGCTGCACTCCACCAACATTTGATCGAACATTGCGATTACTGCACTATTATCATTATTATTATATCAAAACAAGCCTATTTCCGAAAGTGTGTATATATGTATGTACGAGTATATATATAGAAATGATTGTGCACGTGCGTATGTGTGTGTGCGTGTGTAGAGTTAATTGCACACATTATTAGTGTTGTGACGACCGGGAAATTACCAAACGTATCGCAATGCGGCTGACTAATTGGGGTCCCCCTGCCAACCTTGCGAACCCCGCCCAACGCTTGGCAACCACGTAAATGTGGACCCCCATCTAGCCGCCCAGCTCTAAGCATTTGTGATAAATTGGCCCATTTGCATGTTTATTTGGTCTTTCAATTTATAATTACTTCTTTGAATGGCGAATTCGGATGACAAATGCATGACAACAACAAAAAATTCAAACTGAATGCGACTTCAAGTGGAACCAATGCTGAGAAGAAAAAAAAGAAAACATTTTGAAAAAATTGAATGATGAATACCAAAACTTTTACTTCGATTTTGAATATATTTATTTGCAAAATTTGTCAAGTGTCATTTTCATACGTTATTTAAAGTCAATCATTACATTAATTTTAATAGAAAATAAACTTTTTTTTTTTCAATATTTGACGGAATTGTTCGTTGTGTGAAATTGGAAAATTAAATAGCAATTCAATTGAAATTTTGGTATAAATGTTCAAAGTGCAATCATTTCAGTTTAGGTGTCCGGCGAACAAGTGGAACATATGGAATCCCTGCCACATGAACAACTGCAGCCGCTTCTGCCGGGTCTTCGAGGGTTGCACTCCATGCCACCTACAGCTCTTTCCGTACTTCTTCTTTCTGGTGCTGGGTTTGAGTGTAACTGGCCTCTATCGCAGCATTTCCGAAATTGTGCACCTCTGTTGTGTGCCCAACCACCCAATTCTCACGTGTCGATGCCGCAAGTTTTTCGTCTTGGATATTAAGCTGATACGCCAGGTGCGGGTGTTGGGCGCCATTGTAATGGGCTATACCTGGATGATGATGATCTATGGACTAATCAACGTGAGTCTAATTTAGTTATATATACACATATATAATCCAAATCTGTTTCTCTGTGTGTGTTGTTCGTTTTCGATTCCAATTAAACAACTTAACAATTAGCAAAACCTTTTTTATTTCTTTAAAATTCTAAAATCGCAAAATGGAAAAATCATCGGAGAATATAAATCACGTGCACAAAAAATAATATTCTTATCATTGAAGGTATCTGCATCATTCTTACCAATAAATAATTTTATCATATTTTGAACAAATTCTTATCAGCATCATTAATCGAACATTTTTTTATTTTTAGTTTATTTATTTACCTTTAGTGGCACAAATGTTATTTTGGTTGCATGTTTTTAGTGATACTGTTATTATTGTTTAGATTCAACCGGCCTTCATAACACCATGGTTGCAACTGAAATCGATATTACTTGGAGTCGAGATGGTAATTTGCCTGATCGATGTCCTTAACGGCCGAGTGGCACTGTGTTTGAGTGCCGTCTATCCAAAGCTGCTGCTCCTCGGCACCATGTCCCTGGTTAACTGCATCAAGACGGTCTTCGAGGATGCCATCGAACACAATATGGTCAATGCAGTACGCGTTTGGCAAGGAATCGACTTTCGCAAAATACAACTGAACTGAACTGAACCAAACTGAACTGAGCTCTGACAGAACACAATTCAGCACAAGCTGAATTCAAGCTGTGGCACGGCACCCTTTGTATGTATCATTAAATCGAATGGTTATCATTAAAAAGGTCGAGGCACTGCCTAATTGTATCAAACTGACTTCACCTCTTTGCGTTGCCATCTCTGTCTCTGTTTCGCTCTCTCCATCTATCTTTCTCTCTTTCTATCTTTCTCGCTTTCTCTAGTGTGCAGCACATTCAACCTGCTGGTGGCTGTTGCCTGCATTAAGCTCAATTAAGCGACACGCAGCTTGACTGACATCCTCGTGCGGACCTTAATCAGTAACCATGTGGCAGGTACAGCTTCAGCTACAGCTACAGGTATACCAAGGCCCGTGCCTAGCAAGCACCTTGCAACCAAACCAATTCTCAAAATTGCCCTCCTGTCTTAAGCATGTACATATCTGTGGCACATACTCGCTAAGTATGTGTGTCTGTGTGTGTGTGAGTGTGCGTGTGTGGCTTATTGTAGCCTACGTTCAGGTACTACAACTTTGTCAAATTACTTGCCACACAGCAGAAAAACCAAATTGATGGATTTCAAAAACCAAAAAAGTTAAACTGAAAATATTTAGAAATTCTGTAAAAAAAAAGCAGAAAATAAAACCAAATAAAACCATAAACCTTTAAACATCTGAGCGGCAAGGGCATACAATATTCGTTGGGTGTGCAAGCGAAAGTTTGCCTGCCCATATTGAGGAATTGCAGCTGTCCGACTTGCTGCAAGCTGCAAGCTTGCTGCCGAAATCTATAAGCAATTAAAATGAAAACAAAAAACAGAAGAAGAAACAAGTAAGAATGCTGCAGTCGAGTGAGAGCGACTACGATATACCCTGAACCCAGCTGCTAAATATATATTATTCCTTTATTGCCAAAATTTCCCTTTCAAAAGTCTTTCACTCAAGATGTGAGAAGGTCTTCCCTCTTTGCACTCTTTGCACTCTTTTCTTATGGCAGGCATAGGGACTGCGGAGGAACAAAAAAAACTAAGCCATGCCCGAACTGACACGTGCACATGCACACACACACGCAATCGTAGGTAACGGGTCTCTGCAGACTACACACAAATACATATTGACGCTCGCGGCGAATATCATGCCATCACTTTCTCACACATGCAGAAAATTCTTGCGGCTCCTGATAGAAATGAGATCAATATGGGAATATATTTTCGACTATAACTTGGGTGTTTCTTCTCCGATCCTTATGAAATTTTGGCAGTTAATCAATAATATGCATTTGCATAGTATGTAATAATTAGAAGGTTCCGCCTTTAAAATTGAGGCATTTCTTGCTATCAGAAATCGAAATGTATCGATATTCGAGAAACGAAGGCAGTTATCGATCAAATAAAGCAAATTTCATCTGCGCCGGTTATACGAAAACCCATATTCCGAATCTGAAGTCTTCAGCTCTTATAGTCTCTGAGATCCGCGTGTTCGTACAGGCAGACGGAAATGGCTATATCGACATGACCCTGATCAGGAATGTATATACTTTATGGGGTCGGAGATGCATCCTTCTGCCAGTTACGTACATTTGCACAAAACCGTTATACCCTTTTTACCCATTTTAATGGGGTGAGGGTATAAAAATGCCAAATTGAAACATAGCCAGCGTGTTTAACAAGAGGGTTAAAAGCCGCTGAGCCAGTTATGTGACATTCACTGATAGCTGACGATTGCAGAGCAGCAGACCAGCAGCGTCAGTTGACGGTTGCCACCTGTACTTACCTTGTGCCACCCCCAACTGTCTCAGGCCCGCCCCAGGCACGCCCCCCGCTACAAAAGGAGCTTAACTTGTTTGCCTGTTCAAAAAGTACACATTTTTTTTGGTTTTTTTTTTGTTTTTTTTTTGGCTCTTGGCTTCTTCTTTTATTAACTTTTCTTCTGGTGCTTTCCGGGGCATTTTGGACAACATCCTTAAGCTCTCTATTAACAATATTGCAATCTGTGTGTGCATTTTTTCTTTTCCATACAAGAAGGTATATAATTTAATTTTTTGTTTTATTAATTGTTTTTTTTTTTTTTTTTGTGGGTAAGTGTTACATGTATATTGTATATACATTACATTTGTATATAGGGTATAGAAAAGTTATACATAAAGGCATATGCATAATTTCTTATGATGTCCTGTGTACTGTACAGACCGAACATTCAGTAGTAAATATCATATTGTAAATATTTACAAAATCTCTTCGTACATAAATGTATACCAAATAATTGGTAATTAATATTTGTATTTATGTATTTTTGCGTTTCTTCATTAAGTATATATATATATTAATTTTCTTACATGCATATATTTATATATAATTTTTTTTTTGTTATTAAATAATAAATAAATATTTGAAGCCGGGCTAATTGTATTTTATATATTCATAATTAATATTAGTATTATTAAAGCTGTTGTGTATTTTCGGCAACAGATCAAAGATCATTAGCATGCTCCTAAGTATAAGGTATATATATATATATATATTATATAGTTATGGTTTTCTTTACAATGTCTTGCAATCAGCAATCAGAAACAAGGCGGATTTCTATGTCTGTTTTGTACTCTTGATTTGCATTGCTTTTAGTTTGACTATGTTTTTGTATGACTGTTGAAGTGCGCTTGGTATGGTGGCCAAGGTTAATGTCTAGAAAAATCTCCAGAAGTGGAGTTCGTACTTAGTTAACTCAAATCAAATTCAATCTATAAATGAACAATTTATGTACGACGCCAAACAGTGACAGCAATAAGTATGAACACACATTGGTACGCTACTTTTGGCCGCACAATCCAAAATGCGCTTTTAGCAGAGGCGTTTCAATTTATGATTTAAAATATATTTAGACGACAAATCCGCCAAAAAAAAAAAGTAAACAAAAAAAACGCAAAAAATGAATGGAAGATGAAACGAACGAAAATATCATCAAATGAAACAAAGTCAAAATAACTAAATGAAGCTTAATGACTGCAATGCTACAGAGTCCAACCAGTCACAGTGATGCTGTGTTTAGCCTGTAGTCACTACCAATTCGCTAAGAACCTTTTTGTTGCAATAAATAATAATAAAACAAATAATAGAAAGAAGAAGATATATATCTTATCATTATATAATCAATCTTAGTTACAATATGCGTGATGTTATTCGTAAGCATTGGAGAAATTAAATCGCGCATAAATAGTTTTAATGTTTTTATTTTT
This sequence comes from Drosophila nr. fundita, assembly GCA_035044245.1. NCBI lineage: Eukaryota > Metazoa > Arthropoda > Insecta > Diptera > Drosophilidae > Drosophila > Drosophila nr. fundita. The sequence continues at coordinate 359,871 of JAWNMG010000145.1, forward strand.
TATCCTATTAGTGAACCCTTACCCTATTGCATAGATAAAAGCTCTCATATTGAGAACTCTGAAAATCAATTTAAATAGCGGCTGATATAGCCAATTCAGCCAAGCTCAAGCGGCATCACTGGTACGTAGTCAAAGCGATCAGCGCGAAAAGCAGTAAGGAATAACAACAGAGACAAGGGCAACAACACAGACCGGCAAACGAAATCGTGAAACAAAAACAAAGATAAACAAAACGCAAAAACGCAACAGAGCCGCAGATCAGCGTAGCAGCAGAGCAGCAACGAAGCGGCGCAGCAGCTCTGCCGGGCGTGACCTTCACCCAATAAAACGACTGATCGCGGTCAGAGTGTACAAAATTTGCAGTTAAACACAATTACGCCATTTTTGTCTCTTTCTGTCTGCCTGTCAGCTTTTGTTTGCGTATGTATGTGTGTGTGTGTTTTTTTTTTTATTATTTTTATTTATTGTTTTTACTGACAGCTTGCCGGCAACTATTGTGAATGTGTATGCGCATAATATTTGCAATGGTTTATGTTGGCCACTACAGGTAATTGCGATGTGCAGTTGCGCTCAAAATACTTAAGGCTAAGACAAAACTAACTGGTTGCCAACTATCTACAACAACATAAAACAGCATTCCTCGAAAATGCTTATGTACATGATGTATTTACATTAATAATATTATCGAAATGTTGAAATTAGCGCAAATTCAGTGCTGCGCTTTTATTACAGTTCGGCATGCTCCATTTCAAAGTTAACCCAAAATATTTGCATATATTTATATTATTATATATATTTGATATATATACGATATGCGTAGTAAAAAACGAAAGAAATAAATGTACTAGCAGCAGCAACAATTAAAAAAATAAAAACAAATAAATGTGCCAAAGTTGAGAGAGGACGACTTGGAGATACCCTAGATACCCGTTACTTATTTGTCAAACCAACATGTAGATCAATATTATTTATGTTTATTAATATGCAAAGATATATTTATATTTCTTGTGATTGGAAATCGAAATTCAGAATGAAGATACATATCCAAATTCATTGGATTACAAAAATATGGCTTCAACAGTCAACACCCCAAAGTAAATCGATAATAATGTATTTGGCTTAGCGTGTAGGGTATCTGCTAGCCGAACACTGGTGTGCTTAGCATTGTTTTGTTTTTTTGTTGTATTATTGTTGTTTCTGTATCTTGTTTTTGTTGCTGCTTGTCTTTGCGTTGTTTTTTTTGTTTTTTGTTGTCTCCCGCGCACATATTTAGCGACCGGCTTTTCGCGTCGTTGTTGTTGTTGTTTATTTATTGTATTTGCCGGCAAAACAGTTTCTTGCTTTATTGTTTATTGCTGCGGCCATTGTTGTTGTTGCATGTTGGTGCGACACATTAAAAGTGAAAACAAAAGCAAAAGCAAAAGCAGGCACAGCATTAAATGAATTAAATCAACTTCTGGGCCTGCCATGGGGCGTGCGTGGGCGTGGTACCGCATATATATATATATATATATATATATATATATTATTTGTATATATGTACATAAGTATGTTTACGTTTGTTAACCCCGGTCGTGCACAGCCAGCCACTCACTGCACTTGATTAGAAACGGCGACAAAATCCAATTGGATTCCCACTCTACCGAGACAACAATGGCGAGGTGATGATGAGCAGGGTGGCGCGGGCAGAAGGGTGGTGGGGGGAGGGATGGAGATGACAGCTGCACGAGTGAATGAAATGTAATCACTTTGGCGTGAATCATTGACTGAATGAATGACGAATTCTCGCTGCTGTGGCAATCAACTTAAATGGGTTAACTCTACTGGCACAAAAATATCATCATTATTTTGATCAGCACCAAACTGTTGACTGATTTTCCATTTGACAACTTTACTTGTTATATATACATACATATATACATATATACATATATTTGACAACAAGAATAATAACTGTTGACTTTGGTAAATGAAAGCAGTTATTCATTTATATAAGGACTCATCTCTCAAGCGAATGATTATTTCTATGGCCAGCCTCGACATGTGGACTATCATCTGCAGCAAGGAGACAACGGATGTGGGCCAAGTTTGATGTAGGCCGGGTTTGATGATGCACAAGAGGAGTGAGCGGAGGAGAGCAGTGGCATTGGCATCTGCATTGCAATAAAATAAAAGAAAAATAAAAGAAAATCTTGCAGAATTGAGAAATAAAAACGAGCAAATAATTTGATTTTTCTTGGTATGTTCAAATATTTATTATATAATTTTATAAGTATAAATTTTGACAAAAAAAAAAGGAAGTAATAATTAAACATTTTGTATCTATGTTATATTAATATATACATATATATATACATATATATATATACATATATATATATACATATATATATATATATATATATATATATATATGCATTTATTAAATACATATTTATTTTGCGAAAAATTGTGTTTCAATTAATATAAGTAACTAAATAACGATGTAAAATTATTGAATATAAGTATATAAGATAGTATATATATATTTTCGTTATATAATATAGTATGATTAAATATTGTGTATATTATTTAATAAATGAAGCAAATATAACATACCAAATAAAAAAGAGTAGTAAATGGATTAAAAAAAAAAAAAATTGAACAATTTCCAAAAAAAAAAAATTTGTTCACCCATTGTCGATTTTATTTCATTGGTTTTTCAGTAATGTTAACAGCTATATATAAATGTATATATATATATATATTGGTATAAATATATATATATATATACATATTGGTATCATTAAATATATATTTATGTATATGTATAAGTGTCCATAATATGTGTATAAAAATTGTAAAATCAAAATTTCTTAACATAAAAGTGTTTCTGTGCAACAGATACTTGTTGCAACTTTGTTTTTTTGTTTTTTTTTTGTTTTTTTTTTTTTAATATTTGCGAGGATTTAGAGGTTTTGGTTGTAGTTGTTGTTGTATTTTTGTTAATTTGCGATTTTCACTTGGTTTTAAAAACAATAATAGAAAATTACATTGAAATAAAAGAAAGCAAAAAACATTTGTTTAGTTATCAAATGCAAAAGTTGACATTTTCTCTTCTTCTTCTACTTTTTTGTAGTTGTAATTTTTTGGATTTACAATAGTTTACATTGCGTTTTGCAACCGATTTGTATCCTTTTGTTGTTGTTGTTGTTTCTTTTTTTTTTTTTTTTTTTGTTTTTTTGTTGGGCATATTTTGCAGTTTTTTTTTTTGTTGTTTTTGTTTTGTTTGTTTGTGTGTTTTATTGTTGCAGATAAATTTGTACGGTTTTCAAATTGTATTTAAACTCTGTATTTGTATTTTATGTACTATAGGAAACAAGGTGCATTCGTATATTTTGTTGGCTTTGTCTATGTGTGTGTTTGTGTGTGTGTGTGTGTGTATATAATTGATTATGCATGTGTGTGTGTTTGTGTTGTTGTTGTGGTTGTTGTTGTACAATGTTATGCTTAGCTTAAGCCTATTGCTCTATGTGGCGTGTTCATCATAACCCGGATTTATCGGTTCTATTTTCATGTTTGTTTTATAATTTGGTTTCTCAACTGACTTCGATTTCAAGTGTAAATGTAAGAAAATATCTTAAATTTTATACAATTTTTTTTGTTTTTTTTTTCTTCTGTTTTTTTTTCTGTTTTTTTTTTTTTTTTTTTTGTAACTAGTATTTAACGAGATTTCTATGTACAGTGGTTAAACAACAAACAAAAAAAAATACGTATTTTCTCTTCTTCTTCTTAATTTGATTTATATTTTTTCGCATATGTGCAAACAATTTGTTTTCCTTCGTTTGTAGTGAATAAATTGCTTTAGTTAGCAGCTTAAACAATATAACAATTTGATGTTTGATTAATATTTTAATATCGCATTAAATAAAGTGTAAATGTTTATGTATAAATGTTTATGTATAAATGTTTGTATAATAAAAAAAGAAGAATATATGTGTGTGTATATAATATACAATTGTATTATGTATAATTGGCATTTATCTTTCCTAAGGGGGGGGGGAGAGTGGTTTTTTTTGATTTAGTTATTTATAATATATATATATATATATATGTGTGTGTGTGGGTGTGTGTGTGTGTGTGGCAGCTTATGTATAATAAATTTAATTGTTTTACTTGCAAGTCTCGAGAAAATAAATGAAAATTGTCCCAGCAATGCCAGCCCCGCCAGGCAAAACATCAAGTGAATATACATATATATATATTTATATATATATATATATGTGTGTGTTTGTGTGTGTTTAAGTGAGTATATATATAAAATTGTACAATCAAAATATAAAATATTAGTACAAATTTTTTGAAATTATGTGCACTAAAAACCTAAAAAAAAAAAAAAAGTGAAAATTGAAAAATGATGCTAATTATTTAGTCACTAATTTCGTTTAAACGTCGCTATAAATGGTATCATATCATATATGTTATATATTTGTATATTTAGTTGTACTAGCTTGCTAATAGTATCGAGTTAGTTAGTGTGTTTCGTGTTGCATGTTTCGTGTTTCTTGTTTCTTGTTTCTCTTGTTGTGGTTGTCATCGTTTATCAAAAAGCCAACTAAACCTAAATAACATTTTTCGTATCAAGTTTTCTTCTTCTTCTTTTTTTTAATCCATTTTTTCAATCCTTTTTTTTGTTTTTGAATTCGTTTCGACTTCAGTGTTAGTAGTATTGGAAAAACGAAATTTGTTTCGCTCCTACCTAAATCAAATATTCTAATAGTATGTATATGTGTATTGTAAATATTTTATTGTATATATATATATATATATATATATATATATATAGCAAAAATCGACAGTTGAACAGCTGGCAAACTTAGCAGCCAAAAATTGATTTCTTTCCTTCTTTTTCCAGTTGTTTGTTATTTTTTTTTCGGGTTTTTTGGGTTTTCCCTATTTGTTTTGTGTAAATTTATTTGGGTATGCCTAACAGTAATATTCTATAGTTCCTATATCATCGTTCCGTTGTAATTCTATTTTGAATAGTGTTCGATTTTTCATCCTCTTCTTCTCTGCTTCATCCCTGCTGCTGCTTCCAATTTCGATTTTGCGCATTTCATATGCATAGTTCAAAATTTATTAAATACGTGTCTCTTAAAAGATTTAGTGTATATATATATATATATCTATTAGAGTATAGCAATTATATTGGACCAATAAAGAAAATACATTTTTATAGTTTCTAGAGTTGCAAAATAAAATAAAGGAAAAAACTAAGAGAAAACTATTTCAGTAGATCAAGATCAATTCATATCGAAGTGATATATAGACGGGGGGAAAAAAGCATTGAATAAACCCCGCATTATATATCTATATAGGCAGTAAAAGTTGTTTAAGCGTTTGCTTTCTATTTGTGTGTGTGTGTGTGTGTGTGTGTTTTTTTTCGTTGCATCATATGTTGGGAAAGCTATACACATTGTACCGTTGTACGTTAAGGCGTCATTTGTTGTCGTCGTCCTGCTATCTAAGTAAGGATGTGTACCGTGTACAGACAGAAAATAACTAAACGGATGCAATTACCAACCAAAACCGACTATATAAATGTCTGTATAATTTGATGTTGTTGATCAGCTAGCTATGTAGTCAAACACATAGAAGTTTGTTACCAACAAAAAACCTAATCACTATACAGCTAATTGTATAAAAAATGTTTATATATATATATATATATGTTTATATATACATGTGTATATTTATATATATTTGCATACATTGTAACACGTCTAGTTCTTTTCGGTTTGTTTGAAATCTAAACCGTCTAAAGGCAGGTGGTTTGGCGTAATCCCAATCTGTGAAAAGTGAGTTAGCCAAGATTGTCCACCGATGAGAAGCAGACGTGTCACAACAAGTTGTTATCTACCTATATATATGTTTATATATATATATATATATATATATATATGTTTATGTAGAAGGGATAGTAACTTTGTATTGGTACTAAATATATATTTATAAATTGTTTTTGCTAACTTTGTAGATTTGCATTTCACATTTCATTTGCTCTCATTTTGGCGCTCCTTCAAAATTTGCGCTCATTTCTCTTCCCCTTATAACTTCGAACTCTTCACCTGCTGTTTCTCTCTCTATTTCCCCCTGTCAACCTCTGCCTCTGCTTCTGACTCTGCTTCGGCCTGTGCTTCTGCCTCTTAACTGACTTTTAGCGAAAACACACTCTCTAGTGCCCGCCCATGCTATGCTGAGAGAATGCTGTCTCGCTCTCTCTCTCTTCTGTCTTCTATCTTCTATCTTTCGCCCAGTTTGTGTGAATTTTCTTCTCTTCTCATTGTGTTTTTTTTTTTTACTTTTAGTGGCTCATTCGTTGCATCTTTATCTGTTTTCCGTATCCGCTTTTCATGTTTTTGTAGTGTTTTTTTTTTTTTCTTCATTTGTGTTTGGTTCTTGTCCTGGTTTTTTTTTTTAAATTTGTTTTGTTTTTGTTATTCATTTCATGGTTAAGTATAAGTGTATATATCTAAGCATAAGTATATATATGTATATATGTACAACCAAATATAGGGAAAAACTAAAGCATAAGACTTGCCTATATATATATATATATATATATATATATATATTGATTGAAAAATCGCTTTTACGCATTTCTCTCTAATTCTACGTTCGTTATCAACATTTCCTTTATAGTTTTGCTTCCAATTTGCATTTTGCTTTCTTCAAAAATATATAAAAAATATCACATTAAAGAAATCCAATTTAAATAACTATGTTACAATTATATAGAGCAGTAGCATCTAAGCCTAGGCCGAAAGCTACGAAAAAAAAATTAATAATTAATTAAATTAATTAATTATGTATATATACATCTCGATACATTTGTATCTTGTAGTACTATATATACACTATATATATATATATTTTATATATATTGCTAAACTATTCCATCCCGCGATCGTTCGTTCAAAAAAAAAAAAAAAAAAAAAAATACAAACAGCATCATCATCATTCTTATCGTTAACATTAATGTTATTTTCATCATCATCATCATCATCATCACCATCATCATAATCATCATCATCATCATCATCGAGACCTGGTCGTTCGTATGCTCTAATGGCTAATACTAAAAACTGATATTGAAGTTTAAAAAGTGCTCATGTGAGCCTAAGTCAAAAGAATACACTAAAAAAAAATATATATATAATTACAAATATAAACAACATTTTTCTCATGTCGTCATCAGTTTTCCTTTTCCTTTTCTTTTTCTTTTCATTTTCTTTTGCTTGTCAAATCGATTCGAATCGAATCGATTGCTCGAGACTTGCAAACGTGTTTCAACCAAAAGCTGCACACACACTCTCTCCCGCTCTCTCCCCCCCTCTCGCTCTTACTTACGGATGCTATCGTCAGTCAATGGCGGTGGCATTCTTGCTCTGACGCAGACGCGCTAGCTTCTCCTGGTGCTGCTTGAGCTTGGCCATCAGCTGTTGACGCTCTGAGTAGAAGCTGTGGTACTCGCTGTTGAGTTGGTTACACAATTTGGCCGCCTCACGCAATATATTGACCTTGGGGGCACGCTCCTTGTCACGTAGATTGGGTATCTGCTTCTTCAGTGCCTCGAACAGATTCTTGAGTCCGATGCGACGCTGACGCTCCATATCGTTGTGCAGATTACGCTTCTCAATCGTATCCACCTCATCCAGACTAAGCTGACGGTTTAATGCACTGCTGCTGCTGATACCGTTGTTATAGTTGTTGTTGTTGTTGTTGTTGTTGTTGTTGCTGCTGCTGATGTTGCTGCTGCTGATGTTGCTGATAGCGCTGCTGGTGACGGCGCCGCCGTTTTTGCTGTTGCCACTGTTGGTGCTGCAACTGCTGTTGTTGCTAACGGGCGTTCGTGGCTTTAAATAGACATCATCCTTGAGTTCGCTGCTTAGCTCGTAAACCGAGTTCATCTTCTTGACGCGACTCTTCTTGGCCGCCACCAAGCTGTGCAACGACGACGACGACGGCGACTTGATGCCCTTGATGGAGGAATAGACTCGACCCGATGATGTCGCTGCACAATCGTTCATGTAATAGCGCTTGCGGCTCTTGCCCTTGCAAGCGACGGCCGGCATTACTGCTGCAGACGCGAACTCGCTGCCACTACTGCTGCTGCTGCTGCTGCTACTACTGCTGCTGCTGCTGCTGCAGCTGCTGCTGCTACTACTGCTGCCGCTACTGCTGCTGGTGCTGGAGGGTGAGTAGGCGCCGAAGACAGCGTCATCGAAGACAGCGGCGCCGACATCAGAGCGCTGATAGGACATGCTCGACGGCGATGGGTAGCGCGAATTGACAACGGATTTAACGGGACTGTTGCTGGCCGGCGTACAGGGTAGATGGAACTGAGCGATTCTCAATTTTTGTGGGATGCAAGCACCGCTCGAGATTTTGTTGGCGACCTTCGTTTGAAGAGCGCGACGATCACGATCCGATGGATTTGTGGGTAGCTTCTTGTCATTGAGGGAGACAACATCGATTTCCTCTTCTGTACCCGAAAGAAAGACAGAGAAAGAGAGAGAGAGTGAGTGTAATTAGTAACGAGTAGCGAGTAACTTCTGATTTGTAATATATAATATAATAATATAATGCAAAAAATATAAATATAAATATAGACAACAGTGGTAACAATTAAACGTAACGAGTAACGAGTAATGAGTAACGAGTAACGAGTGACGAGTAACGAGCAAAGAGCGACGATTAACGCTAAACGAGTGTGTTGAGTTACAGTATGAATTAAGCATTCGCACAAAATCCATAGGCAGACAAGGATCAAGAACCACACACAATAACGAGTTGCGACTAACGAGTAAATAATAACGACTGATGAGTCCCAGACTAACATGGGTCAAGAGCCACACATAGTAACAAGTGACAAGTAAGAAGAGACGAATAAGAAGCGACGACTGACGAGTAACGAGTAAAAAGTAACGTGTGCTGAATATGTTGATTTGTATATTGATTCTTTGTGGGTTTCAAGAAAGCCCTGCAAATGTCGCGACGAATGTCAACGACAGTTCAATGACTACACCACACACACAGCACAGAAACATGGTGATGTCATTGTGTTTGGTGGGTGAGTGGGTGGTTAGTGTGGGTGGTAGGTTGGCTAGTTGTGCCCTAAGCAAAGCGGATTAGTGTGTCAACGTTGTGAGAGACAAGTGGCTTGACGCCACTCTTGCAGCACAGTATCAGAATTCAGGAAGCAATAGATTTGCCGTCACACAGACAATGAATAAACACACACACACACACAGAATAAACCACCCAAAACCCAACCCCAAACCAAAATGAAGGCAACATTAAACAGTCTATTGACGTCGAATGCAATATGCTTCAAGCGGTGGGTGGTTGCTGGGTGGGTGTGTGGGCATAGATCGCTAAAGCTGATAACGTTCATTTACGCAAATATCGTTTTTTATTTTTTGATTTAGTTTGCATTTGCTCCTCTGTTGCTGCGAGCTCTCTCTTCTGCTCTCCCACTCTCTCTCTCTCTCTCTCTCTTGCTCTGTGTGTGCCGCCGCCCAACCCGCCTCCTTGTCTTCCACGGAATGGATTTGCAGCTTCCGTTGTTAATTTGGCGCTTCCGTTGGCGCGCGCGTCCATTGAACCAAAGCAAGCCAGCCGCAGCTGTTGCAATCAAATGTTGGCCCAGCCCCACTCTTGAATGCTTCTCTTAATCAAATTACAGAAACGAAAAACTGTCAAAAAAAGAAAGAAACCAAATGACGCAGCTCTTATCACAGTAGGCGGGGTAAGTAGTTGCGCCTCCATTCCTCTCCACCCCAACCAAACCCGGTCGTCTCCACAAGCGAATAAATATTTGCATAAATGTTGATTATATACATATATATATATATATATATATATATTTAGTTTACGCACTCAGCTTCCGTTCTTCCGTTTTTGCAAATGACATTGGAGATTGTACCAAATGAATATAGTATAAATAAATAATTGGTACATTTGTACTATTGCAGTAGTGGCACAACTCAAGTGAGCAAGAAGCAAGACGAGAGCAGGAGAGGGCAGTCAGCCAAGCGTTGCCACAGTGTGCTGTGTGGCAACTACCTTCGGCAACATGTAGAAGCATCTTAATGATAATGATGAACATCATTTAGCTGTTGGCTGGGCTAGACAAGCAGCAGACCGACCGACCTTATCCAAGGAGACCGCAGTGAGAATGTTGCTGCTTGTTACCCATCGGCCATTTTATATTTTGTTGCAACAGCAGCATCTATGTTGGAATGCGATGTCGACCATCATCATCATCATCATCATCATCATCAACATTAACATTATCATGTTGCTGTGACGCAGCACAAAATGTTGCAGTGCACTTTCTGTCGGTCAAATGAAGATATAGCTGGAGAAGGAAATTGATTTTGAGAGGAATAGAGAGAGAGAGAGAGAGAGAAAGAGAGAGAAAGAGAGAGAGGGCGAGAGAAAGAGAGAGAGGGCGAGAGAAAGAGAGAGAGGGCGAGAGAAAGAGAGAGAGGGCGAGAGAAAGAGAGAGAGGGCGAGAGAAAGAGAGAGAGGGCGAGAGAAAGAGAGAGCGCGAGAGAAAGAGAGAGAGCGCGAGAGAAAGAGAGAGAGCGCGAGAGAAAGAGAGAGAGCGCGAGAGAAAGAGAGAGAGAAAGAGAACGAAAGAGAGAGTGACGATGCCTAGCAGCAAACTTCATCATCAGTCATTCTGGTATTCATTCAAAGTCGTCAAACAAGTCACTTCTTTAAGCTTTGCAAAATCTTCAGCTTGAAAAGCAGGGCCAATATTTCTTATACTTATTGGTTCTTAGCTGTTTTACTATCCCTTTCAAGTTTGGACCGACGCTTCGTATAGTGTTTTTTTGCTTAAAATATATTTATGTTTATATTCACAATTGTAAACATTGGATAGTGTGAATGGATATGTAAAAATATAACCACATTTTGAATATATCTACCACAAAGGTGTTATATATATATATACACATTACAAGGTGATTCAGGATGTAAAATGCTTACTTTACACCGCCTACAAATTATAGATTTCGAATCAAATTCTTATTGAGATCTTTTCTGTATAATTTGCATTTTGTTTTATCGCAACAACAAGCAAAAAGTAAATTGTGTTTTTTCCTCAACAACAAACTACAACAAATGGTGGCTGCCTCATAAACATTCCAAACGTTGCGCAAATCGATCTAAAGAATGCAAATTGTTCACAACTGTCAGAGGAACCAGGGGATTTCCTCGAAATTAATTGCAGTGTGTGCAGCACAAAAACAACACAGCAACACACAAAAAAAAAACAATTATAACAGACAGCTCACTGATGGCAGATGGTGGTGACGGGCAGGGGGGCGAAGGAGGGATGCATAAGTGCAGCTGTACCAGTAGCCAACTGTATAGGTGGGGGGGGGGGGTTACAGTTGACGCTAACTGAAGAAACAACAACAAAAAAAGCTCGCAATTTTGCTGCTGCTGACAATACGAATATATATTTAAAAAAAAAAAAAAAAACCTGACAAACTCGTTTACAGCTGCAGCGCATAAAGCTTGGCAACTATTGTTGCTAAGCGCGCCAACCAAGATCAAATCAACAGCAACAGCTAAAATAGTAATAATAATCATGATAATAATAAGAATAAGAGTAATAATAAAGTAATAAAGAGTATCAAGCAAAGAGGAAACAGCTTGTTGTGTTGTTGTACGTTAATTACAATTGCAAATAAAAGCCAAACACACACACACACACACACACAGATATACACATATACACACTAGCGTACGAGACATACGAGCACAACTTAATAAGTTGCGCAACTTTTATGTGCAGCTAGCTAGCCTGTGGGCGGCGAGCAAAGAAAAGAACAGAGAGAAAGACAAGAAGCAGTGAGTGCAATATATGCACAGACATATATTTACGTGCATTCAGAGCGCTGCATGCTGCCCTATAAAAATTTGCATATTGAGTTTAATTGAAAAAGAAAAAAGGGAGAGACGAAACATGACAGACAAACAGACAGACACAGACAGACAGATAGGCTGGCAGGATATAGCATAAAAGGGACAGCGCAAATGACAACAAGTGCATTGCTCAATTTATTACTGTAATAAGAGAGAGAGAGAGAGAGAGAGGGGTGCGCTCACCACCACACTTTCAATCTTTCTCCCACCCTCTCCCTCTCTCTAACACTATGTGCGAAATGAATATGACAGACGTAAATGCTTATAGTAGCGCAGCAGCAGCAGCGGGCGGCAACGACGTCATTGCCGCCCTCGACTCGACAACAACAACTTGATAAAACAAGAGATAAAAAGAATCGCGGCATATGCATATACGCCAGCACGCACACACACACACACACACACTGCTTTAAAATTGAGCAATGTAAACAGAAGAAGAACAGAAGAAATGTGCAAAACGCGCGCACAGCAAACGAAATTGAAATTTGAGTACAAGATACAAGTAAAAATGGCATATGATGCAATATGCGGCATGAGGAATTTTGAGACCATAAAAGACACTCGCTCGCTCGCACGCACAGTGGTAACTAGGCGTCTGTGTTTTTATTACAGTTTCAAGCCCACTGTGCGTGCTAGCGCAAGTCGTTAAAGAAAAGACAAAAAAGAAGACAAACATCAAATGAAATAAATAACAACAAATAAAACAAACACACGCGAAGAAGCAGCTCGCGGCAATTTAAACTACACCCACGACGAAAATGTTGTTGTTGTTGTTGTTGCTGTAAATTGTTTAATAACATTTGTCATTATCTTAAGTTCCGTATCTCAGAATTCCAATTTGACAATATCAACACCAAAACGGGAAGCACACAAAAAGAAACAGAAGAAGAAGAATCATTCCTGTGTCGTAGACAAAAAGAATCAAGAAGGAACACTGACACTAGCACGGAACAGAAAAAACACAATGATTTCACTCCATATCATTTTAATTCCAATACAGTTAATTTCCAGTTTTTGCTAAGCTTTTACTTGCATTTTATATGCACATTTGTGTACATATACATATACATATGTATATACACATATATTGTTTATATTCTCCGTATACATACGTGATAATTATTTGTTTTGTATTTAAACGAGTTCCGTGAAATTTGGAATATTCTTAGAAACTTAGCATGACGACAGCAGTTCGCATTCTCATCTGTATTTATATTTTTCATTTGCATTTGCAATTGCAATTTGTTATTTATTATGTGTTATTTATTATTTGGTAGACACTCACTGTGCACAGTGCTCGCTTAACTGCGTTCCCACGCTCCCAGCACAGAAATCAAAGCAAATTGCACACAAAAAAGAAAAGACGCACAAGAAGTCGAGGAAGAAGGGGAAGAAGCAGACGTAAAAGAGTAACGTGTATTTCGCCGTCAACATGTGTTGGCAACATGTCGCTAGCAACAGCACAACCAATAATCATAGTTGCTCTAAGACAACAATAAAAAATTACAACTTTTTGTGGTTTTGCTGAAAGCAGAATAAAAAACAAATCAAATAATATAACAAATCGCAATTGCAAATGAGCAAAACAAAGAGTCGCTTCCGCTGCTGCTGCTGCTAGCTGGCAACATTCCCACGCGACACCAATTGCAACTTGTTGTTGTTACGTTTCGCTTGGGTACAAGTGCAGCTTAAAATGCCAGGCGCAGGTTTTGTGTGTACAACTTGTTGCCGCAACAATTGTGTAATTTGATGCTGCGTCTCTCTTTAATACCCCTGTCAACAGAACCCCCCCACCCCCTCCCCACACACACACACAACCTCTATCAATGGAATGACTCATACTTTAACCTAACCCTTTTTCAAATGATAAATGTCACCAAAATATAAGAAAAAAAAAAACAATATAAAAAAGCTCACTGATAAAAAAGCGCAATTACAATAAAAATGTCGTTAAGACATGGTGGACAAAGAAAGGAGGAGGGCACTGGCAATGGCGCAATGCGCCAATCGTCTAAAGCTTCTACACACACAGATGCAACACAGCATAAATTATGAAAGGAGCAAAGGCAATAAAATGCGTCTGGCAACATTTTGGGTGGAGTTCGACAACAAAAAACATTCTTTTTATTTTGGGCGTGTAGCAACCTTCCTAAACCTTGGCAACATTCTGTCGCGCAAATTTACAAATGTACCCTTATATATATACATATATATATATGAGTATACATGTATTATGTATACGATGCGACGGCGCCGCTTATGGCAACAACAAAGCTTTCGAAACGAATAAGGGAGGCTCGTTGGCGTCGGCGTCGCCAAAAAAAAATAAAAATAAAATAATAAAACAAGACACAAACAATTATCATTGGATTGCCGAAGATTAAATACGCTTTCAGACTTCCAGACTTTCGTGTGGAATATGTGTGAGTTATTTATATTATATATATATGTATATAATATATTAAATGAGATCTAGCCAATATTATGTATATTGTTATTAAGATGCAAGTCAAATGTTGCAAACCTTATTGCAAAATTATAATGCTTTCCGCAAGTGTATAATAATAATAAAAAAAGCCGGCACAGCGATAGAGTGGAGAGGAGAGAAGCGACCTTGAGCATAACAATTTATTGCTTCACGTGTGCGAATGAGCAGCACACACAGTGAGCGCGAGAGCGAGACAGAAGACGAGAGCGTAGGCAGGCAGGCAGAGAAAGATGACACGCACACGCACGAAAAGACGCGCCTAGCAACAGCGAGCAACGTAAGAAGCAAACGCAAAAAACATACATACATACATATATATGTGTGTATATATGTAGATAATATTGTTAGACGTCATTATTACACAGCCTTTGGACCATTGTTAGAGCTTTCGCGTCTGTCGTTGGGTGGCGTTTTTTATTTGTTGCGGGTTGGGCAAATTTTGTAACTTGGCGCTAAACGTTAACATATATATAGGGCCAGACGCATAAATTAGCGTGCTGAAAGTAAAAGCAAAGCAAACAAAAAAGAAAAGAAAATATGGTACAACATATTTGGTTTTGTCTTGCGCTTTTTGTTTTTTAATACATATTTTCATTTGTATATATAAACACACATAGCAACACACGCACCGTCGCACTATTTTTCGTTAGTTTTATCTAATTGGTAGCTCAAACAAACAGCAACAAAAACGAGAACAGAACTCAAAAAACTCTTCTCATAAACATTCGCAACGTGCCTTTTTTTTTGTGTGTTTCTACGCACATTTTTATGATTGTTCGACCTTCATTCAGTTCATTAACATTTCCATTTCCATTTTTTGTTTCCAATTGGATTCAGTAACGAAAATAACGCATACGAAGAGGGCAGTAGGCAGTAACGTAACGTAAGCAGCGTATCGGCTAGTTGGCGTTATTCTGTTATGCGTCTACGCATAAGAAAGAAAAGGTGCGAAAACTAGAGAGAAAAAAACACACACAAGACAATAGGCAGAGGCGCCAACAAATGCCAAATACAACTGGTGGGGCTCTGCTGAGCAGGCAACGGAAGAAAAGGCAATCATTTATTTATATATATACGTACATAGGCGGCTTGTGTAAATTGTGATTGATAAAACTATCAAAAGCTCTCATACTGTTAACTGTTACAATTGAACTCTGTTCGAATCAATCTTTCTTTCTCCCTTTCTCTTTCTCTTTCACCTGACTATTGCATCTGTTACACACCTAATGAATCGTCACGAACGAGCACGCACACTCACGCACGCACACGCATAACGACAAGCTGCCTAACCACTGCTATCACAAAAAAAATAAAAATAAAAATTCGCACGTTGCGAGTTTTTTTTTATCGTCTCACGCGCTCTTTTTTTTTGACAGTCAGATTCGCTTAATCACACATTTATCAATATATACATAGCATAGCAGCAGGAACAGCAAAAAAAAAAACACATTTTATTATGTGGGCGTTTTTCGCTATTAGTGAAATACACACACAGACACACATATTTATACATATATGTGGGGGAAAATAGTCGGCGAAATGAGCGCGCCTAGTAACAACGCAACAACCAAAAAAAATCGTATAACAGCTACTTGTGATTCCGACTGCAAAACTGCATTAGCAACAAAACCAAGACGAAGACCACTGTGACAAAGAACAAGAAGAACAAGAGCCGCCGGCAGTTTAGAATTCTGCATGCGGCACATTGAATGCACTCAAATGCTGTGTTTGTATAGAGAAAATGTCAAATTAAAAATAATAATAAAAACTAAAAAACAAACTTTCTTAATTAGAGCAACATGATTTGTCCCATTTTCAGTCAAGTATTATTAACCGTTAACTTTCGTTTCGCTTCGATGTCTTCATTCGATATTCATATTACACATTTTGTGTGCCTAAATGCTGCTGGCTGCGCCAGTGTTTTTTTCGAGTGTGAGTGCACTCGGCACACAGCTAGCCAGCTGGCCAACGAATGAGTGAGCGAGAGAGAGTAATAGACATACCTGTGCAATTTTTGCCGGCAGCGTTGGACGATGACGTCGAGACGTCGCCGTCGCCGCTTCGACAATCTGTGTGCATGTTTTGTTTTCGTTTTGATAGAACGCGCAGAAAAAAAGGTGCCAATAACAATTACAATAATAATAACAATAATAATGGGACACACACACAGAAACCCATGAAAGAGATCCGCGCCAACCAATGCATGTATGTGTGTATGTGCATGTGCATGTGTGCGTGGGTGTTTGCATACGTGTGCATGTGTATGCAGCTTATGAATGAAATAGCAACGCCAAACGTAAAAGCTTTACGCGCCAAATTGCAGTTGTGTTTGTGTGTATGAGTGCAAATAGTAGTAGTGGTAGCCGTAGTAGTATAGTAAAGCAGCAAAGTGTAGTAGCTAAATGCGAGGGTCGCTCAATATGTTTCGCTCTTTGGTTTTTGTTACTTTTTCGCGTCCTTTTTGTTTCCTTTGCAACAGCAGTAACAACGCCATTAGCAACAAGACATTGAACCCAAAAACTAAATCCTACACAGATGGGAGCACGGGGTTGGGGACGGGGCGTGTGGTCTGGATAAAGTGCGCTGACGCCCCAAAAAAGAAAAAAAAAAATAAAACGCCGGCATGAGCGCAGACATCCTTGAAAAATGTGGTGTGACTGCGACAAGAGCGAGAGAGAGAGCAAAATAGAAAGAGAAGAATGTTCCAGAAAAACGTTTTCCTTTTTTTTTTTATACATATGCATGTATATTTTTTGGGCGTAGCACAAACTGCGCAAGACGGCGCTTGGGGATGCTTTGGCCAAGTAGTGAGAAGTGCCAAGAGAGGATGACGCCATAAGGCCGACCAAACAATATACACATATATATACATATACATATATATATATATATACACACATAATGAGCCATGAAAGCCACGCGCCAGCATTCGAGCGGAAGCGAGGGGAGGAAGGCGGGTTGGTTTGTAGCTTGTGGCGCATTGCAATGCGTAGGCAACAAGGCGCCAAACGTAATGCAAGGATGTGGGGGAGGGGGATTTGGGCGGTGTGAGCAGGGTTGATTTGGAAAATCAATGAAAGCTCTTTCACCCACAGAACAAACATCGCAACTCTCGCCGGAAAGCAGCAAACAGCAAGCAGCAAGCAGCATGTGGGCGGCGCAGCAAAAACAAAAAAGGAAAAAAAAAAACAAACGGAAAAGTTTACTACGTTTGCTGTTGACGTAGGCGATCGATTTTTTAGGCGCGTCATCGCAGTACGCCCACCCACTGTGCCAACAGCAGAGCAGTAGCAGAGCAGCAGCAGCAGCCATCGCAGACCAACACACTAGTTGAATGTGGGAGGCAGGAGGAAGAGCATGTACGGATGAGGTGAGAATGCACATTTGGTGGGCGCGCAGCACTTGAAAAGACAACTGATGGAAAAGGCTGGGTGAAGGGGGTGGAGTAATTCTCAATAAACACTGACTAAGAGGAGTGCAGAGAAATAGGATAACAAAAAGAAAGTAAGAATCAAATATGAGAGTAAAACAGCAGCTCTAGAGAAGTAGTAGGGCGTGGGGGAAAGAATTGAACCATAACAAATTGAATATAGCAGCTATTGCAGAGTAGTTTACAATTGCTGGGTCACTCACCGGAATCGGAGGGCGTGTCTAGATCCATTTCTTTGCAGCGCGTATAGCTGTGATCGCTGATGTGTCGCATGTAGAGGCCGCTGCCGCTGTTGCCATCATCCGATTCACAATCGGAACAGGTCGCCGTCGTTGCTGGCGGTGACAAACTGTCCACTGCATCCGACACATCAACATTGGTCACGAGTCGGGCAACAGCAGCTGAAGATTGTTGCTGGTGCATCTTCAGCAGTTGTTTGCACTGATCGGTGAGGACCACATCGAGGACATCGCTCATCTGATTGCCTTCGAAGATATAGGGCAGATCGATGCGGTCCTTGCTGGTATTCTGGAGTTCACGACTCAAATGTTCAATATAGTTGGCATCGGCACTGCTCGTCAACGAGATATTATTGCTGCCCATGACGCAGGCACGCAAATCGACATTGTGTAGAAACTCTGCCATTTCATAAATCTCAGCGCCATAAGGCTGGATATTACGCGTTTGTCGCAGATTTTGTTGTTCCTGCTGCTGCTGTTGCAGCTGCTGTTGTTGTTGCCTTTGCTGTGTGTTGCTTTTGCGCAAGAGCGAACCGCCTGGCGGTATATAGGGCTCCACAATATGCATTTTACTATCGCAACGCTCTTGCTGCTGTTGCAAGTTGCACCCAGGTATTGAAATTGTTGCTGTTGCAGCACTGCGCACAGTCGACCGGCAACTGTTGCTGCTGTTTAGCTTGTTGGTGTTACTATTACTATTGCTACTGCTGCCGCTGTTCCTGTCGTGCTCGTCGTCAGCGTGCTCATCGAGTGGCTCACGTTTAATCATCAAAGTGCTGCCAGTGACAATAGCTGGGGGCACAGCGCTACTTTCGCTGTAGCTGGATGAAGCCGAATTGGTGCCGTCCCCATTTGTGTTTATGTTCCTGCTACTGCTAATGTTAATGTTACTGTTGAGGTTGGCGGAACCGGACCACATGCAGTCGACGTTGCGTATCTCGGGCTTGATATCCAAGTCATTGGTCAAATCATCGGCATTTGATATGCTTATCGAACGCGCACGATCCGCATCCAATTTGGCAATATCGTTCTGTATGCTGGGCAACCGATTGACCATATCTGTTATACTGGACATGCCAATGCCCATGTCGGGAAAGTCATTCGATATGATATCGTCAAACTGACAATACGCAACATCGTAGTCGTCGTCGCCTCCAATCAGGATTCCTGTACCATACACGGTCGTCATTTTGATGAAGTTCTCGTGTTTCTTCTTGTCACTCAAAAGTGATGATATCTAGCAGCAGGTGCTGTTGTTGCAGCTGCTGTTGTAACACAGAAGCTGTTTGACACTACAAAACAAAACAAATCAAATATTGAATTAAACCGTACGTTAGTTAATACCAATTAAGTTATATATATATATATAATTGCGTATGTACATAAAAAACCAAAATCGAAAAGTGTAGGGATGTTGAGAGGGAAATGATGGGATTCATTAGGCTGACCAAAAATGGCTTTGGAGATCTTTTCGGTAAGTTTAAAAACCTTTTCGACGGATTCTCTGCTATGGAAAAGGATTTCAAAGGTTTAAAACTTTTGAATGAATCTCCGAAGCGTAAAAAGGTCAATTTTAGGCTGTCTATTGGCCCAAATGAACTTCCCGTCCCTTCACAATTGTCCACAAAGTCCGTACCTAATTTAGAATTGATTAATCTGTCTTCCCGATCTTTACAAATACCAGATAGAAGCGATGATAACAACACTATGCCCTTGGATGTTGTTGCTTCTATCCCCGGAATTTTGGTCAATTCAGTGATTGTTGACACCGTTGATGCATTTCAACACTCAGGTGCTAACACATCACCTGAATCAAATGGTCGCTTAACCAAAGCAATAGTTCCATCGGATGCTACTGTTAAGGTTCCTAACGCGACCCTGGTAGGTGTTCCACTGAAAAAAACAAATATTTGTTTCACGGCTTCCCCCTGATACCACATCTGAGGATGACATCGCTTTTATCCAAGCCAAACTTAAAGCCGTCGTCACTGTGGAAAAATTCCAATTCACTTATATTCGGGAGATCTCCTCGTTTAAAATAAATGTTCCGGCAGAACACTTTAGCACCATCTGTGGTAAAGAATTCTGGCCGGACCATGTAATTGTAAAAGAATTTACTAAAAAGAATAATCGGTCTCCGATTGCGGCACCCCCTTCTAATACTAATTCGAGAAAACCTCTTGCTAAATCTGGTAGTTCAAAAAACTAACTCTCTTACTTGGCTATCAAAACGCAAGAGGTATCTGTAGTAAGCTTTCCAACCTATACCTAAATAGTTTTTCCTTCCTTTTTAATGTCGTGGCCTTTACTGAAACGTGGTTAAGGCCCGACATTCTAGATTCTGAAATCCTTTCTAGTGGATTCTCTATCTATAGAAAAGATCGGACTCCCAGACGTGGTGGGGGTGTACTTGTTGCTATCAATGTAGATTTATCTTCGGAGATAGTAATGACAGATGTTTCTATGGATATTGAGTTCATTGCTGCTAAATTTCATATTAATAGTTTTGGTATCTTTATAACCTGTTCCTACATTCCTCCTTCTTCAGATAGTTCTTTGTATTCTTCCCATTTAGCTGCTATTCTTTCTGTGTACTCACAGCTTTCTGATCGTGATTTTCTGGTAGTACTGGGTGATTTTAATCTCACTGGAACTACATGGACGCAGGTTGTTCTTAAAACTTGTAGTTCCAACTTTGCTATTCATAACCCATTTAGAATCTTGTATACAAATTATAATACGCTTTTTCCGTTAATAAGTTGTACTTCCTCCATTGCGTCTATTAAAAAAGGTGCCTTATCCTACCTTTCTTTCGATTCGCGAACTTCGTAACCGCGCGTTATGCGGCGCACCCCTCGGTCGGTTGGGTGGGAGGTGGGTTGCAGTTTTGCTTGGGTCCGTGCGTTAATAAGCCCGTGCTTGGTATCGTTGGGCCACTTGAATGTGCTGCTCGTTAGTACTTCAACGTCCAATATAATATAATATTACCAAGGTCTGAATTTAAACACCCGGAAGTTAAATTATTTTTGATTAGAAACGCCATATTTTATATATATATTATATATCAATTTTTATTTGATATGCAATATAATATTTTAGTGTTTCAAAGTTATACAATGAAATATAAGTCTATATTAAACAATTGTTTAAAGAATTCCAAACTGGGCGGATTTAAAATTAATATTCATTTGATTAGAAATAAAATATTTCCAGAAATAGGCAACTCTTTAATTTTAAGACAACGTATAACAGTTATATAACAGAAGTCGCCATTTTGAAAGCAGTACGAAGCACAAAAATATGTATTTGATTTTGTTTGTTTTAATTTCATTTTTCATCTCAGAACAGTTATCAGTTCAGTTCAGCAAAGTTATCAGAGCAAAGCACAATGATTTCAATTATAAATAAATTGTTGGATTTTTATTTGATTCCCCCGACACTTGGCAACACAAGTAGGCATTTTTTTTATCTCTTGTCTCTTTTCACACACAAGAAAGAAACAAATATATACATAAAAAAAATCGCTGCTTTCTTTACATACTCTCTATCTATCTCTCTACATCCTTTTGGCACGCTTGATCCATTTTCACGAAATTTCTGCTTTGTGCGCTCTTCTTAGACGTCGCATGGACACGTGCATCGGTAAATGCTAATACACAAACGCGCCCGTCTCTTCGACTATCGCGGCGCACCGCAAAGGAAAGCGAAAACGAAAAGTGCCGCAATGCCTTTTTTGCATTGCCTTTTTTTTTGTATTGCTTGTTGCTTTTAATTGCAAATTGATGCAAAAAGGGTGGGGGCAAACAATACACAAATATATATGTGAGACTTTAATTTGTAACTTCTATTTATTTGTATGTTTTTTTTATTTTACTTTTTTTTCTTTTGCATTAATTGAACTTACCTTCACTGCGCCGTTTTTAATCCAATTTGTTGATGCTTTGTTTCTTTATATATATATATATATTTTTTTTTTAATCGTCGTCACAGAACAGCAAAAAAAAAAAACATCGACGAAAAAAAAAAAAAATACAAATTCGAACAGAGCGTACAAACTGTCAACTGTTAGCAACAACGAACAAGGAGAGATAAAAAAATAAACACCGAAAAATTTGTATGGCGTTGTCAAGTAATTTCGGCGTTTCAAAGCTTTTCTACTACTTCTAACTATCGTTGTCGTCGTGGTCCTTGCATCAGTAAATCGCAAATGAATTAGCGGCATCTAGTGCCATTTGCTTTAGCGATATTGTTCTGCTTCTCCTGTTCACCTTTGTATTTTGCACACACACAATCACTTGAACATACACGCGCACAGAAAGAGAAGACAGGCAAACGTTCAAGGTCTGACTACAGACTTGTTGTTGCCGTCGTTGTTGTTGTTGTTGTACTAGGTAGCGGTATTTTAGTAGACTGCCTGCCTGCTGGTAATTTCTTTTTCTTTTTTTTTTTCTTTCCGATTTCACATTCACTTTTTTTTTGCGATTTGTAAAAAAAAAAAATAATTACAAATCCTTTAGCGAATGTTTCGAAAATAGAATATAGAATTCAACTTTTGTTGTCGCTGGTCCGTTTTACAAATTTGTATTGTTTTCAACATTTGCAATTTGTTTTTTTTGAATTTTTGGTAATCTTTTTAAAATATATTTATATATATTTTTTATTTCAGTTAGTCCATTTGGAATTTTATATATATATATTTTTTTTTTTAACTTTTACTGCGTCTACTGCTTTGCCTAGTTAGGGATTTGTGGTGAATCAGATTATGTTTTATTTATTTATTTAATTTTTTATTTTTTTTGTCGGGCGGGAAACAGTTAAAGTCTACAAAGACGAAGAGCCAACCACGCGTCGCACGCTCAGTCTTGCCGAAGCCACAAATAAAAGTGCGAATTGCCACAAAACTCGAGGCGCAATCAGCTGCCGTTTTCACTCTTTCACCGTGGTGAGATGGTGAGGAAACAGCCGAGTGCTTTACATTGAGTTAAAATTGTGAGTGTGAGCGGTGTATTTTGTGCTGCCTGTGTTGTGTTATTGCTGTTGCTGCTGTTATTGTTGTTTTTGTTGCTGCGAGAAAGCAAACTTGCAACTTAACAATAACTCAATCTTGAATTTCATTAAACAGCGTAACGAAAAGCTATTCGAGTACCTAACGTGTCATGTTCTCAGCTCAGCGCTCTCTGTTTATTTACCTTTGTTTTTGGACGCTGCCGGTCGACCGGCGGCCGCTCGGCCCGGCTAACTTTGAGTAGATTCATATATTGAGCATGCTCACCCACATGCCTCTCTCTCTCTCTCTCTCTGTGTGAGCGTTTGTGTGTGCTTTGGATCATGCTTGTTTTGAGTGAAAATAGCTGAGTTTTGTTTACAAAACAAAATGCGTTTGCTTGCTTTTATTATTGTTTTATCGAATATAAGCAATAACAATTAAGTGAACAAAAAAAAATGTGCATGATGTGCATTCCGCTATATTTTTGTAGACTGTATGTAAGTATTTGGGTATATTCCTTTAGATTAGGTGCTTGTGGCAGATTGCGTGCGTCGCCATAATTTAAGCTGACATTAAGACACGCCCTCTTCCCTCTACCCACACACACCCCACCACTTCCCACATTGCGAACCACCCACGAAAATTGCAATTCTATTTAGCAGTTGGCAACTACTCCAAAGTTGACTGAACTTTGCGACGTCAAAAAGAAATAAAACCGCAAAACACAACAACAACAAAAGCAAATCAGAAGTACAGAATACAAATTTACAAAAACTAAAATAAAAACGAAAGAAATATTTTTATTGAGGTAGGCTTCCCACATACATAAAAAAGAAAAGGAAAAAAACAAAGGGAGTGTGCGATTTGAAATGATGGCTGGAGGAGAGTGAGAGGAGTGTACAGAAAGGGAGAGAGGGGCATCGGACTCATCTGCATATTGACAGGTAGGAAAAAGTATTCATCATTGTGCCATTTCAAATTTCATCAACTGTTCCAGTTTCAAGCAAGTGCGATTGAAGGAGGAATGGAGGAGGCGGCGAGAAGAAGGCCAACTGGCAGAAAGAACGAAGAGCGTACTTACACCTTAATTGGAATTACATATACAATTTTAAAATTACAAAAATAAAAATATACATAATATAATAATTAATAATATTTGGTTATATTACTTATGTATCAAATATCAATCATTAAATAGCGAGGGGTCCCGTTAAAATCATTTACATATGTGTGTGTGCGCGCGTGTGTCTGCGCGTGTGTAAGCGTTTATGTATGCATGCCAAGGTTGCCAATGCTGAAAACTTCAAGCACATTGTGCAATTTTAATGGCTATTATTACTTACCAATTATCCTCCAATTCTTAAGCTTGCTTGAAATTGAATTTTGTGTACAAATTTGTTGTATTTTGTGATTCAAGTTTTCCCGTTAAGTCAATTTTATTTCGATTTCGTTGAATTAGCATTTTGCACTTAACACGCGTGCATTTTGTTACTGTTGTTGTTGTTGTTCTTATTCTTGTTGTTGGCACTTGGCTTCGTCTATGCCAATTCCTGATTCGCATACGTTACGTGCACACATATTTGTCTGTATTTTGCCATTCCCGGCACCCTTCAAAAAAAACAATGGAACAGAGCATCATCGACTTGTGCGAAACAATAAATATTTACAAATAATAACGAACCTAAAATTATGAATTAACAATTATTACAAAAACGCACTGATTATAAATGAAACGCCCACGTGCCACTCCCAATAACATATATACCTTACAGGGTATTCTGCGGCTGGTTACACTTGCAGTTGGAGTACCACTTAGTTGCTTTGTTTTGACTTCGCAAAATAACAGAATATGGCTAGCGCAGTGACAAAACCAACAACAACCAAACGCAGGTTTTTCGTTTTGTTTTTTAATTTTTTTTTTCGTTCTTGGCGCTACGGGCGCTGCTACTGCGTTGCACTTTTATGTATGCATTGTGTGTTATGTGTATATATTTATTTGTATATATGTATTTGTGCTGTTACTGTTGGCATTTTGCGAAATTATTTTGCGCGTGTACAAATTTTTGCTCGTTCTGCTTGTTGTTGTTCTGGCATCTTTGCCATTTTCACAAAATGCGTTGCAACGAAAGCCAATTGCGTAAATAAATGCAACAAGTGTGGCCCACAGTCGGCGTCGTCGTTGGCGTTGGCATCGGCGACAGCAGTAATGGTTATTTATCTGGTTCTTGTTTCTCTTGTTATTATTACTGTTTCTTATTTGCAAAATGATCGTATTTTAAGGCTAATTCAGAAATTGCATCAAATAGCGTAATGTTAATAGAGGGTTTTTTTTTTTGCTTGTAGATGAGTGTGCGATTTGTAACGGGGCATCGATAATATGCCGTTACAAGTGTGCAAGATCCAAAAATCTGCTAGAGCTTTTCACACACACACACACACACACACATGTATATATATATACAAACTGAAAATGGCGATAGAATTCTCTATCTCTCCCTCTCGCTCTTGGTCACGCTGTGTGTGTGCTTCTCCTACTCGTTGTGTTCCTCCGTATTTAATAGCTTACACGTGTGGCAACATTGTAATCGGGAATGCAGACTTCGGCCGAGGGGTGGAGGTGGGTGGGCAGCTCTGACATGCTGTTACAGTTTACAGTTGATAAGAAGGCGTCGCCGTCTTTGTTGTTGCTTTTGGCTGACAGGTGTTGCTGTAACTGCAATTTAAATGCGTCGCAACAACTGAGACTGAAATGAGTTGCCAATATAGAAATATTCATACATATATTTGTATATATACATATGTATAAACTTCTCTGCTTTAGCCAATTGTCCAATTGTTGATAAGCCAAGAAATACGCAGCTATTTTCATGGGAACATTGTTGCCAATTGCGTCGTTTCGTCTTTTTTTTTTTGTAAACAAAACAGATTTTCTAAAACGTTTAATTATATATTTACATACATCTGTATGAATGGATGTATGTGTGTGTATCAAATGTCAATCTCTGATGTTTGATTAAATGTATTAGAATGTTGAGAAAAAATGTTTTTATTACAAAAATAAAATAACTGCGTATATATTTGTACAGTAAGCACAAACCCATATCTAATTTAAATGTACACATTTGTGCATAAGCACACACGAACACACACATATATACACCTGTACTCTAATAAAAGCAAAAGAATAATTCATCAACAAATAAAGCGCAAAAAAAGATCGTGCATTTGCCACTTTTGACTTTTGTTTTGTTTTGCTTTGCTCGTTTGTCCATGGCGCCAGCCAGCCATTTAGTTGTTGTTATTGCGCAAAAAAATGCAATAGGTGAAATGAAACGGCGAGAGCTTTGAAAGCTGCACTCACACACATATGTACATAGACTTGTACATGATTCATGGGACTGACACAGTGGGCGTTTGAGCTTTTCGAATTTCATAATTTTACGCTCACGCTTTGATGACTTCTCACAAATTCCAAAGATCAGATTGATGACTAAAACGAAAATTGATTCGCAAATATTATATTATATATTCGCATTTAATATGAGTGTATTTGAGAGAGACAGAGTGAGAGAGAGAGAGATAGACAAATGATGAAATTCACAAGGATTACGCACAAGTGCAAGCAGCAGTAAAAAGGGCAACTAAAACAACACAAGAAAACATGAGAAGAGACGAGGAGACAGAAACAGCAGCAGCAATAATATACCGAACATGAGTAAACACAGGCAGAAAGAGCAGCAGCTGCAAAAATAGCAATCCGCAAAGAAGACAGCGACAAAGACAATGCCGAAGACGCGCTGCCGGTTGTGGTACAGTCGCCTCATACACACACATAGGCAGGCAAACAGAATTGAGCCAAAAAGGAGACAGCAAATGCAGCGTCGAGCTTTATAACGGACTGGACCTGCACAAACATACAAAGCGAGAGCAGCACAACGCACACTTCGTTTGGCTTGTTTGGTTTCGTTTTACGAGCGCCGGCTAAGAAAGTGACTCAAAACAAAAGCGAAGAACGACAAAGTATGCCGACTCTCGTCGCAATCGCTCTCACAGCAAGTCGAAGCTTTAAGAGCGAAAGAAAAAACAAAATTAACGTCGTTGCCGGATCTTGATTGTTCCTCGCCGGTATTTCACAATGTGCCAATGTATGTATGTATGTGTTTACATACATATGTACGTACGTATATATAAATGCATTTCGATATGTATGTCGAAGTGCGATGCAGGCAATTTCACCAACAATTGAAACAGAAGCAATTAACTAATTATAGAACTCATAGGCCAAGTTGGATATCAATGCTAAATTCGTGCAAAAGCAGCGCCAGGCGCAAAAGCAGAGCGAAAAGGCCGGAGCGCAAATGAGTCGAAGCACAACACACCACACCACACCACACTCTGTGGTGAGCGTATGAGTTGAGTTTGAATTGAGTGAGTTTCTGGTGGCGTAAGAGCGAGGAAGTGAGCGAGTGTGCGAGTGAGTAGCAGTTGATTGAAATTGCTCAATTGTTTGGCAGCATGTTGCGGCAACATACGACTATGTATATATGCAGGAAATACTGCTCAAAGAGGTGGGGGGAGGGGGGTTGAAATGAATTATGTGTTGAACATTTGTTTGCAACCTTTTTTTTTGTTGTTTTTAATCAAGGTCACCTGCCACTTTTCCAGTGCGGCGTCGAAACTAAATTAAATTAAATATTTAAAAACATCCAAGGGGAGTTATGATATTAGTGGTGTGGGAGGGGGCTATACAAACACACACACACACACACACAAAGTTTGCTTATCCTTTTTTGTTACTTTTTTTGCGGGCTGCCTGCAAAATTTGACACAAATTTCTTAGGAGGAAGTGTGGGCGTGGCTGGGAGGGAACAAGAAACTTGCCAGACAGCGAAAAGGAGCAAAAAGGACATGAAACTTGCCATCGGCAAAGAGAGGGAGAGAGAGAGAGAGAGAGAGTGAGTAAGTGAGAGAGAGGGTAGGAAGATGACACAGACATATGCGAGCGGGGAATGGGTGCAGAGGAGTGGTGGATGGGGGATAAGGGGGGTTAGCACAATCAACAAAATCTGCAGACTTCGTTTCGGCGCTCGTCCTGGTCGCCCCCAACTTTGTCGTGAAGGTCACGAGAAACACAAACACCCACACACACACACACACACACACACACGCACACACACACATCGTAGCTTGTGGCATATTGCTCTTCCTGTGGGATGTGTTGCCTGCATCCTGATTACGGCCATAATAACAACGTCTGCGTTGGCAATTGGGGATTGGGTTGCTCTCTCGGAATGCTGAAATCGGCTACTCACTTTCTGGGCTCGGCCGTGGGCGGGGAAGGCAGCCAGGCAGCCAGACATCTCCACAGCCCCACGGGCTGCCCAGTTGCCCAGACAACCTCAAGGACACGACTACGACGCAAAAGCCGAGCTGACTTTAAGCAAATTTAACATTTGCTGCAATTATCTATGGAAATGAAATCAACTTAAGATTAAATGGTTTATATACATGGATATATATATATATATATATATACGAGTATATATATAATAGAAATAATAGTATTTTGGAGGATTCCCAGATGAGAAGCGAATCTTTCTTCATCTTGAAGATTTTGAAGACAACTCGATTTGATCACTTCATCACTACTAGTATTTGGACCGCAGCTGTTTATATATATATAGATATATATAGATATATATATATATATGTGTACATGATTGAAATCAATAGAGTTCAAGTCTCGGTTGTCAAACAAGTCAAATAGTTCAAATATGCCACAAAATTCTGGTTCCTAATTATTTTTAATAATATTCAAAATTATATATATATCATAAGCTAAATGCACTTGTTCTATTTGTATGGCCATGGCTGTAAAAAAAAACTATATTTGACTATTTTTCGAAATTTGTTCTTTAAATTTGTTTCCTAATAATGGAAAATATTTCAAAAACAAATTGGAAATGCAAGTAATTATGAAAGAAAATAATAAATAAAATTTCAGAAGAAGAAGATTGAAAAACATTTATAAACAATTTGGAATAGCTAATAATGTTTTGAGAAATGCGTATTCGAATTCAAAATGATTCTTTCAAAAACAATGAAAAATCAATCAAAAACATTTAACAGTTACTTTTGTAAAGTATTTAAATTCTTTTTAATTTTAATTTTTAATTTAATTTGAATTTCAGCAAGCCCAAAAATTGAATAAAGTCAAAAGAACATCTGACCGTGAAGTTGTACTATATATATGTATATATATCTGGGTGGCAATAAAATAGATGAAATATTTATGAATTTTGGTTTCTACTTCGAGTAATTAAAGTAATTAAAATTACTAATTACTTGCCACACATTTTGTTCAAGTTGCACATGCAACCAACTGGCAAATTTGGCCCAATGGGTGGTGCAGCTCGTATCTAGCCGATACAACCCGGTCAGCAGAGGGTAGCCATCAAAGAAAGTGCTGGCAAAGTGGCGCACAAGTGCCACGAGAAAGGACCCACTCGAGATGCGGAGAGTGCAACAGCCACAAAAAAAAAAAACAAAATTCAAAAAAAACCAAAAGAAAAATACAAAAAGCAAAAAAAAAAAAACAAATGCGAAGCCAAAGCATGATCGCACTCTTAATACCCTGTGTGTGAAACTCGTATTCAAATCAACTCACAATAAGTGTTACATATCAAGTGTACGTGTGTGTGTACACCCGCTGCACTGAGCGCAGCTACAGGGTATCACACAACTGACGACAGCCGACACGAAACGAACCAAATAAACGACCCCCCGTCCCGCAGCAGCCACGATTTGTGGCTCGGCACTTGTGTCCTACTCGTCCAAATGTTGCACTTGAGGTTATCTACGGAAAATCATTAAACACACACGCACACACACACACAGATGTTGCACCGATAAGCATGAAAAAAAAGAAGAAAATTTTCACTCTCTCTCTCTGTGGCGCTATCTTTCTCTGGCTCACTCTCTCTCTGGCTCACTCTCTCTCT